>JAPQRN010000025.1:20823817-20848058 GCA_037367275.1 Coranthus polyacanthus | reverse complement strand
TTCTTTCTTTCTTTCTTTCTTTCTTTCTTTCTTTCTTTCTTTGTGCTTTGAAAAATTAGTCTATGTGATGGCAATTGATGATAATATGAAGTTGAAGGGATTGCTTCTGCTCAGCTAACCAATTATGCTTTTTCCCCACAGTATGAAGTGAAACGGAACTGAATTTTTGTACCATCCGCAACTGCTTCAAGTTCAGATCATAACAAAGAAACTGAAGAGAAACCTCCCAAACAAGCATAAAGTTGCAACACTGAAGACACGTGGAAAAAAGGATCACTTCAAATGTTTAAAACACAAGAAGTAACCAAATCCTGAAACGACCAAAGAAGACGCACGTCCACCCAATTGAAACACGCAGAAGAGAAGCAATCCTATGCCTAAGCATATTCTGACAAGACAATAACTGATCTGAAACCAGAAGTTTGTGCCTACTCAACAGCTTTGACAAAGCACACGTCCCAACGCTGCTCCTAGCCCTCCTCATCCTCACCACACCACCGACTCACCACCGGGGTGTGGAGTGGGCTGCTATCTGCTAGTTTTTTTTTTTCCCCCCATAGTTCCCTATTTTTTTCCCCTCCCTCTTTTCCTCCCACTGTTTTCATTATATTTTTTTTCCAAGCAGTGTTATTGCACCTGCGTTTGCCTTTTTTGTGCTAGATTTCTCCCCCTTTTTGGCTTTATGCAACCATCTAGAACTTGTGCCAGAAACCTGTAATAAGTGTGTGTGTTCAACTGTGTGCGTGAAGAGATCTGCAGGAACTGCATAGTGATCGAGACAATTAAAGGAATCAAGACGACAATTAAAAGGTGGGTCTCTAACTGTTGTCCCTTCCTAACATGAGGCCTGTCGTGTTACTGTGATTGTTGAGTTTGTATCGTGTCTTTCAGTGACTTCCTTCCCTTTTTTTTAGGGCTGTAGTAAGAACGGATTTGATAAACAAGTAAATGGCATAAATGGTAATCTGTAAATTAGCTATTTGTACACATTAACTTACTTATCAGATGTACAAACACAGATTGTGTAACTCTAAATTCTGCATCAGATTGTCCAGCAGCAGTGATTTGCTGGTTGTTTTGTCACCACTGAACGCAACTAAACGTGCATTCTTCCTATTTCCTTCATTAAATAACATGTAACTGTGGGCTTTTTTAACATGGCCTTTAAAAAAAAACTGTATTTGGATTTGTGGTCTCATAAGAGTTTGAGTTCTCAAAGATTGGATGGTAGACGAACCCTTCAGTCATTGTTCATTTGCCACAGCTGATGTCACTGATTGGCACACTTTAAGTAGAGAGGGGAACTGAGCTGCTGCAGGCCTTGGTTATTACTGAACCATAGGTGTTTCTCAAAGTCAAGGAAGGATCCTTAAAGGGTTCATTTACATAATGCTGCTACATCAAATTTCACAGAAAGACTGTTGCGATGTCCACAATCCTATGCCAGTGCTGTATGCATTTAAATGTAAGTAGGCAAAGAAAGGATCGTTTATTTATGGTATACAGTGCATTTCATATACAAAGGCAAGTCATTGTGATTACTACATGGAAAATCAGAGGGAAAAACGTCCTTAAATAGTAAAAGTTAGCCATATTGAGGAAGAGAAAGTACAGAGCACAGAAAATCATAATAAAAAAAAAAAAAGAATAATGAAAAGAGGTTACTGTATTTTTCGGACTATAAGGCGCACCTAAAATCCTTGTTTTAATTTTCTCAAAAATCAACAGTGCACCATATAATCTAATATATCCAGAAAAATATTCTGGTTGTGCTTACTGACCTCGAACTCATTTTATGTGGTACACGGCGCCCAAAAAGCTGTCAAAATGTTTTAGTACGACTTTGGTAAGCTAAGACGCCCACAACTTGATGGATTGTCTGAGCATTACGGCTACCGTAATCAGGAGCCTTGCCGAGTAATACCGTGGGGCTCCGGTATGTACTGTGCTTCAACATAATGTTATAGTGTATGTATAAGGACCCCAAAATGGCACCTGTTAAGAGACATGCTTACGAAGCGGATGCTTACGAAGCGGATTTCGAACTCAAGGCTATCAGTCACACGAGAACCTGGGAATAGAGCAGCTGCGAGATAATTCAACGTTAATGAATCGCCTAATAATGCGCCTTAAAATCCGGTACACCTTTTATAGTCCGAAGAATACGGTACAGTATTCCTCAGTAACACAGCAGTAAGTCAGCCTGTGCAATAAGAATAAGATGTAAGTTATCAGTCATAGGTACATGACCAGAAAAATGTTGGAACTGGATTTAAAAATGTCTACATGTGGGTTAAATCCAAGATCTATTCTATATCTAATTATATTTATTAGTAGGCTACTAAATGCTATCACTGTAAAGTTGTATTAATTGGCTACATACCAGCTTCCGTTAGTGAGGTAGGTTGATGGGTGCAGCATATTGATACCACCTCCATATGTGTTTTCATTTCCATCTATTAATAACATGTTGATTATATGCATTACTGAGCCATGTAATTGGAGGAAAGGCCTTTTCATTGATACAACCTTCACTTGGTAGACTGCTACATACGTGGATGCATTGATCGGTAGGAAGGACTCTTGTCTGGACTATTAAGGACCAGATACCAAGAAAGGATCCTTGACTTTGAGAAAACAGAATCTTGTGTATTCATTGCTTTAAGACATGATTACCACTTCCCAACACGGAAGGAGCGGGATTAGTATGAATTCTGTGTTGAAGATTTGATTCTGTCATTCCTCTATTCTGAGATTAGCTAAAAAAAAAAAAAAAAATTCCGGAAGTTTGCGGATCTCCAGCCGTACATATCTTAAACTGAACCACTGCCACCGGCAAATGGTTTACTCAATTTAGTCTAAGAATAATTTGATTGCCTGACCACGCAGAGCCCGCACCTTTTTCCTATTCTGTCGTTGTAAAGTCATGTTCTCCCCGTTTTTTAGCCTTTTCAACTCCCTCCATGGGGGATAAAAGCCTACAGCTCTTTTCCTTTGTTTGTAACACTTGGCACACTGGCTGACCTGTCTGCCTCACCCGTTATGTTTGTTCCTCTTCTTCACCCTTGCAGACATCCAGCGGTGTATCATTGGGTGGTTACATAAAAAATATTTCTTAACAGTCAAGCAAAAAAAAAAAATCAAACAATAATCAAGTTCAGCAAGTGCTCAAGCAAGTTTGGTTCGAGTTTATGGGACAATATGGGCAGCCCCTGGAAAGGCTTTGTTGAGTTTACCTTGCCTGCGTCGCCACCCACCGCGTTTGTTAGCGCTGACCTGAGCAGCACCTCCCCTGTCGGACTCAGCCTTTCACCATATGGCCGATCCGTAAGTTCCACCTTCCCACCTCTTTTCTACGTGCCCCACTCCCCACCCCATCGAACACCCATCTACCCACCTTGCCCTGCATCTCTTGCTGTGAATGGCCTAACCTCTTTTCATCCCTTTTCGGGCTCCCGAGACCAGCCTCTGCTCAGTTACAGTGTTGCAGGGTGAGTGGTGTTCTGCGATTAGACTATAACGAATTTGGCAGTTTAAAAAAAAAAAAAAGAGCTTTTCTCTCTCTCTCTCTCTCTCTCTCTCCCCCGGTCTCTTTTTTTCTTCATGCTCCAGTAAGGCCTTACTGAGGCTGCGACACGGGCTCAACATGTCAAAATTGTCAAGTGGTTGGTAGAAGGAAAAAAAAAAAAAAATCTACTGAGCGACAAATTTGTCCCTGTCCTTTCATTAAACCCTTCATTTACATATAGCAGACAAAAACCTTTACATGGATGTTGGGGCTTTCAAAGCCAAAGTGCGTATGCATGAGGTCTGTGTACCCCATTCTCAAATCCCATAGACATAAAGATATATGGATCTGTTGCATCATGTATTTTATCATTTATTTTAGTGCAGAACAGGGCCTACCAGATGAGGCTGCTTTGGGACCCCCTCATAACCCATAACCCATCACCGACTCTGTCCACTGTAGATGCATTGCTATTTGACCTGTCATTTGCATTTTCTGATTCTCTCCACTTTTAAGTAGTGTGTTTTTGTTTTTATAGTTTTGTTTGTTGTTGTTTTTTTTTTTTTTTATTTACTCCGTCTCGAGGCTTAACATTTGCACTTGCAGCACTTTACCTCAACTAGCTGTCCACAAAGTCAATTAGTATATTGTTTATTTTTTTTGTTTTATAATGTTTTTGTCTAGATTGTTCTTTAGAACCTCCTTGATAGATGCCACAGCAGCAGACCCGCCTTTTTATTTATTTATTTATTTATTTTTATTTTGGCATCAGGTTGTCCTACAAGGTTCAAGTGTTGTGGCGGCTCTTGTATGAGAGAGTCTTTATGCAAGGACCTACTTGGAGTCAGGGCTGGCCAAGAAATGATGATGGATTTCATGAGTTAGAATCATGAGCCATGCTCTGAATCATACTTTTTCTCACCTCTTACAAAATGAAGGCTACATAAAACCAAACTATAACAAGTTTTCCCCTAGTTCTTAGGAGGTTTCTGGAGGGTTTAGGCTGTAGTGATGGCTTTTTGTTGTTATCTGACTAAAACTGCATTTTTTCTCCATAATTTAGGACAGATATTATTGCAGTATTTAGACAATAGCTTGAAGAAACGCAAGACAAATCTGCTGATTGATGAAGTAAACACTATGTCCACATTTTGCTAACTGTGCGACATACATCTTACAGCTGCAGTGTTTCTGGTTAGTTGCCTAAACTGTGGCAGCCCAGCACAGTTTAATAAAGAACAGAAAATACTTCTACACTTCTCATAGTAACATTAAAGATCAATAACATTGTGTTTTGCACCATTGCTCCGGCAAAGTATCTGTGTAAAACTAGGTTTAGTGTACGTCAGTAAGTTCTGCAGCTCACAGAGTTACTGTTACTATTCACTGTTTGAAGTCATTGTTGTCATTTTGTCAGTGGTCGTAAAACAACATGTTACACAAACTCTGCGAGTTAAAGTGGAAACAATCACTAAACAGACTTAAATAAACTCCCTAGCTTAGCAATATTAATGCTGCAAACAACTCAAAATGCAACACTCTTTATTAAATACAGTAATTACACTGGTATTCGGGTTATTTAAAATGTATATTGTCGTCCACGATTCATGTCCCTACAAGGAGTACATTGCTGTGATATTATGAGGTTCACTTCTGGTGGCCCTCCAGATATACATCTGTGGGTACGATGCAGTATTTTATAGCCTAATGCTGGATCACGTCTACATTTTGATGTATTCTCCATTTCACAGATTGTTGTTATGGGTTCCAGACTTATTTGTCATAATTCCAATCAGCATCCACTTCAAAGCTGTTGCCTCCTCTCAACAGCATATCCGAGTAATCTCCGCTGTGTCAGAAATGGAAAGAGGCTCCTCTGAACCTCCAGTGGCTCGTAACACTGGCCCCACCCCATCTACCTCCACTGGTCCCATGCCTATCCCCCGCTCCTCCTCCGTCTCATGCCACCCCCACCCAGGAAGTAAAAAACACAAGCGGACTCCCCTTTATCAGAGATCAGTAAGGGGCATGTTTGGCAGTGCCCACCCTGACTTTAACAGCCGTGTGAGATGCTGTTGTGTCATCAGACTTCAGCTAACAGCATGGTTTGTCATTCAAAAAATGACCCTAAGGAAGGTGTTTTGGCAGATTTCAAGCGAGTTTCTGTCAGTTACATTATTCAGGTTTGTTGGTAGAGGAAGGTGAACAGGTTTTGTATAATGTCTCTTAGACCAGATTTGCATGGAACGTGGCTCAAGTATGGAAGTATCTAGTTGATTTAAGACTAAAACCACTAAGAGGGTAATGTAGTTGTTTGTGCATGACACTAACCAGTAGGTGCAAATCAGAAAACACCACACAGTGTTTGCACGTGTGTGTTTTTGCTCACTTCTGCAAAAAAAGGAATAAATCATACTGAAATTCTAAGCAGGCATCATCAGTGGTTTGCTCTCCTCTGTTGATGGCAATAGGAGCCACAGAAGGCTGTAAAGTAGTTTTACTTTTGCTTTTCTTCCTCCCCACCTTCTCTGAAGTGTGCTATACATATGTGCATGTTTTGTTTTGTTTTTTTAAAGGTTGGCATCAAACACTGCAGCCTCCATTCTTTTTTTGTCTGCTTCCAGACCTCTGTCGGCTGCCTTTTAACACTCTCTTGTTGTCTTCTCCAGATGAGTTTTGACCCAGGCATGCTCCATAACAATGGACACACTGCTTATGCCAACGGTACAGGGCCCGGCATCAGGGAGACTGGTGTGGTCGAGAAGCTCCTCACCTCCTACGGCTTCATCCAGTGTTCTGAACGTCAAGCGCGTCTGTTCTTCCACTGTTCCCAGTACAATGGCAACCTGCAGGAGCTTAAAATAGGAGGTGAGAGGCCCAGAACTTACAAGCAACGATGATACTGCTTAAATCTACATAACTTTTACAGGATTTCTGCTGCTCCCTAAGTCTTAAAGTCTGAAAACTAATAATCTCCATTTTAGGCCTTAAAATGTCTTCAGTAGAATTTTAACACGACTTTAGAAAAGTAACATTAACTTCATAATGCACTCAATTTTAAATTTGCATTAACTTTAATCTCTTTTAATTTGTTTAGGGGAAAAATGTATATTGATTACACTGTAACAGAATCACAAAACCAGGGCTGGGTATCACTACTGATTCCTCAAATCAACTAAATTCTAAAAAGCTCAAAAAGTCCACTTGGTACTAGTTGTTGCATACCAACAGTTCTGTATGTTCAGTGCGAATAAGCTCATTCACTTTGCAAGTAATTCGAGGACTATGGATGTGAAATAGGTCTTGAATTGCATTCATAAGTTTACCTTGGTGAGACCTGCAGAAAGCCTTTTTAAACATTGCCCACTGAATATAAAGGACTTCAGTTGTAATTGTTGTTCAATGGCGCTAAGTGTTTGGTTTCCTCTGTTGCTTCTGTCTCCACAGATGATGTAGAGTTTGAGGTATCCTCTGACAGGCGCACTGGCAAGCCCATAGCAGTGAAGCTGCTTAAGATAAAGCCAGAGGTGCTGCCAGAGGAGCGGATCTCGGGCCAGGTGGGGCCAGACCTGCACGCCTATCCCTTTACTGTGCTGCATGGTTATATTCATCCAGTTAAGGAATACCATTTTATTTTTGGTTCTGTCCTTGTCTGTCAACTTAACATTTATGTAGCCCATTGTGTTTTTGGGCAGGGGATCGTTAACTCTGATAACCTGCATCTTAAACCTAAAAACAAGTGTTTTTTTTTTTCCCCATCAAGATTTTTAATACATTTGAATTAAAACTGACTTGGTAGTCACTGACATGCATATTTGCTGGACAGATTGAATGTCTAGACACAGATTTTCATGTGGTTATGGGTAAATGTGGGTGAATTCATCTATTGGTAACAGCAACCAACACTTCAGATGGTCAGAGCCAAGTGTGGCGCACATCTCAGCCGGTTAAGGTGACTGCATGTCATGTTAGACTAGATGTGTGTGGATAATTAATGACACAATTCATTACATGTGACACCGCTTGTCTTAATGTGTTCAAAGTAAATCTGTCCAATTGCAGTGTAACTCAACAAAGCAGCACACACACACACACTCACAAACTTGTTCAGTCAGGCTGTCTGCATGTCGGAGAAGATTTGAAGGCCTGACGGTGCACAGAGTTCACACTGTAGTTTGACTGATGGTCTTCACTGGAATACTTGTCTAGGAAAAAAAAAACTGAATGTTCAGTCTTAGCCTGGTGATGCAGTGTGTTAACATCCTCCATCCTTCTATCTCCTGTTCTCCGTAGGTCGTCTCAGCGATCCCTGTGCACTTGGATGGAAAATCTGCTCCTGGCCAGGTTCCCACTGGCAGTGTGTGTTATGAAAGAAATGGGGTAAGAGACATTGTTTTTGTTTTTTTTCAGTATTTATCTCAGACTCCACTTATTATTTGGTCCAGGTTTGGCTTAGTTTTGCAATTTGCATGCTTGTGTTTGCATGTCTTTCCTATATCATGAATGATTATGTAAATAGAAGATATGCAACCACATGCCCTGAACAGCTTAGTGTGGGCGTAGTTCATTCCAACCCACTTGCATGTCTTTTCCCTGTGCATACATTCTTTTGCTCTCTGTAGCTTGTTGCACCAGCTATACATTCTCTCTTCACGTATTGTGGCAAATTCTGCACTAAATGATACATGGAAACTACTTCGTTACCTCTAAAGCTTTGTCGATTTTAGGGTTAATTTTAAAGGTTCAGTGTGTAAGTTTTCTTTGCTTCACCACAAGATCACATACTGAGCCTTAATCTACTCTGGTGTGAACGTGTTACAAACATACAACAGTCAGTATAATTCACTCTTCCCAGGTATCGCACCTTTCAAAACAATGTGGCATTACAGGACTCAGTAGCAAGATTTCAGTTGCCTGTGTTGGAACCATTTCAGCAGGCGCAACCTTGTTATTAGTGTGTAAACTCCTTCCTAATTTAGATATGTTCAGAATAGGCTACGTTTGAACTTGTGCATAGCTGGTGCAATCCAGTATTGCTCATCACTGAATATGGTAAATAGATGTCTCATGCACTTTCCACAGGAGGTATTTTACCTTACCTACACTCCTGACGATGTGGAGGGCAACATCCATCTGGACACGGGCGACAAAGTCAGCTTTTACATGGAGACCAACAAACAGTGAGTCTTTACACCATGTTTGTTATTTCAGTAATACTATACTGTTGAGTAGGTTCAGTATTTACTTTCTTGTGTTACAGTACTGGTGCAGTCAGTGCACGTAACATTCAACTGGTGAAGAAGAAGCAAATGAGGTGCCAAGGTGTGGTGTGTGCTACAAAGGTAAAATAAACAGTATGAACTGTTATTCTAAAGCTATACCATAGTTAAGTTAGGGTTAACTACGTGGAAAAACAAAGCTGATTGGCTACTTGTTTCATTCATGCCATACATTAGTGTAACACTCTGCCAATTTTTTTTCCATTCAGGAGGCCTTTGGATTCATTGAGAGGGCTGACGTGGTGAAGGAAATCTTCTTTCACTACAGTGAGTTTAAAGGTGACCTGGAAGCACTGCAGGCTGGAGATGATGTTGAGTTTACCATCAAAGACAGAAACGTAGGTGTCTTCTTTCAGCTCTCTGTTGTCCAAAAATAACCCAAGCAGCTACTTGGGTTTGAAAGTGTTGAACAAACATGTTTTTGTGTGGTCATAGGGCAAGGAGGTAGCCACAGATGTGAGGCTGCTCCCCCAAGGTACAGTCATCTTTGAAGACATCAGCATTGAACAGTTTGATGGTACAGTCGTCAAGGTTATTCCTAAGGTCCCCACCAAAAACCAGGCAAGTACATTGATAGACGAGCACACCCAGTTGTTTTATAAGAGCTGTAATCCATGAAAAGCATTGTTCTAAGTGGTTGACTCTAAGGCGCTTGTACCAGAACTGTTTTTGACAGTCCCCTGCTCTTTCCTGCTTCCTATAGAACGACCCTCTACCAGGTCGTATCAGTGCCCGGATCGGTTTCACTGACAAGGAGCTGCCATTTGGCGAGAAAGACACAAAGTCCAAGGTGACCCTGTTGGAGGGGGATCACATCCAGTTCAACATCTCCACCGACCGCAGAGATAAGTTGGAGAGGGCTACCAACATCGACATTCTCCCAGACACCTTTAACTTCACCAAGGAGACCCGTGAGATGGTTAGTGTTACAGAAGACATGCATTTTTACATTATCCTTAGTAGACAATTATGTAACTATGATATGGTCGGGTTTTGACTGACTGCTTGCTTGCCAATTCAGACTTTGGGAGCTTTTGTTTATTGAATAAAATGTTTGTGTTTTTTTCCTCACTCATAGCTATACTGTAGTTGTGGTTATTAACTTATGCTCTCAAGACTGTCACATGTTTTTGTCACGCAAATTGATATTTACTGTTTGACTGTATTGGTAACCTAGCGTTTGTCATTAGCTCAGCCCCTTTATCCAAATATGCTCAAAATGTCAGCAGCTAAAATGCAAACTCCTGGCTTCGAAACAGCAGTTCAAAAACCAGCATACAGTCTGTTTACGACACATCGAAATAAACTCTAGGGTCTATTTCATACAGTCCTGTTACGTAATGCATTTCATAGATTAACAACCAGTATTGACTCCTGTTACCATTACCAATCACAATTCATAATCGCATTTATGTCATCTTATCGTGTTTCAGGGGGTTATTGCAGCTATTCGCGATGGCTTTGGGTTCATTAAGTGCGTGGATCGAGATGCCAGGATGTTCTTTCACTTCAGTGAAGTCCTGGAGGAAAGCCAACTGCACATCTCGGATGAAGTCGAGTTCACTGTTGTGCCTGTAAGTCCTGTTTATAAGCTTCTCAAATGTTATAGTCGTATTCAGTGTGTGTGTTGATACCTGAGCAGCCGCAGTAAATATTTGGATAAAAAGGTCAATGTTCTATAATTTCCAGGATATGCTGTCAGCTCAGAGGAACCATGCAGTGCGCATCAAGAAGCTACCCAAGGGCACAGTGTCCTTTCATACCCAGTCTGAGCAGCGCTTTATGGGCGTGATAGAGAAAGAAATCGCAGCAGCCAACAAAAATGCCAGTCCTACCAAGGGCAAGGAGAAGGTACCACGTAACCTAATACAACACATGCATTTAGGTTTCATCCTTTTGGCCTCTTTTTTGTTTTTTTTGTTTTTTTTTCTTTCATAAGGACAAAAAAGAACCAGCCATAAAATCACCCTCAGTCCATCCAACATTACGCCCACTACCTTCCTACACCTCATTCCAGTTTTGAGTTTAGTTCTAATTTTCCTTTTTGCTTTCTCCCCCAACAACCTCCTCCTGCTCATGCCCCTTGTTGGTTAGAAAAAAGACAAGGTAGGACTGAGACCTTCTGCATGAAGCCACAAAAGATTAGGATGCACTTTTTTTTTTTTAAAGACATACATCGTATATATAATAATATCTACACATCTTGCTAACATTTAGTCTAAGAAATTATATATATTCTAGATCTAACAACTTTTAGATGATCCAAAAGTCAAGACTGTGTTGTGTAAGAACTTTGCATTAAGATGTGTGGTGTTGATAAGGGTGTCTGTTTCTCTTATTTCCCAAGGGTAAAGTTGTAGAAAAGGTTAGTCTTTGCAGACCCACTGATTCTCTGTTTAGTTGCTAGCATGGTATTTGATCACCATCATCAACAATCATAGTATCACTCATTAAGTGATTAGTAGGGCTGCACAGTTACAGGGGAAAAAATGTAGTTCTGATTAGTTAGAGCCGTTTACTGGGAACAATCTGAGTGTTGTTCTTTTTAACACTGTTTTACCATTTATTCACAACTCTTCATTCATTTTCCTAAACAATATCAAGAGAACTTATTAGCATTTGGAGATTGTTAGTTTTTTGAAGTTCGAACAGTTAAAGTAAATGGAATTGGCTGCATGAAGGTGTAAATCTATGATAATCTGTCAGTTTATGTGATCAAACAATCTGTGTTTGTACACCATGCTACATTACTTTTTTGGCATAAAAGTGTCTGTACTGTTACCTATTCAGTCTCAAAGTAACACACAAAGCATGCAAACTGTCCAGGTTGTGTACAGAAGTAGTGATTCAGGCTGGACATCACCAAAAAGCTTTTGGTACCGATACCTTGGCTTCAATAACAGTTCTTTTTTTCAATAACCAATTTTTTTTCTTCTTTTTCCTCATTTTTCGATACTCAACAGTGTCTAAGCAATTTGGCCGGTGCCATGAAAGTGTTAAATGTACCCAGCCCTTGTAGTGATCAGTAATTGTGCAGCCCTACTTGTTAGGCTGAACTCAGAGCTGTTGCAATAGACTAGGCTGATGCTAACCAACTAGGCTGCTAAAGATGCATTGCACACACTGGTGCCTCTAATATGCTTGTGTAGCCTATACGCACATCGCCTAATACACCACGTGTTCTTAAATCAGCAGATGTCATTAAATAATTTGAGCTGTCTAATTGGAGAGATCGCTAGCCTACACTTGTAATGTTGCAGTGCATTAAAGAAACCCTCATCCAGTCTGAATGTAAGATTGGAGATTTTATACAGTGTTTGCTCCTCGGCTGGGGTCACCTGGAAAAAAAGTACTGGTGCTGTGCATTATTGAAGAGCTAATACAGGTTTAATTTGTTGTTCGCTCTGTAGGAAGCTGAGGAAGGAGTGATTGCATATGAAGACTGTGGCGTGAAGCTCACTGTGCCATACCATGCCAAAGACCTGGAGGGAGCATCTTACCCACAGGTCGGAGATAAGGTATCTCATATTTCATGTGGTCCAGATCTTAAAATCCTCTACTCAGGAGTGTTTTCTGAAGATGTCTGCCAACCTTTCCCTATTGAAAAGGAAATGTATACAGCCAAGTAGGCTGTATACATGAGCAGACTCACTGTAGTCCAGATTTAAATACATCACTTATGTACTGTTGATCCTCTGAGCCAAACACTACACTTAGTAATGTAGCTTAAAAATGAATTACAGGTGACCAGATGTAAATTCTTTATGAGCGGTTGGTGAAGTGGGTCTTTCAGGACTAAATTGGAGGAGCTTTATTCAGTGTGCAGTGGAGACAATTCACAACAAAGGCTGGCCAGGATTATTATTTACAAGGAGACAACGGGTTGAACAAAAGTTGTGGGCCGGGCTGAACTTAACCTTGTGAAATTAAAATGATCAACAACAACAAATGCATTCTGCACAATGAGAGGTCGTCTGAGAGACCCAATTCACGTCCGATTGTATGGATTCACATAGGCTCAGTATGTTGTTTTGAAGACATGAGAACAATCAACTGTAATCGCACAGGGCCAAGAGTTAGAGTGGCCTCACAATGCCACAAAAGGTGCATTCACAGGGACTTGTTAATTAAATCAACACAGAAAGGCAGACACTGGATTCACAGTTACAAATTTGAAGGTTTCGAGGGTAAACGTCACTGGTGGAGCTGTTAACTCATCGGATATCTAAAATGTGAGCCTAACTACACGCTGCATTTTGTAAGATGTTAGATGTCAGGTTGAAAAGCACTGGATTAATCTTCAACAATATGTGCTATTTTTAAAAGTTTGTTGTATCATTGTCATTGTGTAAAATGTTTATCTGAAGAGTAACTAAAGCTGTCAGACAAATACAGTAGAGTAAAAAGTCCAATATTTGCAGTACTGACTTGATTTATTTTGTCTTAAGTTGCATTAACACATGTGTCCTCTAGGTGGAGTTCTCCATCAATGAAGTGAAGAGAACTGGCCAGCAGAGTGCAGTCTCCATCAGGGTCCTCAACCGGAACATCTCCAACGCCAAGAGACTGCAGGGATTTGTTGCCACTCTGAAAGACAACTTTGGCTTCATTGAGACGGCAAATCACGACCAGGAGATTTTCTTCCACTACAGGTAAATGTTGTTCAGGTCATACCTCAGGCCGCATTATTTGCTGGTTTACTTATCTTTAATGTTCAAAGACTTATGCATCAAGGCTCAAGGTACACGTGTTTGTTTCCTAGTGAGCTTTGTGGAGACCTGGACAACCTGGAGCTGGGTGATACAGTAGAGTACACTCTGTCCAAGGGGAAAGGAAACAAAGTCAGCGCTGAAAAGGTTACCAAGGTGGCTGCAGGTAGGACCGTTGTAGTTCTGTATTTTCCAATTATATGATATCTATTTGAAATATTTGTAGGCATTGCAGTGTACATCGAAGGTCTTTTAAATAAGTGTATTTCACCTGTTCTTGTTCACTCCTAGTGAATGGCATCGGTGAAGACATAGGTGCGACCATAATGATGGGAAAAGTTGTCCGTCCCTTGCGCAGTGTGGACCCCTCCCAGACAGAATATCAAGGACTAATTGAAATCACAGAGGAAGGTTGGTGTCGGCTAAAGTGTCAAATGGAGTCTTAACGTGTTTTTTGATGGAGAATTAAGATGATGCATTTGTTTCTTCAGGTGGAACTAAAGGCCAGAGTTATCCTTTCGGAATCATGGGCATGGCAAACAAGGCGGATTGTCTGCAGAAAGGAGAAGTTGTGAAGTTCCAAGTTTGCACAGTTTCCCAGACTGGACAGAAGATGGCCTGTAACGTGGTCCCTCAGCGCAGAGCCATGGTGGAGTGTGTTAAAGACCAGGTACTCATCACTGCATCTTGAATCGTGTGTTTTGGAGTAAACTCACTATGGTTACAAGGTCCATAAAAGACAATATTCCTAATAAGGTGTTTACATGGATAATGAAAATGAATATTTCACTAATAATCCTGTTTGCCATGTATATTCCATTTAAAATTTTTATTCCTTCAACCACCTTCTTGATACCTATAGCCCAGCTTCACCTCAGCTGAGATGCATATTCAAAATGCACTTAATACATGTCCGGACAATCATCCGAAAACTGTCCCACGGGGTTTAATTGGAAAATGCTCTTTTCAGAAAAAGGCCTAATTCAGAATGTCCAAATGGAATATGGTGTTTACATGACCCGTATCAAATTCAGAATATTGTCATATTTGGAATAATAGTGGAATATTAAGTGTGTATGTAAACCGTGATGACAATCTGCCAGCTTTGCGTCCTGACCTTACTTTTCATGTCCTCAGTTTGGCTTCATCACGTATGAAGTTGGTGAGAGCAAGAAGCTGTTCTTTCATGTCAAAGAAGTGCAAGACGGCCTGGAGCTCCAGACCGGGGATGAGGTGGAGTTCTCAGTTGTCCTTAATCAACGCACCGGAAAATGTAGTGCCTGCAATGTCCGCAGAGTTAGGTATGGAGAAAGTTGTCTTCTTTTTGTTTTGTTTTTTCCTTGAGTTGGGTTAATCAGAAAAAAGTTGGTCTAGAGGCTCATTATGTACTTAACATTTCAGTGAAGGGCCTAAGCCTGTGGTGACTCCACGTCCTGACCGTCTGGTGAACAGACTGAAGAGCATCACTCTGGATGACGCCAGCGCTCCTCGCCTGGTCATTGTTAGACAGCCCCGTGGTCCAGACAATTCAAAGGTACAGCTGACGCTCTGTTAGCATGTGAAATACTCATGTAGAGTGATGCAGGTTGATATACAATCAGAGACGGACACAAATGCATCAAAAAGTACCTTGTAACACATTAGAAATACAATTAATTAAAATATTAATGAAAGCATTTTCTCAAAGAATAGATTAAAATTAAATACAAAAAATGCTGGTATGTATTTAAGTAATTTGTCTTTTGGAAGGGTTAACCCTAACACTAACTGAAAACGACCATTTATGGCCATATTGACAAACGGTGAAGATGGATTTACCTGAGCTGTAATGGCTCACATTTCAAAAGAGTCCATTCCTTGAGTCATGTCGTCCTCATCAGCACAACGCAAATAACTTAAGAGCAGCAGAGCAGGGAAGAGACGACGCTGCTGTTGAAGTGTACACGAAATCTGATAGAAATAAAAATATCTTATTTGACAATAAATTAATATATACAGAAATACAAGCTCTTAAAGTATTTATTTACAAATAGCATCTTATTTTTTCTCCCCAGCAAAATCCTAATTGCAAAATGCACATTTTTTAGTTTTTGTCTGATTTCAGAATGAACGTGTTTTCATTGTTGTTTTGACATTAAAATGATTACCTGTGTGACCTGAAAATGAAGTGGTTACATTCAAATTAAGCCAGTAATTTTAAGTACTTGCTGTGGTATTACAAAAGCCTTAAGCTGCAGGAACCTTGTTTCTGAAAACTGTACTGTGCCAACACCTGTTTGTATGGAGCGTAAGCCTTAACATGACTTAAATCCTCTCTGCTTCGTGCAGGGCTTCAATGTGGAGAGGAAGACTCGGCAGCCTGGTGTCATCGACTGAGCAATACAAAGCCCGCCCTGCCCCGTTCAGAGTGGGAATGCTGTCCCGAAGGGCAACGGCAGGGGAGATGGGAATTAGATTTGACACATGCCTGTACACACAAACTCATACACAAAACATACGCACACATACAGTAATTGGCATGTGTAAAAAAAATAAAAAATAAAATATATATATATAAATAAATAAATAAAATTAAAAAAAAAAAAAAAAAAAAAAAGATGTAAACCTATTGATTAACCTGCGAGGGAACTTTTGTCATTCCACAGTTCCCTGCCTCCCATGTATGATTTACTGGACACAGTTTGGCACTGCAGTCTACATGGGATCTCCGAGTGTGTGCGTGTGTGATGTGTCCCACAAATGACTATAGTGTGTAATGGAGGTGTTTGTTTCTGAGGGCCCTAAATGTCCCTCTAAATCAGAGTGATGATTGTGTGGCTGTCTATGTCCCTGTCTTTTGAATCTGCTTTGTCTGGAATTCTGCACCTGTAATCTGTCCAGTAGTTTGCGTGGGTTGAGTGTGATTGTTGGCATGTCTTGATCTGCTTCATTTTTCTCCCATATAGTTTTGCGCCTTTACCCATGGAAACTCGAAATGACTTGATCGTCATGTTTCCACTACTGTATGCTTTCCTACAAGACGCATAAAGCAAAGTTCCCTCCATAAGGAGGATCATATTTCTCATATGTGCGAGCTTAAACTGAAGATTCTTCTCTGCTCGGTTTTTTGAGCAGTTTTAAAATGCTTTACTGAAGAGCTGAAGTGGAAGCATGGTGTGTGTGATGTATGTGGATGTCAAAGTAGTTAATCTAATAGGATTTACTTTTACCAATCTGGAGCCTTTAGATACCTTTTTGGTATTCACATGCTCCACTTTAAGCAATTTTTCCCAGGTGCAGAATTCCTTGTGGCATCTTATATCTGCAGTTCTTTTATACTATTGTTTTTTTTTCTTGCACATATTTTTGCTTTTTTCCATTGAAATTCAATCTGCTAATATTGAATTAAGTAAGAATAAGGTGCCTAAAAACTGAAAGCAAAATGTAAAAAAAAAATAATTAAAAAAATCAAGAAAAAATTAGATGTATCTTCTGTTCCCAGCCAACCACCAAAATATTCAGAACAATCTTAGGGTGGCTTTCTTTTCTAGTAGAAATAATACTGATATGCATCCCAAACCTGTGGGTTGAAATATACTGTATGTAATGTGTGCTTTTTTTTTTTTTTTTTTTTTTTTTTTTTTTCTCTCTTTCTTTCTTTCTTAGTGAAAGTTCAAACATCAAGGTAATAACAAAGCAAATTTAACTTAAAGAAGGGGGAAGGTGAACTATTAGAAATAAAGTTTCAAAAAAAGCAGAATCGGGATCTCAATGCTTGTTGCTCTGGTAGATGAGGTTGGTGAGCTGTTGTGCCTCTGCACGTTAAGTTACACTCAAAATTAATTTCAGTCACCGGGTTTCCGTTGAACCACGTACAGAGGTTCTTATGTACTTTTGTTAATGGTCTTGAATGAAAACATTGAATTAAAGTTTTATGAAAATCATGATGTTCCCTTTGTTTCTAATTTCTGAGAGCAAGTATAATTCCTTTTCTAAAGTAGTGTTGACTGGAATAACCATCTATATTGAGTGTTTTTTATGAAACTGCAGCACCAAAAACAGTGCGTCATTAAAGGGGGACACAAATGTAACCTGTTAGTTGTTTTACTGTTAATATAGACATTGAAGAGTCCATACAGGCAGACTAGTAGCAGTATGTAGAAGATGGGAGACGTTCATTAAAAAACCTAGTCCACACTAGAGCTGTAATGATTGTCTGTTTTAATAATAGTTTAATTCTGTTTGTGTGGGACATGTTATCAAAGCTGAGAAGCAGACTTACATTTTGATGTCTTTCTAACTCGCACACACAATAAACTCTGCAGGTTAGGCCTTCGATGTGAAGGATTTAACAAACAATTCTATTTACAATTTCAAATTTGAATGAATGAACATAAGCACAATCAACAAAACAAGACGTCTGACATTACTGTACAGCGTTGGTTTAAACTGACATTTTTAGGACACAGTTGTGGATGGAAACATGCAGAATGTGCCATTTTCTTATGACACATTTGGATGGAAACCGGGCCGTAATCGTAATCTGCTTAAATTCATGTATTCCCTTCAAAATCTAAATGTAGGACATTGTCTCAGTATGTGATTTGTGGGGACAAAGGATAAACATGCTGCGTGGTCCCTCATAAAGTGGGACGCCTGGTCATGCTGTCTTTAACACTCCTGAAGGGCTTGAGGTTAAGATAAAATCGAACGCAAGTGTCAATGACAGATACTCGTAAGCTGTCTCCGCATATGGTCTCGGAGAATACGATCCTCTGAACAGACAGCGGCTCAAGGGGTGTGTTCAGTAAAGTGTAAAACACTCTTGGCGACTTAAGAGGATCAGGGTTATTCTGAACAGTTAAAGTAGGCGCATTAATGCATTTGTAGTATTTCTTTACTTGATATCTGTGCTTTGATTCTACACCTTTGTACTGCCCAGGTATATCGTGAGCTCAGAGCGGTGGACCACCTTGTTTTTAGTCTGAGGTTTAGAGCTTTGGCCTTCAGTCCAGCGTGTCCACCACTCCCGGAGCTCCGTTGGTCCCGTGGGCCGTCGTTCCTTTATCTGAGTTGGAGGAACTAGAGCATGAGGAGGGCTGCAGTCTACTCTGGGCAGGAACTTCCTGTTAATATTTACATCCCCATATGGATCAGATCGCTGCCGATTTAGGTCCGGCGCAGAAACAGTTGAAACATTAGAGGCAGCATTTTTGGAAGCGTTTGTTTCGGAATCCTCTTGAACAGCATTTTGAAAACCAAAGAAGTCAAACCTCTCTATTTTACACTTGTACTCCTCCAGTTTAGCCTTGCAATCCACAGCCTTTGCCCTCATCTCAAGGAACTGACGCTGCAAATCTTGCTCATAACCTTCCTCTGCCTTTAGTTCATTCTCCCAAAATCTGATCTGCTCCAGCTCCTCTTCAATCACTCTCTGCTGGGCTTCTTCCTCAGCTTTTCTCGCCTTTTGCCGTTCCTCAAGCTCCAAAATCTGTCGATCTACATGCACTACCTGGATGTGAAGATCTTTCAAACAGCTGAGTTGACGCGTTATGGTTTCTCTTACCCGATTTTTCTCGTCTTCGGTTTGAGCAGTGCTTGAACTGGACAGGTCTTTGGCTTTTGCCTCTTGGCTTTTCTTGGAATGTTTGCTTTCCTTCACCCTCGTCTGACTCCCCAAGCAGCAGGACGTCTGATGATCCAAGTCTGATTTTAAAGTTTTCTGACCTCTGACTTTGCCTCTGCTGCTTCGCCCCGAATTATCTTCGCAAACAGTGAGCGAAACATCCAAAGACATGTGATTTCTTTTATCAGTGTTCTTACTGCTTTCCTTATCACCAGCAGTACTGTAGACCTTGCTTTTTCCCAGACTTTCTAGCCATTCCCATGCTTCCTCCATGAGGGTCAGGGACTTTCTTTTAGGTCTTTTCATGTCCTCTGGTTGCTGTTCGGTTTCTTGCCTCAAAGAAGACAACGGTGGCAAACTTTGGCGATGTAAACCAAGCGAACCGCTGCTCCGCCGCATTCTGCTCGCTACATCTTTCTTTCTCAGTGGCGGGCAAGGCTGGTACCTGCCAACTTTAGCTCTGCTCATGTCATCCCAGACTGAAGGTCCGTTGTGGATCAGGGTGAGCTGGACTTCCCTGGACTGCTCACCGTATCGCTCAAGTGTCTCCAGGAGACACTCGTTGGGTGTCATGCATCGCTCGAAGTCTTTGAATTTCTCCCGCAGTGTGTAGCGTCCTGGCTGACCTGAGGAGGAGAACGACAGTGAGCTTTGAGCTTCATCATCACGTTAGAACATACACTAGTTCTGTTTGTAGAGTAACTGACTGTACATACCCAGAGCTTGAGCCAATGCTATGACCACCTCTTGACATGTTGTGTCCTCAGTGAGTCCACAGACAACACGAGGGATGCCATCCACATACACCTTCACTTCCATTGTACCCGATGTGTGAATTTAAAACGACGTGTCCGAGTGTGGCACGCTGCGCAGGACAACTTGTTTTTCTGTTAGGGGAAGCAGCGGAGACAGCTAAATGACCCTCATTTACATTCACTGTAATCTGTCTGCCCTCTATGCCTTGGACAAGCTCGAGGCCATTTTAAATCATTAAATAACAGACTCTCCAAAAGTAAGTAAGTAGGAATAAAAGAACAGAAAAGAAACACTTACAGTATCCTTTGTTGAGAAATATTAGAGGGACCTACCTTGTTGCCCAAACTGTTATAATAATAAGTTGGACCTGTCTGTCTGGGTGGATATCTGAGTTGGGAGGAACAGAAGAGCAATTAAGATCAATTAAAATTCCTTAAGGCCTATCTGCCAATGGAGGGCAGTTAGTGATACCACCCATTTTGCATAGTTCCGTTAGCCTGGAAAAAAACACACCCCTCTAATTTCTATGTCATTATATGAAAGAACAGAACAGCAAAATAATTTTCGACACCGTGAGCACTTTCATCTTTAGTGTTATTTTCTTGTATCACACCACATCCAGGGCATTTAAGCTACATCGAAGCACAGTCTAATTAGAAAACCAACTTTCAGATTGCAAGTTTTATTAGTTTCTTTTCAAATCTGAGTTGGCAGCTTTTTAACAAGAACCATAAATTCAATCAGATGCCTCCAGTATCCCTGCATAGCTTTGTGTTCAACAGCAGCACAGAGTGGAGAGGCTAAAATTTGCGAACATTATGAACTAACATTAGCCATGAGCCACTATGGTGTGTTTCCAGAAAAAAGCAGGATTTAGCGAAAGTGGAGCTGTTACTAAGTCTTACTTTTCTTCAAAGGTAAAACAGTTAGCCAGCATACACTATTGGTACATCAACACAATTGATTTACCTGGCGACCTCCATAATAAACGTGCGTCACATTTCAGTGTGACGCTGGCGGAAAAGCACAAGTGTGAATAACGAACTGAATGACTGCTCAATTTGCTTTAGCTGCTTCATTTTCAGCTGTTAAACTGTCATTTCACTGGGAAATTGAAAGCTATTATTTTTGGAGTCGCTAGGTTAATAATTCCATCATAAACAAGACTTCTGCACCTCCTTTCAGCTCTGTTTTCAGGCTTTAGGAAATGTAGCACATGATGGAAGTCTTTGGTCTATCAGAGGTCTTTTCAGAGAGGGGGATACAAAAACAGGCGATGGACAGCTTTAATGACCAATCGCTGTCCATCACTCGTCCCATGTTTATACACAGTCTAAGCTTAGACGGAAAGAAGAGAACTTCAGGAGGTGGGGATGTATTTTCAAATGCGTTTTTTCTCTCTGATTTCTGCCTACTGTAGCTTTAATGTTGTTAGTACAAACCTGTGATTTTGGAGTTTGACCTCAAGAAGTTTAGATTTTACCCAAACAGAGGAGCAATTAGCCTCAATAACACCCTTACATTAACATGTGTCATTGTCATAGATCGTATATAAAGATGGATGGCCATGGTAACCCTCTAAAAGTGAAGCCAATACATCTCGACCCCCCCGGTGGCTGGCTGCAGTATAGATCATACATCCCACCCCCTTCATGTTATTCTATGGGAATTAAACGTAAGTACACATGCAATACATTTTTCCCAAAGGTGATCTTGGCCTTTTAAGTAGATTTCATGAGACCGAAAGTCACCTTTCTGATCAGTTTTTATATGTGTATATATATATATATATATATATATATATATACATATTTGTATTATAAAAATTTGTGATTGACAGCTGTATTTGCCTCTCTCACACATGCCAGCAAACTAATCAGGTGGCTGGAGGGTTTGTGGAAGTAACCCCCACATCTCCAATGTGCAGATTCTGTTTTTTTTTTACATTTTTACAGAATCAGAGGAAATGTCACTGCAACATCCGTCTTTATATACAGTGTATGGTTATTGATAAAAATGTTAAATTGCTAAATTAAAGTATTCAATGATTTTAGTCTAAATCTGGTTTTGCTTAAAAAAAAAACATGGTATAGACAGTGGTGAGAAGTGTGTGTTCGCTCTTTATCTTTTCAACAGGAAGAGAGATTACGATCCAAACAGAACACATAAACATGCTCATATTGTAAACTATCCACTATCAAGCACGTACTGAATTCATTCCTCAGAGCCGGTGCAACTGGCATTTTACTAAAACTAAGCATTTCATTTGGGATTTTTTGGAAATGTTTACAACATAGGTTATTTTAGGTTGGGAAATGCAACAGACCACACACTGACATTATGTCAGAAGCAGTGGTTTCAGATTTCTTCCCGCAAGACACTGAATGAACTTAAGTGACAGTGAACTTGACACAAATATTCTGGACCAAACAGACACAAACAATGTTACATGACACCAACTTAAACTGTCAGTGTTACTAAGGTGTAACTGGAAACATACTGATGGACGCTTCTCCCTCACTGCTTCTGTGTTTATCTGATTCACATTTTGGTTATTATATTGACATCCGAATTGATTAGTAAAATAAAAACCACAGAAAATGTTGACTCAAACATCTCCCTCACATGAAGCAGAACAGGGGAGCACCTGTTGTTATTTGGTAATGCCTGACGGTCTTGAGTGATGATGATATGGGTAATATGACACAGGGAAATGTGGACTTTCTGCTCCCTGACCTTGTAAACCACATGTCCCCACTGATAATCTTTCAGATATGTTGTGGAACAGTGAGTCCACAAATGAGGCTTTTTTTTTCAGAAAACTTTTCATTGATGTCTCTCTGTGCCTTTGTTGCTACTTTAGCTTTTATCCTTTAGCTTCATGTTTGTGATAAAACTCAGGAAAGACTGTGGTCAGAATCTGTAAAATGGCACTAAAAGTTTTTGCATATGTTCTTTTTTGAGGATTAAATCCCTCTTTAAAATTTGAGATAATACAGATACTTTTTGTCTTTCGGTCAGTTTTTCCAATAAAATCTAAAGTAAACCAGACTATTAGCAGCACTTCTAAGGTATTCTTAGAAAATTATTAGTTTGAACTGAAAGGTGTCATCCATTTGAAAATGTTGTGTTTCACTAACAGCTTTTCAGAAGCTGTAATTTCCACTGACTGAATTGACATACTGCCTGTTTCCAACCTGATCTCCCTTTAACTAGTAGCACCCTTAGACGGAACGCTGACATTTAGGATCACATTCCCTAAAAATAGATGGCTGTGAAGTGTCTACAAACTGCACCGTGTATTGAGATGTGAGCACGGGAACAGAAGTGTGCTATACAAGTGAATAACTATGTTTTAGGAATTGTAGGTTGGAGATTTCTTACACATTACAGTGTAATGGGGTGAGAATTAAAATGACATTTTAGAAATTCTGCAGCATGATGTCTCACCAGAGACAGTGTCTGTGTTACTCTGGATCACACACTGTGAGCAGTTTTTAATGTAATTCTAGTTTTTTACAATACTCTCCATGAAAACTGTTGACTGTGATGATCTCTCTCTCTCCTTGCCTGCCATTCCTCTACACAATATTTTTCTGTTGGCTCAAATTGTGTAGTAATGCTCACAAATAATTCCAAAGTTTGTAGTTGTAAATTAAAATGTGGAAACCTGTTAAATAAATCTGCATGCAAATCAAGTTTGTGCATGTGCAGCAACTTTTACATTTGCCAAACTAAACAAGTTAAAAAGAGAAGGGCAGAAACCTCATGTAAAATGTGGTTGTAAGCTCGAAAGTGAAGCCAATGCAGAAGTATCTTAAAGTGTAATACCAGTGACGACCACTAGCTGCCGGCTCCAAAAAGCAAAGATGGCGATGGCCAATTTGCAACCAGCAATTTTGACCTACATCTGAATCTCATTGGTTTCACACCAAGCATGGATTTTCATGGGCAAAATTGTAACATAATATTACATACATATACATGAGTCACGCTGTGATGGTGTGAAAGTTTAGAATTTCAGAAAGAGCCGTTGTTGCAAAAGTTGACATACACCAGGTTCATGGGGAGGGGAGTTGCGGGGTGACGGGCGGGGTGGAATTTGGGAAGTGATGGGGCGGGGTGTGGGATTGAGGGGTGTCTGGGGATCATGGGAGTCATTGTGACTCAATAGACCATTTTCACAGGAGATATTTTGGCTTGCCCACATGTTGGCTACATGTAATATGTAAACACACTGACCTCTCCCTCATTCAAACAAGGAGGACTGTGATGATCTGACTCTGAGTCGAAGTGATGAAGTTGTTGTGTCTCACACTACTCTACCTTACTAGGAGATGCATCTTTCCATCCACATGTAGGGAGCATGTAACATGGTCGAAAC
>JAPQRN010000025.1:20796863-20808896 GCA_037367275.1 Coranthus polyacanthus | reverse complement strand
TTATGTGTACAGTGACGCTGCAGCTGCTGACAAACACCAGCCAAAAGACCTGCCCTGCCCCGACTACACCACCTTTATCGATGACATGAACTTCCTCATTGCTCTCATTGCACAGGGCCCAACGTGAGTCCCTTCAACTGTGTTAAGCACCAGATATGATAAGATTCTCCACCTTTTCCAATTATAACTCCACAACTTCCCCAGCGACCAAACACACCACTGACGGCACCTGTGCTATTTGAACATTGCACCTTGTACCGCCTCACAGTGGAGCCAATGCATCAACATCCATGTTTGTTTTGCAGTAAGACTTACACCCACCGCCGTCTCAAGTTCCTCATGTCCAAGTTCAACGTGCATGAGATGCTGAATGAGATGGAGGAGTTGAAGGAGCTGAAGCTGAATCCTCACAGGGACTTCTACAACTGCAGGAAGGTAATTGTGTGCAGCATTGAGCAGTCAACAGGCGTAATACCAGTGGTCAATGTAACTCGGTAATTTTACTGAAGTACTTGTACTTAAGTACAGATTTGAGACACTTGTCCCTTTTCAGTATTTCAAATATTGTAGTTTTTACATATTTATTAATGTTTTTTATTGTGATAATTATCATTTTATCACCTTTGCATGCCTACTAGCCTTTTCTCTCTTCTTTGCAGTGTTTTTGTGGTTATTAACATCCTGCTAAAATGAAAAAATATAATTCTTCCCCCACTGAACAGTTTTAAAAGCCTTGTTGCCTTTTACTTTACCAGTTTTGCTTTGGACTATGACTAGAAGCCTATAAAAAATAAAAATAAATAAATAAATAACTAATACTCATAAAAATGAGTAGTTACTGTAGGTTTAAATTGAATTGAATTGACTTATCATATATATCCAAATTATTAAAAATAAATCCTGTTTACAGTATAAGCATTTCTTCAGAACCTGCTGCTGTAAAGCAGTGACACTTTTCTCCACATCTTTAAATCTCGTGTATTCAGTCTTAAGAAAACAAGTTACAGCCAACTGCTATACACTTTGTATGTGTGTTTGGCTCCCTCTTATGCCCAAGTGGAGTTACTACACACCATGAACCCAACATTGTCTTTCATTCAGGTGGACACCCACATCCACGCTGCTGCCTGCATGAACCAGAAGCATCTGCTGCGCTTCATCAAGAAGTCTTACCGTGTGGACTGTGACCGCGTCGTGCACAGCTTCCAAGGCCGCGAGGTCACCATGAAGGAGCTCTTCCAGTCCCTCAACCTGCACCCATATGACCTGACTGTGGACTCCCTGGATGTGCACGCTGTATGTTACACACCTGACGCAACAACGTGAACCATTAATTACAATGTAAAGAAGTATGTTTACAGCATTGAGAGCATTCTGTCCATCTTATTCTCAACTACAAAGCTAATTTCCTGCCCAAACCTACCAAACAAACAAAACATGTTTTACAAAAGCCCTGTGATTCACTAATAAACACAGTTTTGTTTTCCAAGACAAAACATGATTAACAAACAAAACCCAATCAAGCAAATACACAACATACTGTAATGCTAATACATTAGGCTTCAGAAACTAATACAGCAGGTCTTACAAGTTCCTACTGTTACGTCCCTGATGGATGTGCGGGTATAACAGGAGTAACGATGAATACTAATTTCAGTTATGAGTCAGCTGGTGTTATGAGTTATGAGTCAGCTGGAGCAAATCCCAGCTCTTCCAAATAATTGCACCCCTTTTAAGTTTATTTTCAGACATTATAAGAATCAAATGACACCCACATTGTATTTTGGGTTACATTTAAAAGGGTATCCATTACTGGTCATTACTGAACATAATATCAGTGCTTTTAAATTAGGTCACAGTAGTGCCACCTGCTGTTGTTGAGGTGAATTACTCAGGACATTTGTGAAAAAAATTGTCAGCGTAAACAAAATGGAGAGATTGTGTTTCTGTATTTGTAGGTTATATATTTTTGTACTTGTAAGACTTGCTGTAGTTGTTTCTGAAATGCGATGTGCTTGAAATGTGCATTTGTTTGATAGGTGCGTTTTGTATTTGTGTGTTTTCTTTTTGGTCGTTCGGTTTTGACAGGACATTTGCTGCATACTTAACTCTTTGCTGTTTGGTTGAAGGGCAGACAAACCTTCCAGCGCTTTGATAAGTTCAATGCCAAGTACAACCCTGTGGGAGCCAGCGAGCTGCGTGACCTGTACCTGAAGACCGAGAACTACATCAGTGGAGAGTACTTTGCCACCATCATCAAGGTCAGTTTCTGTTATAAAAAAATAACCATTTGTGATTAATTTAGGAACAGTACTCGCCTCTTTTTATTTACTGTCCTGATTTTTTTACCCTTGTGGACACCAGGAAGTAGCCACTGACCTGGAGGATGCAAAGTACCAGTATGCAGAGCCTCGTCTGTCCATCTACGGCTGCAACCCCAACGAGTGGACCAAGCTCTCCGGCTGGTTCGTCAAGCACAGAGTCTACTCCCCCAACCTCAAATGGATGATTCAAGTTCCCAGGATCTAGTACGTTTTTGAACTCTTCTAATTCTGAGACGCACGCTGTAGATTATGTTCCCTGTCACCGCCATTAAAAATCCATCCATCGTGTCCGTCTTCTATCTTAGTGACATCTTCAGAGGCAGGAACTTTGTGCCCCACTTTGGCAAGATGCTGGAGAACATTTTCCTCCCTGTGTTCCAGGCCACCATCGACCCCCACTCCAACCCAGAGCTCAGCATCTTCCTCAAGCATGTGAGTGAGGAACGGGGTCGTCTATAGCAAAAAGATACAAAATCCACTATCCTGCGGTTTAAGAAAATAAAGGAAAAGTACAATATATTCACTTCAGAATTATTATAGATTCGAAATGTACATTGGTTTTAGTTCTATTTAGTCATTCAGGTTGCTTTTGGATTTCTGTTTAGTTTTAGTTAATAAGTGAATAAATAGTTTTATTTTTATTTTGGGGAATTATCTGGTTTCACTTGAGTTATTATTTAGTTTTAGTGTTAGTTTTTCGGGTATTATGATAAAAGCCTTGATTTATAGAGGCTGAAAAAGATAGGATGAAAGAATGGATGTCTTGTACGATTTGCTCAGTTGTACAGGGTTTTCCCTAGGTTTTCAGATGGCTTAGGTGCTGTCTGGGTTCTAGCATTTTTCCTGAGATTGTGGAAGACACACAGGTAGGGCAGGAAAAGTTTACATTTTCAATTTAAAAAAAAGAAGAATTTCACATAATTTTGGATCATTACTGTTACCATATCTGTGCACAAAATTTGGAAAAGCTAGAGCCAAAACAAAAAACACCAATATTCAAAAAGCATGAAGAAAACATTCTAAAGAAGTCCACTGGGGACCTACTGCAACCATCAGAACGGGCAAAAGTCATCAAGTTTTGATTCTCTCCACATTGATTTTACATTGCTATGGCTTATAATGGTAGGAAAAACCCTGTTGTAGTTTTCATTATTAACCCTGATTTACTTCTATTGTTAAGTCAATAAAAGCATCGCTCTAAGTAGTTGACCTTTGACCTGGTGCTTGTGTAGGTGACAGGTTTCGACAGCGTGGACGATGAGTCCAAGCACAGCGGTCACATGTTCTCCACCAAGAGCCCCAAGCCAGAGGAGTGGGACATTGTTAAGAACCCCTCCTACACCTACTACATCTACTACATGTACGCTAACATCGCTGTGCTCAACCAGCTCCGCAGGTAACGATCTTTGTCTCTTTGTCTTTGTTTTAATGCACTTGAGAACACCTATCAATTATTTTCATTTTATATCATTGTGCACCTTCCCAACATCGAAACCGGAGGTTTTCCTTTCATGATATATTCTGCTTTTAAATACAGAGTTTTGCTGTAGCTCCACCCTGGATACTTCCCACTCATACCTGATCACATTATACACACTAGACAATAATGGACCCAAAATCCCTCCGAGAACATCTGTCTTCTCTGTTGCTGTAAAAGCCTCAGTCCTCTCCTGACTGCACATTTCTCTTCTGCTCTTCAGACAGAGGGGAATGAACACGTTCACGTTCAGGCCTCACTGCGGTGAGGCTGGTGCCATCACCCATCTGCTGGCTTCCTTCATGACCGCCGACAACATCTCTCACGGCCTCAACCTCAAGAAGGTCAGGCGTAAACTCAACTTGAACGCAGCTTGTAATAAAAAAAACAAGATTGAAAATGAGAGAATGTGAATACTCTTGGAAATGAAGCGAAATAATGTCGTAAGTGAGCTGAACCTGAATTTATAAACTCTTATCTGTCCTCTACCACCAGAGTCCCGTGCTGCAGTACCTGTACTTCCTGACCCAGATCCCCATTGCCATGTCCCCTCTGAGCAACAACAGCCTGTTCCTGGAATACGCCAAGAACCCCCTGCTCGAGTTCCACAAGAAAGGCCTGGTGGTGTCTCTGTCCACCGACGACCCCATGCAGTTCCACTACACCAAGGTCAGAGCACACGGAGACAGGGTCTTTGATCGTAATGTTCACAACGGTGCACGCTGGCCTATGCATATAATGGGTATTGTATTACTGTATACTGTACAGCTACAGAGGTATGCAGCTATTGTGTTGAAGTCATTGTCTACAGGTATAAAACTGACAACTGAACATACTCCACAAAATAATACAAAACAACATGAACATGTTTATAGGAGTCAGTGCATATAACCAGATGTACATACTATACGTAGATGGATAGATGGCAAAATAGGTATTCACTTACTGTGCTACAAAACAGCAGATTAGCAGCAGCACATTTTCACAAAATTGGCAAAAGAAAATGCAAATAGCACGTTTCCATCCACTACTGTTATATGAATATTAAGACTTGGTTCATCATCGTCATCATCATCATCATGGTTTAAAACCTTGCGGGTTATGTGTAGTATTTCATACAATAACATACCACCTGAGCTGCTGATTGAGGAGTTGATAGATGTAAGATGTACTTTGTAAAAACCTGACGCTGGCTTTAGCTTCTGTCCCTGAACAAAACCTCCAGTCTGGATCATATGATATTGTTTCAAACTCTTCCACAGTTTGTCAAAGCGTCTGTCTAAGATTTGTTTCTGCAGCTCTTCATAGATGGTGAGATTGTGACGCTGTTTCCCATGTAATATGGCATTTCTGTTTGTTTCATGTTTCTGCATTAAGCACATTGTTGTCTCTTATATGGGCCACACATGCACACACACATATTTATTCACTAAATCTGTTTCCGTTGCACCTACCATCATATCAAGACGCGTGAGCGAGTCTGGTGAGTTGATATATTCCCATATCGGTATTTTGTCCCACCCCTGGTCAGCGTGGTTTCTCTTTAAGCCAGAGGAGCTCAGTCGCATGAAAAACAAGCGAATGAAAAATCAGAACATAAATGTTAGTTTTTGTGTCCACAGGAGCCCCTGATGGAAGAGTACGCCATCGCAGCTCAGGTCTTCAAGCTCAGTACCTGTGACATGTGTGAGATCTCCAGGAACAGTGTGCTGCAGAGCGCCCTGTCTCATGAGGTAACGTGCAGATGGAGAGCTTTAACACTTGACACATTTACTTCAGAATAACGATGTGTAAATGTTTGTTTCTGTTTATGATGGTACAGTTTTGTCTTGATCTGACAAACGTTGCTTTTGAAGATATGATACGTTAAGTTTCACACAGGCATTGCTCTACAAAACATGCTTGCGGTTTTTGTCTGTGCTCCAGGAGAAGAGCCACTTCCTGGGTAAGGATTACCTAAAGGAGGGTCCAGAGGGCAATGACATCCGTAAGACCAACGTGGCTCAGATCCGTATGGCATACCGCTTTGAGACCCTGTGCTATGAGCTCGACCTCATCAAGGAGGGCGTGAAGTCTGACTGAAAGCTCACCAACCCATTAGAGGCTACGGTGCACCCAGTCCAACCTCATCTCTGCTGTGACAAATGACAAGCAGTTTTTAGTTTCTTAAAGAAATTGACCTTCTAATTCACTGATGTTCTCTCCTTTGGAGGAAGAAACTTTTTGTCTTCACTGTAAATCATGTGCACATCTTGTCCATTCGTCTCATTCATAATTTATACATATATTCCACGGAGAAGCGTCATGTTTTAGAATGAAAATAAATACAATATGAAACGAGTCTGGGACATTTTCCTCACTGATGCATTTCCGAATGAAACAAATATTAGATTACGAGACGAATCTTTGCTTGGCGGAGGGACTGTGTTGAGTTTATGACTTTGCAGAGCTGCAGCTGCTCTCAGATGTTTTCCATCAGGTCTGACCTTAAGTTGTAAATACAGCTGCGTTGCTGCTTGCTCACCGTGGAGCTAAAGGAGTTTTCTGACGGCTGTTCTTCCCCGAAGATTAAACGATATAAGAGACTTTTAGCTGCATAAGCATGAATGAAGAGGAATGCTTAATGCATTCCGTTCCACCACCAGAGCTTATCATATCCCGTAAAGACATCCAGAAGACACATACGTGCTTTATAATCGCTTCATTGTAGTAGGAATGATGGATAAAGATGAACCCAATATCTGTTTTATAGCCAGTGGTAGAATGTAGTCACTTCCACTCAAGAAATGGACTGACGGACATTTTTTTAATGGACGATATTAAAATACTCCTTAGAAAGTATATTTCATATCAAGCGTCACATGTTGATATTTTAGAAAACGAATGACAGGTTGGTGCTTTTTTCTTCAACTGTCGTGGTCTCGCAGGTGCTCCTCGTAACGCTGCGTATCCCATATTTCCCAGGACACGTGAAGACAACGCTGTTTATTCGTCGTTGACAGCTGCGGGAGTTGATGTGATGACGTCTTCCCTTCAAACGGGAGGATTCAACCAAACTTTCTCACAGTCACAAAACGTCGAGCTCCACGCAAACGAGCACGCTAAACCCGGAAGTCGAATTCCTACTGGCGTAGAAAGTTACAGTACCCATTTGGTCTTAGTCTCACACGAACTCGTTGTAAAAAGTAAAATAAACATGTTCTTAAAGTAAATGCCAATTAAGTCGCTAAAGAGCCTACTCACCAATTAATATCGACTATTTTATTTCGTGAATGTAATGTATTGCTCGTAAGCTTTTAGGTAATTCATTCATCATCCCTTGAACTGAACTCTGTATTGCAGCATATTTACTGTTTCGGGCTATGGTATAATACTTTTTCTTAACAGCTGACACTGAATAACTAGCACAACATATCTTCTATCTGCAGTTGTTTTTATACAAATGCTATAGGTTAAAAGAAGGTTAAAGATGTGGCATAGCACCTAAGAGTAAATATACAAACCTAGTACGTGGGCTACCTTAATTTCAGATGCGCAAACGTTAGATAAACCAAATATTGATTTTATTCTGAAAGCTATGAGCGGAAGTTATGTGTGTTTTCTGTGTGACTTGACAGTGGTTGTCCGTGGGACGAGGGGCGAAGGAGGCTGCCCTGCTTATTTTCCTCATTTTCTCTGTGACCAGTCTCTTTGTCGTTGTTGTGTAAACTTATGAGCTTAATTATCAGTTATTAGCCGTTAGCTCCGTTGAACGTGTGCCGCGGTGAAAGTAACCTTGTTCAGGAACTCAAACTAGTTCAGAACTACTGACCGATGAGAGCGTGTGGACTCGGATTTTATTTAGTGTCTTTTTTTTTCCTTTTTAAAAAATTTTTTTTATCGAAAGGAGAATGAGGAACGAAAATGCCTCTCGCGCCTCACTTTAAGCTACGAGAGGTAAGTCACGCGAGATGAAACTTTTGCTCAACGCAGTGTTTTGTTATCATATGTCCTGAAACGTGTCTCGAATCGTCTTTCTGTTGTAAGTCAGCTTCGTTTGAACGCTGCGTTACTTTAGTGCATACGGCTTCCTTTTCCCACTACTTTTTGACCGTAAAAAATGTGTGTAGATAAACTTCCTTTTGCGCAACAATTTGACGTTTTCTCTGTGTAGCAGCTGATGAGGAAACGGCAACACGAATCCCCGTTCTATATATGGCGAATTCAAGTCATTACTCCATCATTAAGCATACCAATATGTTTTAATATAAAAGCCACGACTCTTCTTGAATTGATGGCGTATGCTGTTCAATTCGGCACGCATTCAATCATTCTCACAGTGCGTATTAGTACAATATAATCTTTTAGACAAAACCAACACAACTGTGATGGGAAGGTAACACCCTGCCGGTACAGTGTATGAACTGTGTTAGTTTTTACATCAGTGTTTTAAAGCCGAATTACAGAATATTTTTTTAAGGAACTGGAGGACATATCAAGATTTATGTTTATATTAGTTACGCCTCACAAAAATGAAGTATTGTTATATTTTTAATAGTGCTGAAGGGAGTTTGGCAAGTTGTTTTCTTTATTCACAAGAGAATGGCTCATATTAAAGGTTCTTTTTCTCTCACCCTTTATATATATATTGTTACTACTGCTATAGTACTGTATTATTACTCACATTTAAAGCAGCAACACTAAAGAACTGATCGGCCAATTCAGGAGAGGTAGCTAAGGTCATTGATCCTTATGTTCAGATAGCTACTATTTGCAAATCATCTGCAGGTGTTGCCAAATGTGGGAATACGCTGGGGATTAATGAATAACTAAGCATAACTGAAACCACATGAGGTGTATATTTCATTAATCCCTTCACAGAAAACAGTCAAACACCAAGAAAACTACTAATCAATGCCAAAGACTTTACGTTTGAGCACAAAATGACAGCCTTTCCTGTTGCCATTATACCAGCCTTACAGCTTTGGATAGGGTTTAACACAACACAACAAACACGACATTCTCCACACCCTTCAGCAACAAAAGGCTCCAGATGGTGGAACTTGTCATATTAAAGTTGTGCATCACTCATTTGCAGCTCTTTGAAAATCTTCACCTGGATGCACAGAGGCCATTCTGCTAACTGCTGATGGATCAGTCATTTTAAGACACTTCATCTTGGTGTGTCCTTTTATGTTGGCATTTAGCAAGCCCACATTTTTCTTTTATAATAGACTTAACTGTCAGCGTTGATGGTAAACCACTGCCATACAGTACCTCACCTACGACATGCTGGGTCACGCCGCACGTCTTTTCGGAGGGCGTTTTGTGGTTGTTTTGAAGGTGCAATTAGGTTTAATTGAGCTGCCACGTGATGACGGGGTACTTCAGCTTCACAGGTCCTCTGTCTGGTTTTTACACGAATGAGTCAGTGAGTTTCACTAAAAATACAAGGATACCTTTCTGCAAAGTTGACAGCCTCATAAAAATCAGTGAGTCGCCCTCTGGGTCTGTTGTTATTCGATAGCGCACCATGTCAGAGTTTGCCTCACTGGCAATAATAACATTCAAGTTTAACTTCATGCCGTTGAAAAGATGATTTGGACATGTTCGTAGAAGTGACTGTAAATAGCTACTAGCTGATCTAAATATGTTTACTGTAATCCAAAGGGAATATCTGATTACCATCACAGGGTTTGGATATAGTTGATCCAAACATAGCTCAAATCAGTGGTTGCAGCTGGGTGCAAACCTTACTGCACCATAATTATGGACAGTCTTGCTGATCCTTCTTCCTGAAGCTCAGGAAACACAACTCATGCCTTCCTGCACAACGTACCACTACACACGAGACAAATAATGCAAGTGGGTCAGTTTGGGAGTCGCATTGTCATGGCATGGTCTGGCAATGATCGAGCAACATTCCAGCAACATGCATACATTTGATTTAGGTCAAAGTAGACAAAAGCGTCACTTGCAGTCCTGTCTGTGTCCCCCCCCCCTTCCTCTTATACAGGAATGCAGTTCATAGAAGTATTATGATCGGGAGCTGAGCTGTGGAATTTTACTATGTCTCCTCTTCTCCACAGTCTCTCAACCCCGGTCCTAATGTGCAACGTGTCCAAATGGTTTGTTTCCAGAAAGCCAGGAGCCGGCGTACGAGAGTGTACAGTGAGCATGTTGATTTGGACTCAGTCAGGAGTCAGGATGGAGGCAATGCAGAGTTTTACATTAAGTCGATGTTGGTTAGCGTCTGATGAGAGGAAGTAAGGCCTTAGATTATTGATTAAAACCATCAACGTTCAAATCAAGGTGCAAAGGCTGCAGTTACTCAGTCTGTTCTTATCTTGGCTCTGTCACAAAACCATTCAAAGAGCTTCTATACCACCACATCGATACGTGTGGTTTTAAATGTTTCCACCTAATAGCCACTATCTCCCTCTGCTCTTAAATGTATGTCTGCTTGCCTCTAAAGCTCTTTGAAATCATTAAACATGCACATTCTTCCCTGTTATCTGAAGGAGAGCCTCTCAAGAACACTAAATTAGATTTCATGCTTTGCTGTATCATTGGCATTTCGTTCTTGTCCAGCTCTGTGGTTTAGGGCGACAGCTACACAGAATATACACAATACACTGAATTCCCTCGAGGCTGCAGAAGACAGCGATGGCTCAAAACACACACGCACACACAGCTGCAGGATCCTGCACTAACCTTGTTCCTGTCAATGTCTTTCCTTATTCTCTCTGGATTTATTTTTGGAAACTGACCTTGACCAGAACTTGTCTTTTCTGAACTTCACTCCAGCTCTGACTACAATTTGTAAACTGTTTCAGATTTGATGTGAACTAGCTCCTGTGTTACCTCCCTTTGACCCCCCCGGTGGGCTGTCTTAACTTGTTGTTAAGTGCAGGGTGATTGATGAGTAATTTTTTTTGTCTTGTCTTCTTCTTAGGTCGTTTACAAAAGGAGACAAGGAGGAAATGACACACTGCTAGCACAAGAAGACGCATAGAGGCGTAGAAGAAAAGTGATATCCATTAACTTGTGTTTTTACTGGTAGTTTGTGGACTAATTAACAACAGATTACCTGGCTTTTACCGTTTGCCTTTGTAAGGAAATCCCTCATGCATTCACCAATGGAGAACTGAGGGTCAGCTGACACTTGCCCCCTCTCAACATGCTGGCTCTGAGGCAGGAGCAGAGCAGACGAGGGGGAGGTGAAGTTGATCGCCTACAAAAAGGGGCCACCATGAGCCCCCAGTCGGGGAGGCCCCTTTCTCACGAGCAGGGCATAAACATCAGGGAGAAGATCTCGCAGTGGGAAGGTCGTAGCCAACAGGGTCAGGACGTCAGGATGAAAGCGCACCCTCCCGCTGTATCCCGCAGTCTGTCTGGGGATGTACTGGGCAACGGACTTTCCAATGCGGGCTCAAAAGGAGGGCTTCACGTCAAAGCCACCCTCTCCAAATCTAAAAGTTTGGGCTTAGACTTTCGGGAAGTCCAAGCACATTCTGGACCTGGTGTGGTGGGTAGGAAGTCAGAACCCTTCCAGAAATGTTCCACTGAATTTTTAATCTCAACTCCAAGAAATAAACCTCTAACAGCACAAATACCTGCATCTCCTAAAACGGACCCTACCATTGCAAACCCTACAGCTAAACAAACCTTCACTGCCAATGGCAACCAAAAAATTGCCTGCGTGTTGGATGTTGAAGTAGTTTCCAAACCTCTACCTCTGTCAACCGACGACCAAGAAGACGCCATGCCTGCTGGGAACTTCTACACTTCAAGGGGCTTCTGGCGGAAACTGGAGGGGGACAAATTACTCTGGGAGAAAGGCAGAGAGTCTTCAGGTGAAGCTCGGCCTCCTCCCAAACCTCAGCGGACGTTCCAGTACCAGGGAGCCAACAACAACACGAGGCGAACCATAACCCCTCATAACAAGCACTCCAGTGTGAGGAGGAGCCGGGTCGCACACCCACCCAGCTTCCCACCTCCTCCATGTCCCGTCACGAAGACCAATGGGATTTTACGGCATACAAAAAACAGGTGAGGACTGGGTTTTTTGTAAACAGATGTCTTAACACGTCTTAAACGTCTTAACATCTCCCAGTTCGTCAGTGACCGATTTAAGGGGTAGGGTCGGGGTTACATTTGAGCTATGTTTGAACTGAGGTTGTGTTTTAGCCACATGCTAAACACAGAATCTAGAAGATGTTCCTGAAGTCTAATGCATGCATTTGGCCTTAC
>JAPQRN010000025.1:20754075-20766351 GCA_037367275.1 Coranthus polyacanthus | reverse complement strand
TACCAAGCTTTTTATCCCAGGATGATGCTGAAAAACACGTTCATGCTTTTATTTCTAGTCAGCTAGACTACGTTAATGTGCATACTGGTCCAGAACACATATAACATCTGTGCTGGAGTCACAGCACTGACTTCCAGTACATTTTAGAATTGAGTTTAAAATTGTATTGCTTGTTTTTTACATGGTCAAGCACCCCAGTATCTATTCTTATTAATTACTATTTTACAGTTTTAACTCATGGATTTGTATCTTTTATTACCTACTCTTCGTTTTAATTTTACTCCTGATTCACTTTAATGGTTGGTAGCTGGCTTTGTGTTGGCTGCAATTTGTACTTCACACATTGTGCTTCCAACTGGAATGAAATGTGCCATATAAATAAAGTTTTGCTTGCTTGCTTGTTTCAGTGATTAAAGACCCGTCAATTAAGAGCATTTGTTATGAATAAAATCAAGCCGAGACTAATGAAAAATGACGTACTGCTCTGTTGGGAGATGTTGATAGCCTTGATGCCGTTTGCCAGCCTGTCCTCCTCTCCCTCCAGCAACTTCCTGTAGGTGGCGATCTCGATGTCGAGAGCCAGTTTGACGTTCATCAGGTCCTGGTATTCTCTGATCTGGCGGGCCATGTCCTGTTTGGCTCTCTGCAGGGCATCTTCCAGGTCCTTGATGCGGCCCTTGGCGTCCTTCACTGCCATCTCACCACGCTCCTCAGCCTCAGCGATCTGGGCTTCCAGGTTTGCACGCTAGAACAGAACATTAAAAATAATTTACTCCTATTCATAAGGCGTGACTATAAAAGTCTTTGTAAGATCGCTAAAACAGAGTATGACACAGTTTTACAGTTAACATACCTGTCCTTTGACGGCATCAATCTCTGATGTAAGTCTCTGGATCATACGGTTGAGGTCTGCGATCTCTGTTCTGGTTGACCTCAGGTCATCTCCGTATCTGTTGGCAGATGTCTGCATCTCTTCATACTAGAGGAGGACCAGCAAAAAAGAAGATTACAACTCTGAAAACCTCCCGATGAAACCTGTCTAAAGCAGATTCATGAAGCGGTTTTGATGTGAACAAGATTTCCTCATCACCTTGGTCTTGTACCATGTCTCGGCCTCAGCGCGTGTGCGGTTTGCGATGTCCTCATATTGAGACTTAACTTCTGCCACAATGGCGTCCATGTCCAGGTTGCGGCTGTTGTCCATCTCCACGATGACTGAAGTGTCCTTGATCTGGCTCTGGAGCTCACGCAGTTCCTGAGGAACAAGAGGACAACAGAAAAGAGTAGAAATTAGTTTACATCGTATCGCACGTGAGACCCATTCATTTAATGTAGTTCCAGGGTTGGTGCAAAAAGTGAGTCAAGATACAAAACAGATGTTGAGAAAAAACCACAAAAGACACAAAGGACATTCTGATGATTAAATCTGCTAGGTGATTTCAAAGTAGTTTTTTTGTAAGCAGAATTAATTTTCTAAGCATCATCACAGAGGAGATTTTTTTCCATTACCTCCTCGTAGATCGACCTGAGGAAGTTGATCTCATCTGTCAGACTCTCCAGCTTGGCCTCGAGCTCTACCTTATTCATGTAGGCCTCGTCGACATCCTGGAAACAGTCAAAGCATTTGTCAGAATAGGGCATCTCAGAAAAATTTTCAGGAAAAAGTAGTAAAATACTGAAAGGAAATGAAAACAGGGTATCATGCTGACCTTTTTGATGAGGACAAAGTCATTCTCACACTCTGTGCGCTTGTTGATTTCATCTTCATACCTAAAAGACAAAAGAAACAAAATTCAGATTCACAAAATAATATTAAGCTTATACACTAATGTAACACTAGGAGGCGCAAGTAATCCATTCCTGACTCTTGTGCTCCTTTGGGCCTCATACAGTACAGTTTGTGCTGACGCATGTACAAGACGTGTAACTGATATTTGTCCCTCAGGACTCCTCCGAACTCAGTTGATGTTCTCTATTTGTCTGCAGACGACTAAAACAATCTAAGTGACACTATTGTATTCCTGTCTGTCTTCTGATGTAAATCTATAGACACTTTAGCTGACAGACATCCAACTTGATCAAGTTAGGGGACTTTTTTTTCCTCCAGTATGCAATTTTAATAAGAGTTTAGAACATGCTTCCTCGGTGTTGTAATCCCCCTGAGTCTACATGACGCAAAACAATGGACAGATGGAGGGAGTAGTCCGCAAAAACATGAACTCAGTGTATGGCGTGCATCATCTGACTTGAAGTCAAATATTTCATATGTTGGTCCTGATGTGAAAACTTTCAGCTGCAATTGATTTGTGAGTTTCGATGGATTAAAAAAGCCTCCTCCCTTTTTATACTCATTTGCTCTTGACATTAATTCCAAAATAAAGAGGGACTCTGCTCACGAAACTGGAGATATTAAGTCCTGTGCTGCACAAAACAGCTAGCTATTAGCATTAGATACTCACTTGTTCTTGAAGTCCTCCACCAGGCCCTGCATGTTGTGCAGGTCAGCCTCGAGCTTCATCTTGTCGTTGCCCAGGCTGTCCAGCTGTCTGCGCAGGTTGGCGATGTAGGCCTCGAACATGGCGTCGATGTTGGAGCGGGTGGTGGTCTGTCCCTGCAGCAGGTTCCACTTGGTCTCCAGCATTTTGTTCTGCTGCTCCAGGAAACGCACCTGATGTGTAGAGAAAAAAACAGGAACAGAGGAATTAAATTATTGTGTAAATCGACAGATCAGCCGGTAAACAACGAAACAAAAATCCTTTTCACTGTTATGCATACATGACAGTTTATTCCTTGCCATCGGCGAAGAATTATCAGAGTCCTTTATAAAACTATGATGCAACACCACCTAACAATGTTACTTTTGGGTTAATATGCAAACAATCAACAGGATCAACCTCGCCATGCCTCCCATTCTACACTCTTTATTGTTCTCTTATATCTTTGGATCTTTGTAAGCTACTGTTGGCTGTGTTTTCACACTGGCTTTTTCCAAAGGAAGGCCTGATGTATGTGCATCCTGACAGGAGGTAGAGGGGAGGGAGAACAAGACAAGGCTGGAAAAAGCCAGTGATGGAGGAATAGAGCTAGTTAACCCTTCCCCTGCTTGCCTTCCTGTTTTTGTACAACAGCAGAGAGGGAGAGAGAGGGGGATGAAGCGATGTTGCATCTGCCTGTGGATGCAAGGAAGGTAAATATTTAACTGTGTTATGGGTGTGATGAAAGTGAGGGGGAGGTGGGGGCCCGGTGAAGGTGGAAGGTGAAGAGGTGTGGAGTTTGCATACTGGTGAACAGTAAAAGTGAGATAGTGAATGCAGATATGAGGCTGAGTCATTGGACCTTGCTCCCTCACACATTGCACCCTGCAGGTGAGATCTAAGGAAGATCATATTATGGGCTTCTTTTGAGGCAATCGAGATAATAAGGCGCCTCAGGTTGGACTGTCATCAAAAGATAACAGATGAAAGAGCAGAGGTTAATCTGCTTCGCGATAAAGCATGCAAAACAAAGGAAAAGGTAGTTTTATAATGCGAAGAGAAGACTTTAAATGTAGCCAGACAGCTGGCATCGATGAGAACATGAAACCAACTGACCTTTTTAAATATTAACCCACTACTGAGGCTCAGCGAGGACATGTTCTCACACACCTGGGTGTTACACAAATGCTGGAATTTCATGTAGATTAAAATGACTTTTACTTACTTTAAGACGGGTTTTTTCATATCTTTTAAAATGTGTCAGTTTGGGAAAAAAGCTTTGTCATTTGGCAAACAATAGCACACAGTCCTGACTGTGTGTGTGCGTCTGGGAGGGGTGAGGGGCCACCGAGGCAAGCAAAAAGAGCCACACCCCAGCTCAGGGAGGGGCCATTCCCAAGGTAACTCGTATCACAAGCTCTCTCTGCCCTGACACACCCTTTGCTTTCTCTCTCCCTCTCTCACTTTGTCTTTCTCTTTTTTTCTGCATGTCTGTTTTTCATCACTATAAAAGGGCAGCCAGAGCCAATAGATAGAGAGTCTAACTTTGTACTGCAGCACGTTCTTCTCGTAGGTCTGCATTTGTGGGATGTGACGAAAGCAGGGGGGGTGGGGGGGATAAATCAACTTTCTCCGCGCTGCATAAGTGAAGAAATCAGTTTTGTAGCACATGTGGCAAACATATGGACCTCTTCAATCAGCACTATCAAACATTACATAACCATGTCACTGCACTGTAATGAAAGTTTTGGAGTAAACTGGACTCTCTGTTAGACTACTGTGTGTTGGAGGAGGACAGGACAAAGACGTGAAATGTGCACACGCAAATGTTCTCTTACCTTATCAATGAAGGAAGCAAAACGGTTGTTGAGGCTCTTGATCTGTTCCTTCTCCTGGTTGCGGACAACCTGGATGGTGGGGTCAATCTCAAGGTTCAGGGGGGCCAGGAGACTCTTGTTCACAGTCACAGCGGTGATAGGGGCCTGATGGATACCCATGCCGCCACTCATGCTCATGCCGCCGCCCATGCCCATGCCACCACTCATGGATGACCCTAAGCCGAGGACTGATGAGCTGGAGATGCCTCCTCCGTAGCCTCCTCCGTAGACTCCTCCATAGCCTCCTAAGCCCTTGCTGCCTCCATAGCTACTCTGGACAGTAGTGACACTCTTGCGGGTGACACCAGGTGTGCTGTAGGAAAAGCTACTAAAATTCCGTGGGGCAGTGGAAGACCTCATAGTGTAGCTGGTGCTGCTCCTCATGCTGTTCCGGGACATTCTGAAATTTTGGAGTAGTCTTGGAGGGTCAGATGAACAGCTTAGTTGGCAAGGCAGGCAGGCAGGCAGGCCGGCAGAGAGGAGAGACCAGAATGGATAGGAAGAGAAGTAACTACTGAGGAGTTTTAAAGTGCCTGTTGCTGTGGGAGGGGACTATGGTGAGCTCTGATTGGCTGGGCGAGGGAAAGAAAGGTGGGAGGGCTGTAACATTACACTTCTATGACACACTCTCCAGTCATTCAAAACCATTACCTGGTCTTTCGACTTAGCTCTCTGCTTGCATTGTTAGAGAAAACCTGGTTAGGAATATAGAGAGGCTGCATTTCTTTCAGCTCTGCTTTAAAATCTAACTCTCTTTTTTGAAAGTATTGCAACTCAGCACAGTTGAACAACACAAATCACTTATAATGTCCTGCAGCAGTTTGTAAGAAAAAGAGTATAAGTGGGGGGTTAACCCTAACAAGGGTCAGGGTTAGGTTTAGACTAATGTTATGACCAATGTTCGGGTAAGTCTCCACAAAATGAATGTAAGTCAATGTAATGTCCCTTAAATGCATGAAAAGCTAACATGCGAGTGTGCTTGCAGCAGCGAGTGGGTGGTTTGTTGATAAGAACTTGAGTGGTTCATACACATCAGTGGTGTGTGAATGGGTGATACGTCTGACACTTGTAATTCAAGGTGTGTTTATAATTCACTGTTAAGGCGTGTGTATGTGTAAAGAGGGTGGTACTGCAGATTATCTTCACTTAATAAATGTGGAATGTTGGCGTTAGCGCACAGTGATAAATGGACTGTAGTAAATGTGGAGCCATTTTCTTTCTCTTTATACTTAAATAATCTTGCCTGTCTGCAAAGAAAATAATTTATAATAAGTTCTTTGTAATGGGTGTTACTAGGTAATAGGGCCTTTATAAGATGATTAAAGTTTTGTTCTTACTTTAGAGATGCTAGCTGATAATAAGTGCATAGTTTCCTGTTAATAAATGCATTAAAAGGTTCAGTGTGTCATATTTAGTGGCATCTAGTTGCTTCACCCTCAACTATGGTGGCTGTAAAAAAAAGCAAAAGGCCCACATTAGAGCCAGTGTTTTGTCCTTTCTGTGCTTTTTAGTTAAGTTGATAATAACTCCACACTCAAACATAGTAGGTGACAGTAATGCACCTTAACAGTGGATGTCACACATTATAAAACCGAGAAGAAGAGGACGTCAGTTCTGAGCTACTGCAGCATAACATGGGGGTCTCATTCTAAGTTAACAACGAAACAATGATTCTTTTTTTTAGGTGATTATACACTACTAAAAACTTAATTATGAATACTATATTCTATTTTTCCTTTGAGATCAGTGAAAGAATTGAAAGTAATTAAATGGGACTGATTTGAAAAATCCCCTCCAGACACATTATATCCCATAATAAAAACACTGATACACACAAATTAAATCATATATTTTAACCAAGAATTTCTGCTGGACTCCTATAAAAAAGTTAATTTTAGTATATCTGAGCATGAATAGCTCGATCGCATTTGAAAAAGTTGCACCTTTGGCTGAAAAATATTTGTCACAAATCATGCTCTTAAGTTCCTAGGGCTAAGAATTCCTTGGTTATTGTCGAAAAACGTGTTGAAAAACTGACTATACATAACACACAACACATGTACATCTTTTGTACATCTGCCAAACCAGGTGAACTGCTCCAACAAGCTTTAGCTTAATGTCACACAAGAGGTATGTTAGGTTAACACTATGGAGCCTGAGGTGTATAGAAACACACAGCACGTTAAGTTCCACTGTTTATTTAACTATGTATGTCAGTGTCTAAATGACATGCACCCAAGGGCTGGGTCCTGAACCGACAGAAATACTTACTATCCCATTTTTTTTTTACCAAATTTAAATACCTAAAGAACAAATCTCATCAGTGTCAGTGCACAAACACATATTTTAGACATTTTCATGATGAGAATGTGTTAACAGACAACTTTAAGTTGAGATAAATAGGTTTATATTTTATGTTGTAAAACCTTTCAGTAGAAAAATGTTAGGGTGATGAAACATAAAACCCTAAGGATGTCGTTGCAGGAATCACCTTGTATATTTGTGTTTGGAGAGTTATCCCCTTAACTAAAAAACAGGAGCAGACAAAACAAACACTGGCTCTAAAAAAAGTCTCTGGTCACCGTAGGGGAGGGTCAGGGGGGTGTTTAGTTTGTTGCAATCTGCAACTTCACCACTAGGTATCACTAAATATCACACACTGAACCTTTAAAAGTATAAAAATGCTGTTGAGCTGAAAAATAAAACTAAAGATTTTTACCACAATGTGTGTCATTTTCTTTGTTCTATTGAAAATCATATCAAATATTTTCCATACTGGTAGTATGGAAAGTCTTTTAATGATTCCAAGCCCTAGATGCACTTATCTTTCATATAGTCATTTTTTATTGTTAAATATGCTGTTACAGATGTTTGTAGTGCTCTCTTAAATAACATAATGTTGATTCATTCTTATCCTTTCCATAATTTATAACTGATAACTGATGCTTATTCCCAAGAGAACTACTCAGTGTGTAAACAAGAGTAAAAGTTTTGTTTTGTTTTTTACGCTGCAATGATAACAGACGCATTATCACCCATATCATTCCTACCTTTCATGGAACTTCGCTATGTTTCTCACCATCCGGTACATAAAAAAAAAAAAAAAATCTACAGAGGCACGGCGGCTCAACCTTCAAACAGTTCCTTAACCAATCCTCGCCCTGCTTTCCTCTCCTCCCTCACTCATTTCTTCCACCAATCCCTGACCACGATGAGTCATGAGTCTTGGCATTAAAACGATCTGACCCTCCGCCATACTTTCTTCAGCCCTCTTCTCCATCTTCCCTACCCTGTCTCTTTTCCCACCAGTGGCTCTTGGCCTCATTATCGCCATGGAAACATACCGAAATAAAACCCTCCATCCTCCTTTCAGCCAAAATGGATGCCAGCTTAAAGAGCATTTGCAACAGTTGCAGACCACCGAGACACTGATAAAGTTTTTCTGAAAAAAAAAACAAAAAAAAAACACATGTGGCAACGTTGATATGATGATGTGAGTTGGTAAGGAACAAAAATAAAGCTTCCTAATGGGGAATTCCTGTTTCACTTCACTGAAGACGTGGAGCCGTCGTACTGTATATGATCACCAGGTCTTGATTCATGTGTGACTCAGACCCACTCGAGTGCTTGGAAGTTAATTGAATTTTGCAAAATTCCACCATAAACTATGAAACATCTTTGGCTGATCGCATGACTCTCATTACAGATCTAATGAAGCCCTGGTGGCATTTTGAAGCAGTGAAGAAACCAGTTGTCCAACTGATTTCAATACTACTGTAAAGTCAAGAAATTGACATGTGACACCTTTAAAAAGCACGAAATAAGGAGGTTCTTGTGATCTCTAGATTCCTTTTAATGAAGTCTGTTTTTAATCGGTAGATAAAAATACATGAGATCTCAGTATCAGCAGCTTTTTTAGAATACCACAAGATAAACCCAGCTGTCACTCAATACTGTACAAACGAAACTCCAAATAACTGGCACCTCTCGAGGTGTCTAGGTCATTCTGTCCCTGTTGTTGTCGAAGTGTTGCTTCCTTCACACTCAGACTCTTAAAAACTATAATTAAATGCAATAACAACATCTCCTTCTGTACACTGAGTCATACAGCATTATCAGGGAGGTAACAAAGGATGCCCGCCCGCCCGCCATTCATTCCATTTAACTCAATCAGTCGTACGTGAGAGGCTTCACCAGGACGAGCCACATGCTTGAAGTGATCGTCACTGTCTGTCATTAACATCATCATCCTCGGCTTGATAAAGTATCTGCAGGCTAATCACAAGCTAGGCAAGCGGCTGTAGGCTCGATTGGGTCTTTTTACAGCAGGATCAATGGGCGACCTTTACACTGTAACAGTTTCTAAACATCTGGGAGGAGAAGGTGGATGAATCGCTGTCAGTTCTGCACATACAGTAGCTGAAAGAAGGTGTGTCTGACCGAGTGTGTGTGTGTGTGTGTGTGTGTGTTGCAGGGTGTAACTTTTCCTCCTGTGCTCCAGTCAACCATAAAAGGCCCTTAATGTAGAGTCCCATTTTCCACCTCAATTATCAAATGTAATTAGTCAAAATATGAGGATATGCAGGGCGAACTTGTCGCACTTGAACGTAACAAATCATTTATATTTAAATGCGATATTATCAAGAGCTGTGTGTTTGTCAGATCTAGTTTTAAGAGTTTTTCTTGCTGCCTCGGGTAAACTAAAACTATTTGAATTCACTGTAGTTTTAAGTACTCCCTGTCTCTGTCTTCTGTTAACAATAACTTCAATCTGTCCGGCAGCACTTCCTGTTAGGAAACAGTACAAGCACCATGCACTTTGTACAACCTTTGTGTTATAAGGCCCCATTGTGTGGCAGTTGAACCGTCTATACCATTAAGAAGTGAAAGACGACCATCCTTCTCAAATTGCACAAACCAGGTTAACTTCACTTTCCTCTGGAACAAACAGGTTCTCATGTGGTTTAAGGATGAATATTAGATTATTAAACTTTGAGTAAACACTGTCATACAATATTACTGTACAGAGAGGAACTTAACCTGCAGTCAGCTTAGTATAAATGTCAACAAATCAATCAAAATGCAACATTTTTAAAGACAACTTTAAGCCTGTATCTTGTACATGAATTTGATTTAATTAGTACAACTCAATGCATTAACCTTGACATTATTATTATCTGTGACTTCAAAACTTGTATATTACAACCGAAGTTAAATGAGGTTAGGTCTTATACCTTCTCACATGGGCTCTGATTCTCTAAGAAGAAAAACAAAATGGTCGTCTGCTCACTCAACCCTCTATATAAAGATGATGGCATGTTGCTTTTATATATCAACTTGTTTAGTTTAATAGAACATTTGACACTATATGTTGAATACTACAACCATTTTGCAACACCAATTCATATCCTTTACGTTGTAATAAAACAAACAAAAGAGGGAGAGTGCAAACATTTACAATCCATACGGATTTAGCTGAGTGCTGTACAAGGCAATGTAGGATACAGCTAACAGCTCCAAAACGTTTCACAGTGCAATAAGAAAAGCAGATGTTTATGTGAAATTCGCGTTGGAGTATGATTTGCATTGTTTTTTGACATTAGCGGACTCCATTTCTATGCTAATTGTAGCTACTGCTGCACACTAGGTGTATTTCTCTCCAGCTGTTTTTGTTTGCATTAGATTAGAATTAGCAAACAGCAATGAACGAAGAGCTGCCGAAACAAATGTTAGAAGCAGGCTTTGACAAAACTGCGGAAGAGTTCGATCCAGACCTAGCAGCACAAATGTCACCTTTTGGATTTTTCGCATCATCAACATTTAGACTGAAAAAAGTCCACAGGCTGTTATCATGGATGTAGGCAACCGAGAAAGTTGCTGGTGGTGCTCATTTTCAGGGATGTTACAATTCGTTACCTAGACAATGCCATGGCTACAACTTGGTTAAGGTTAGGAAAAAAGGGTCAGGGGAGCGGTTAAAATAAGAAAGGCTTTTCCACTGAGTATCAGCTCGACTCGCCTGGGCTTTTTTGGTGTTTCCACTGTGTGAGAGCAGAGACCACAAGGTATCATCAGGTACTATTTCTAGTGTTACCTTCGCTTCGAGGTTCCAAGTGAGCTAAAGCGATACTAAACGTGACGTAGAATCATGCAGATCACAGATTGGTTGATCCAGAATCGCATGTCATCATGTCGCAATGTGGGACGCCAAGCCAACCTATCGGGAAGTCTCCAAAAACGTCGGAGCAAAGTTTCAAGTAAGATCTATCTTTATAAATCAACCACACATTTGAAATCTTATTCTCACTTGAAAAATCTTAATGTAACATTTGGAAATTATAACTTACTATTTTATGTTTCACCCTCCTCCACTCTTGTCACATCACAATAGTTTAATGCTGCGTCGCTACTTCCGGCATCTAAGGACTTGCACTGATTTCTATCTGGTACCCTGCGTGCCGGAAATTGACGCTGTATGGGTACACCAGGTATCGCAAACAGACGCCAAGTGGTCATGACGACTTGGAAGTTGGACTTGGACTTATACCTTTTAAGTGTCCAAGTCTATTGAGTGATATCAGAGCACACATACATAAAATGCATTCCTTATTCTTGTTATGTAAACGCTGTGAATCATACTGTGAAGTCTGTATGTTGTTGATGTGGGTTTCAACATTTATAGAAAGTCTGTGGAGTCGTGCTTTAAGGCATATGGTCGTATAGGATTTTAAGATCATGTCATGTGGAAAACAGCAGCGACAAAAGCAGACAGGAACCTCCCACTAATGTAATGTCAACAAACATAACATATGATATGTAACTATGTTCATCATCCAGAGGGGAGCAACAGGGAGTGTATAGATCAACAGTCTGTCTGCTAACTCAGAGAAAAAGGGTGACACCCAGGAAACAGTTTATTTTGTTTACTACATTTTGTAATTTTAAATCATCTGACACTGACACAAGCACGATACTAATCATCAACGGAAAAAAAGAAGTTGCAGAGTTCACACTTTAGGAATGCAGTTTGTAATTTGGAATGAGCAAACTCTTGCAGATCACCTAATTATTTCATTTTCAAGAACTGCTCCCATTTGTACGACTTATTTTTTTTAAGGCACCCAGAGATGTCAAAAGATTTAGGTTCACGGTTTTATTTATGGCATATTACACATCCTGTAAGTTTTGTACAGGATTTGAACTGATTAGGAATAAATCCCGGTGGTACTAAAAGAAAGCCATGGAAGTGGGAAGTAAATATCAGGACCTAGTCTGTGCATGCCCACAAGGAAATAAAGTTTACGGAGGCAATAAAAGTGGAAAACACCTACTGAGTACACATTACTACAGATCACTACCACGTAGTGAGAAAGGGAAATATTATATATGACGTATCACAAAAGTTAGTTGAGCGCGGCTACTAGAGAGACGTGACCTTTGTCCTTCATCTTGTTATATGTTGAGCGCCTTCCCTCTGCTCAAGGCCTTACACCTTAATCCTGTCTTCCCCAGCAGCAAATTCTTCCACAGGCCCAGAATCATCCCCTGCCCTGCGCTCTGGCCCATTATTTCAGGAATGCCTATCATTCCTACCAAAGCTCTACACAGCACCCTGAGGTCTGTTTGCAACTCCCACATGACAGCTTTGTGGTTACCTGAAGTATCAGTCAGCGAGGTAATCGCTAGCACCTGTGGACAACTCAGAAACGAGATCGTCTTTCAAGTTGCTGAAAATATATCTAGAATCTGGTGGAAGATAAGATTGTTTGGGAATGCTGCTTTCTTGCATAGACTTAACCCAAAGCCACAGTGTGTAGCAATTCTGGATTAAAATATCGAAAAACTACTAGGCCTACACTGTGTGACTGAAATTAGTCACTTTTAGAACTTTTATTGTGAAAGGTAATAACGGAAGAGCAGTGTGC
>JAPQRN010000025.1:20707232-20742982 GCA_037367275.1 Coranthus polyacanthus | reverse complement strand
TTTTTTTTACAGTTTTAGCGAGTCAGTAAGCTAGCATTTAGCGTTAGCTCACCCATGACCCCTCACAGACGTCTCTGACCCCTTGTGCTCCTGTAGCTCCGCCCAGTTTGTCCAAATATGGTCACTTTTGGCTCCAAAAAGCCAACATAGCAATGGCCAAAAAGCAAACTACTAGCTTCAAAACAGCAGTCCAAATACCAGCGGGGGACGTCATGGTTTCTCCGTCCACTTCTTATATACAGTCTATGGTGGTGACACAACACTTGAGCTCTAACAAGACTCTTAAGAAATGAATAAACAATCACACCACTGTCCTCTATCCATTTTTTCTTTCCAACATAAAAAGAATGGCAACTTTGCTTGGTCAAGTGGAAAATTCCGCATGAATACCTTTTTTTCTTTTTTTTTGTAACCATATTAAAAAACAACTACAAACATCTGTTCGGTGAAATGCTTTTCAAATGATGTCAATAAAGTAGTAAAATTCTAAAATAAAGACATTAATCTAGAACAGTGCAAAAAAGAGATTCTCTCCATGTTGTGTATGTTCTGTTTTAAGGCATTTTAAAGCTTTTTCCAGTCACAGAGAGAGTTTAGTTTTCGTTGGAGATTTGTTGACACTGCGCATTGCTTAGACAACGACGGATAAACAAAGCCATCATACAAATATGGACACTATCAGTGCAGTTGCTTTGTCTCTCCACAGGGTTCAGATGTGTTGATATTTGGGTTCATGTGTTCAGTGACGTGATGGAAAGGGGAGTGGAATGTTGTTTGGGATTTGAAAGAGTTAACACACACAGTTAGGGGCAATTCTGGGCCAAAATGATTTATGTGACAGCTTGAGAGCCCGGACTTCCTTGCATAAGAATATTATGTAACTCTCATGACTCTCATATACTGTACATTGGGCTTCTATGTCCTGAGAAATCTGTGCTGCTCATAAAGAAAGACCATTTGTTTTCAAAAGCCCTTCGATCATAATTAGTGTATCTGCCTATTATGTCACACTAACCGGGCATATGCAGTGATGATTAATAAAACTGATAACAGCGTTTGTGGAGTTTGATTTAGTGCATGTGTGCATCCTATCGTCCTGTTGTTCGTGACGCTCTGTGTAAACATGACCTCTGCTGATACTTCAACGCCTTTTGTCGAACCTGCGCTGACAGTGTAAATTATTGATACGGGTCTACACCTGGTTAGTGAGTTGACGCCTTCCCGCCCGGCCATGAACGCATGAAAGCACGACTTAACCCTTTTCTAAAAGGAAATCTGAAAATGACACAGGTTTGTCAAATAAATACACACCCCTTGCAAAGAGTTTACAGCACTTGCTCTGGGTGCAAGAATTTGACATTTATCACCGTAAATAGTAAATTATTTTAAGTACTGTCTTCTACCTCATTTCTGTTCAGCAGAATCTTGCAGCTGTCTTGTACACCCTTAGCTTTGAATGTCATGTCACATCAGCTGCATGTTTTCCGAGAACTTTTGCTGCAGACAGTTTATATCTGTAGATAACCAGTTAAACATGCAGAGCTCTCTCTGTTGACTCTGAGGTTTTGGCAGCTGTCAGACATTAAATATCTGACGGCTGATTGCTAATCTAATGCAGGACTGTATTTAAAGTAAACAGTTGCGGGTTTCTTTTCTTTACTCTTTCTTTGTGGCAAATTTGGATTTTCTCCAAGGTGAGCAGTGTGTGATGGTGCAACCAAAGAGGCTACTTTTCAGACTTATACATATTATTCTCTTTTTACCAAGCTGAAGACATATTCTGTGAAGGCAATATACAAGAAGGGATGTGACTTTATTTTACTGTATTGTATTGTTTGTGTTCGTAAAACTATATATTACTACTACTATGGCTTTTATTTGAGAGACTGGCCTTGATTCATTTCACAACTAAATCTTTCTGCATTTAAGTAAGATGAAAGAGGCTGCACTGCAAAAAAAAAAGAAAAAAAAAAAAAGGTAACACTTTCTATGAAGCCATGTCTATAATGCATTATGACACATTATGGACATACTTATAATGCAGTATAATGCACCCATAGTGTTATATAATCATAGTTTGAAGTTCATGACTATTCATAATGTAATGTTTACTTATATATACTTATAATGTGTTATAGTGTCTTGTTCAAAATGTTTGTGTTGTATTAGTACCTGTTAAAAAAATACATTTGACAGTGTTTTGTGCAGTTCTTGCATTGACTTACCCTCATTTTTTTCACTTTATTTAAAGCAAACAATGACAACTTACTTGTAACCCTCTTGTACTGTATTACACGCGCCTATAACACCGGGATTTCATTACTTTACTTAACTCACACGATGGACACTAACTGGATACACTAACTAAAGTGTTTATAACGTGTTATAAAATGATTATAATGTATTACAGCTAAGAGCAATATGAGCAAATCAGCAAATATGAAGTCGTGACGTGTGTCTTCATGTGTTATGATGATTATTATAAAACATATGAATATTTAGGAATGCTTATAACTATAAACTCACTACAACACATTAGAAGTATGTTCATAATGTGTTATAGCCTAATAATGAGTTATGATTATTTATATAAAACATTATGAATAATCATGCGTGCTTATAACTATGACTATACAGAACTATAGGTGCATTATTATGTCCACAATGCTTTATAATGCATTATAGACATGGGCTTCATTAACAAGAAAGTAAAGGGGAAAAAAAGTCTTGTTTCTGTGAAATGGGTCTTATTTTTTATTTAAATACTTGTCTTAGTAAAATATTCCAGCTAGTACTGAACTAGGTTTTAGCAGTAACAAGTTAAAACCATAGTTCACATATCCCAGCAGATTGTGAAACAACAGTTTTAGAATATTAAGTCTATCATGATTATCTGTGTTTTCATGCTTCGTAATCAGCACAATTTGCTTAAATTTTGCTTTTTTCTAGTCTAAAAGCCCATTATGGTCCTTGAGTGACTACACTTTTATTCTAGCGTTAAAACAAATCTACCCAAGAAAAATCTGCTTACCTAATGAGCAAATGTCTTGTAACCAATACAAGACATTTGGTTATATTTAAGAATACTTGGCTTCTTCTTCTTTTTTAGTAGGGCTGTTTTTGCAGTACGCTGTGTTTCACCACTATTAACTCCACCTTTTCAGACTCCACCTACACATCCACTAACTCTCCTTCTCACAGTACATTCATCTTGCTCCAGCCTCTATTTTTTTGTCCAGTGGACTGTGCAAGACCTTCTTGTCACCAAATGTGTCAAATACAGACAGTCACTCCCACGTGCTGCAGCAGTGAAAAGCCACCATACTTTCCTTCAATCCTGTACGATCTGCAAGGAGATCTAAACCAGGTAGACGGGTCTAACAATAAAGGATGTGGCCTAGAGCCTGAGGTGGATTACCCGGAGATCAAATGGAGGAGAAAAAAGTCGGATAGTTGAGAGGGTTGTGTTTCTTTTTGAACAAAAGAAAGTGCAAAGAATAAAAGACAGAAGTGCAGAAGGAGTGAAAGACAAAGACGTGTTAAAGATCCAAATCTAATATGTGAGGTAACAGAGTGAGCAGGAAGGGTGCAGTTTGCAGACCTGTTATTTCCTACCCGGTCAGTGTGCTTTATTGAGATAACAGTTGGACACTTTTTTTTTTATCACCAGGCAGGAATGTCCAGTTTATTTTCTCTGTAAGGCATTGTTTTGGAAACCAGTCACAACACCTTTAATGTTGCTGGCTCCCCTGTCGCTGATAAGAACACTGATTCTGGTAAAAACACAGTCACACACTAACACACCCACGCACACAATGTCCACGCCCACACTTTAGAATTCCCACCATGGTGCTTTCTATTCTCCACTGGATGTCCCTCTCTCTTTTACCCTCCCTCCCTCCCTCCCACACACAAACATGCAATCACCCAAAACTAACCCATAGCAGATAAGCCCACATTAGCACCAGGAGTGGCGCTAAATATTACGCAATAAAGGACAGCAGTCGGCGAAACCTGCAGGGGGTGAACGAGTACAAAGGTTTGCAAAGATTACAGAAGGCTCGACTGTCGTGTTCTTCACCTGACACATGATCTGCTGCCTTTACCTGTGCACCAAACACCTGCACCACACTGCCCCCTTCTGCTGCTGCTGTAAAGTTAAGAGGCAACAAAACAGTGGTGACTCTGCAGTTTATGTGTGATCAAATCAGCACGGGTGCACGCTGAATAAAACAGTCATTTCAGTAAAATGGTGCGGGTTTTACAAATCCTGCAAGTCGGTCGCCTTTATGTCCTCGTGCGGCAATGTCCAGCTGTCCGCTCAGCACAGTGGCAAAAAGAAAAAGCAGCCATTGTGTGTCCCAGCTGCATGTGTTTGCATGTAATCTGACACCGTTATGTAATGTGTACATGGTAGATTTTTAAGCATCAGAAGACTGAGATCCTGGGGATGTTAAGTCTAGAATCAAAAGAATAGACTTGATGTTTGCAACAATGAGCAACATTTCCTATTTTGATGGGAAGTTGAAGGTTTATCCATTTTTGGTTAATGAGTCAGCTGCTACGTCCTGTTCCCATGGTGATTGGCGCGTCCCTGACCGTCATTTCATGGGAGATTGGGCCAGGAATCCATGACTAAGGCGTTACATCCAGCAGCAACCTACACTAGCTCTGAGTTTCTCTGTTCGTTATTGAGTAAACAGTTGGTCAGCTCAGGGGTAAAGGTTGTGTGTTGTGTCTGCAGAGTGTCGGCAAAGCAGATAAAAGCCTCTGACATGACTCATTCATTTCAGGAAGCAGTTTCAGGTTTTTGAATCAACAATTACAAAGTTTGGCAAGCAAACCAGATAGAAAACAATTAAATCCGAACTGACACCATACAAATACTTTGATTAGGCCACTATTTTAAGACAGTAAATCAATGAAGTTTTAATCCCTTTCATTTGTTTTGAGTGCATCACTGACCCTATAATCAGGAATCTCCCCCGCTGAACCTGACTCTGCAATTTAATGACTAATCTTGGTCTCCTTCCTCCACGGCTACCCTGATAGTATTCACTAACTGGTCAGAAAGCTGTCCTTGTGAAGACACGTTCTTATCAGTCCTCTTGTTATGTTTATGTACAAACAGCACATTCCTGCGGGGGAGACAGTCGTGCCGGATCTGAGAGCAGCTCTGCAGCTGGAGGTCAGGAGGAGAAGGAAGGAGGGCGGGAGGGAGAGAGACAAGACGAAAGAAACGAGGAGAGCCAGAAAACAATTAGGGAGTTCACAGCGCTGCGTAGAAATTTGGATTAAGAGGAATGGGGGAGGGAGAGAGGGAGTGAAGAACAGTATTGTTGAAGAAGACCAAGGGCCATGAGAAGAGAAAAGTAGACAGAATGATGAGTGTCTGTAGAGAAAACGGAAAGAAAACTGATAGCAGGAAGGAGATAGTACAGTAGGCCGGACACAAATGTGAACAAGGCGGATCAATGGTCACAGCTTCAACCAGCAAATGAGAGACGACAGCAACAAGAAACATGGTGCTGCTGCAGGAAAAGATCCAAATACAGAAAAAAAAACAGAATTTCAAGTGTTGAGGAAGTGAGACAGTTTAGAGAGGGAGAGGGACGAGGAGGCACCCGTCCGGTAACTTCTGCATTCTTCCGCAAAATCTCTGCAGGTCATCAGCTGCCACACCCAGGTCAAAGGGCAAGAAAAGACAAGCTGATGTAAAATCCACACCCTGAAGTTACATGAACAAGCGTGCAAAAAAAAAAGTTAAACAAAAGATGTTTATATGCAAACGCAAAAGCACATTTGCAGGTGTGTGATAACAGCAGTACAAACATGAACACTCTGATGATTTAGTGCATGACGGCAAATAGAGATACAAGCCGTGTTTCCAGTTACTTTCTGCACAGTTTGAAGTATCACAGCATATAGCTTCTTGGATATTTCCATAAAGCACTAAAACATGGCTGGTGGTGTGGACTGATGAGGTGGTCTCATCCATGACAAAACTTCAGTCATTTTAGATGGAAAACAGTGACAGAATGCTCTGCTTCTTCTACTTTATTAGAGCCATATGTGACATAGCCTGTACCACCACCTTCTGACAGTACTACGGAGCCAAGTTCATTTGCTCCAAACTGTTTATGGAAGTGCACATCATTTTCTTTTTGTCTTTCCGTTTACATTTTATGGAAACACAGCTACAGTATATGCAGTATTGTACCACGTCGTTCAGTTTAGAAAATGTGAAAATAAAAATAGAAATATACAGCCATTGACTCTTTTTTGAGGTCACGTTAAATATTCAGAATGCAATGATGTAACCTCATTTTATTCAGTCACAAATCCCTTGCATAGCTCTTGTGCCAGCACGCTACGAGAGAGGACGGGGAACGGCGCCGCAAAAGGTCAGCGAACGGCCTACTGGCTGACATCCTCGCATGCCAACATATGGCTGCCAGACAGACAGACAAATTCCACCACGACCAGACGTGAGCGTCCTCTGCGCAGCACCGAGGTGGCAGCAGATTATCTTTTTGCATTTTCATACATATACGCTGCAGTTAGTGAACATATGTGATATGTATCAACTCCTACATTTGCCTCTTCCTTTCTTTCATTTCGTCTGCATGCTTTTCCTCTCACTGTCTGTCTATGCGTGTGTCTAGTGTGAGTCAGCTTGTGTACGTGTGCTTCACTGTGTTTGCCTCCACATTATAAATGTAATACAAGCTACGGCAAAATAAACAGTGAAGAAAAAAGAGTTTTCCCGCCGTTTGGAATTAAAATCTTACGTGGCAAAAGTGGTGTGGCTTGGAAAAAGGAAAGCTTGGAAGGACTAGGGGGAAAAAACATGAGTGGAAAGTAGTTGGAAGATGTATGTAATAGTTTCCAGACGCGCATAAGGGCGTAAAGGATGTATAAGGGTGGCGAGGACAAGGGGAGGAAGGGGATATGGAGGGTTCCCTTGGATCGGGGGATACCCCCGTTTTAGAGGGATTTCCCTGAAGTGGCCTCCCTCCCTGCACGTCTCATTTACTGCACAATCTGCAAGGCGGCTGCTGGTCATCCGGGACGTAATTATATGGGAGGAATGAGTCAGCCACTATACCTGAAATAGACACAGATTACAGAAAGCAGTTAGCAGATGGAATAGATATAACCACAGGCTTTACGAACCACTGGAAACTATGGAAAAATAGCAGCAAACCAATTTAGCTCCATGGGTTTCTTGCTGTTTCAGAAAATATAGTGTGTGATACATTTCAGTGATTAGTTTCTCATGAATTGGTTGTTTTGAAACTAATTTTATATAGTATTTTGTAAAGTATAATATGAAAAGTGTTGCTAGTAGTGATGCCAACAGGGAAACAGAGTTACCTTTAGTTATGTTTTAATGAATTGTTTTGGTTTTTATGATCTACAATTTATTATTTATCTGTTTTCATTGGCAAAAAGCTGTGACAAAATCACCTGCCCCAAACAGACAAAATTCGTTAGTGAAGCTGAACACAGTGAAGCATTTAGCTCACATTGAACTAAACCCTTAGCATTTAGAATTTAGCTGAGGGCTTGGTGGAGGCCAAAACAGAGCTAAAGGAAGGGTAAATAATCCATGTATATATATATACAGAGAAACAGGTCAGAGAAACAACTCCAAATGAGTGGTAATGTTGTGTCTACTGGAAGTGTATGGATGTTTTGCTAGCCGTAGGAGGACAAACACCTGCATCAGTGATTATTGCTATGTTGACTAGTTAGAATTCACACATACTGCTTTACAAATTAGTATTTGTAAAGAATGAGTATAACAGTAAAATACATTTTGATACAATTCTGAGTAACAGTGCAATCAAGTTATTTCTGGAAGCCTATGGCCAGTAAGTTACCTCATGGTGACGAAATGTCAGTTTTGCTGGCGATGAATCTACTTGTGCTGATATACTTTAGCATAGCATTATTTCATAACTACCATTTAAGTTACGTAGTCCCACACAATCATTCATATGTGAAGGATAACCCCAGGTTCCTCAGCGTGGATAAAACCCATGTAATTGACTTCGTGTTACAAGCCTGTGCTGTGAATAAGAACATTTTGCAGTCCATCAATGGCTGATTCTTCTAAGAGTCAAACTTGGCCAGTATTAACATTCCTTGAGACCAGACAGTGGTCATTCTTCCTCACCCCCTTCCTTTCATTCTTTTTATCCTTGACTAAGACTTAGAGCGCTTTGGAGGACGCTTTTCACACTGTGCCTGTCCACTTAAATGAGTCCATTGTGTTCAAAAACATCCAGCCCAGGAGCTCAGACACAGAGGGGAGCAGGGAACAGTTCTGAAAAATTGGACCCTGGCTACTGCAGTGTGTTCTAGCACACGCTTGTGAAATGTAGTGTGTCAACTCCACCAGAGATTTGCCAAGAAGACCCGTCATGCGCGCCCAGCGGGGTTGTAAAGTAACGGTCTGAGCAAAGGCGCTTTCCCAAAATTAACTTTGCGAATTTGTTTCCAGTTGCCACGGTAACATGGTCCAGACCCAGTTTAGAGCTTTCTTTCCCTCACAGCGCTCTGCGTCAGAGGGAGGAATCCTGGGAGCAATTACTGAGTGGGAATGTGGGTGGCGATGGGGAAGAGTAGACACAGCGGCGAGGAATGTCAGTGTGTGAAAGAAAGAAACTGGGGGAGTAAAAATTAAAGATGCAAAAGTAAAATAACCCAAGGGGAATGAAAAAAAAACAACTAATTTTTAAAAAGTTTATTTCTAGCTTTGTTGTCATCCTCTTTTGCCTTTTAGGCTATGAGTAATATAAAAGATGTTTTACTCATTTCCTGTCAAAATAAAGTTCCATGTGTCAGATCCTGGCCCAGCCCTGTTTTTACTGTTGAATACATATATAATGTTCATCTGTACTGAACCGCCACCCTATAGTCCTTTGACAGACACACCCTCAGTGAATCCTGACAAATCCTTATAGGACTCAGTGATCACACAAAGCTTCATCTGCAGAGCTTCTCCTCCTTTACAGTAAATAACCCATGATACTCCTTTGTTAAATATCTCCCCAGGTTCTAAACAAAACCCCAAACCCTAATTTTGAATATTTTCTCCCTTTTTATTGATACTTCATTTAAATGGCAACGTATCTCCAGATTGATAGTGTTCCACAATAAAGCTGCCAAATCTTAGTTGCCATGGCCGTTCATTTCAACGGTTGTTGGAAAAAATGTTTACATTTCTATTTTTCTATAGTATCTGCCTGTGGTAACTATGGTAATGTTTTAATGTGGAGATGGTAAATAAACTATGGTTAAGGTAATGATTTCAAGACTGTGACTAGATGCAAAACTCACCCGCATGAAAGCAGAATGTATTACACATCCATTCACCACTCCTGACCTTGACACTTTCCATTTTGCAACATAACAGCAAACTGCTTGCACTGGCACTGAATCATCTATTGTGAATGTCATTGTGAGGCTGAGTAGCACTAAAGGCAGCTGTCGCACTGGTGTATAATCTCTATTTAAAGGTAACATTTCCACATTAAAACCTGTTTCATTTGGTTGCCTGTCACTACCATTATATCCAGTTTACAGAGAAACACCGTAAATACACCAAATAATATATCAGAGCCATAGTATAGTAAAAGTAATAACAGTAATACAGTAATGTTTCAGCCAAAAGGGTTTTATGGCTATTTACATGCCATTTTGTAACACAGTAATCATAGAGAGTTCATTCAGTAATATATTTTAATATCTATCTACTTTATGACGATGTGGGACCAGTGGCTTATGCAAGTCACCAACTGAATGTGTACAGTAACATAATGTTAATGGATTACCATTACCGTTACACAGGTTGACTCATCTAATGTTAAAGGTTCAATATGTTTGTGCACTAAGTATGTAGTATGTGTTGGAGTCTGTTTTGTGCCTGAAGGCAATTATTTGTTGACATTGGCTAATTCCGTTACTAACCTACCGACTGTCTCAGACAGTCTTTTTTTCTTCCTCATTTCTTCCAATCATTCAATACTTCTACATGCGCTGCTTTGATGTCATTGAGCGCAAGTGAAATCAGGTCAAAGGGCAGATCCTTAAGAAAGGATCTCTGTGGCAGACAATAGACACTATTGTTGAATATAAAGGATCAAATTTCATGAAATTCTTGGCACAAGTCTTCACAGGAGTCCTATTGTCCTGCACCGACATCTAAACATCAAAACCTTGTTACAGCATCTTAGAATTCTCAAACTGCATGAGCACCTTTCATTGTTATTTTTTCCACATCTCCACCACATACCACTATTTCTGACCTCAGTCCACCCAGGCTAGAGACCTCTGACTTCACCTTTTGACAGCAGATACACCCACTCCTCCCTCCAGTAAACCTATTCAAAAGTGACAACACCCTGATTCAACCTGTTGCAGCCATGTGCTAATTTGCAATTGCAGATGTCATAGTTTACTCATGAGTGTGATACTCTTTACTTGTAGCTTCTGAAACCCTTGTAAAAGCTTACAAAGTTCCCCTGTTTTGTCTAAACCACCTGCAACCCCCCCCCTGCAGATCCGAACAATCACGTCCCTGCCTTCCTGGAATTTAAGCGCCGATCGTTCCTTTAATCATCATCATGCTCGGTGCACAAATACAGACAGAAAAACACACCCTCCAACACAATGTCTTATCTTGTCATTTTCTCACACACAAACAGGAATCTTGACACAGATATTTCCCGATACCAGAACGTCTCATGCCAGATCAGTGATTCAGCCGTCTGCTGTGGGCCAGTGCACCTGGGTGGAATGTTCCACACACCTGTAAATTGTCTGCACACAAGTGTTTTCCCATCTGTGTGCCTCCTGTTGAATAATTGCAGGCTTTTTCACAATGCAATTGTCATCTGAGTGGAGATGTCTGTTTCTGGTTTGAGCTGCACATTCACACATTCAGTCACAGACGTCAAGTAGATACGACTGTTTCAGAGATCTTTACAGTAAGCGTGTGAGTAAGATGTGGGTGAAAGCCCTTGTGTCTGTCAGAGTTTTATTATGACTTCCACTGAAATCATCTATGGTGGCTTGTCCTCCTACTGAATGAGGTGTTGATTGATAAATAGCCAAGACCGCAGTCAGTATGTGACCCTGAGTTCAGATACTGGACAATCCCTTAGCCAGGCCTGTAAATGAGACTTCTCAGTGATCGTCCTCTGCTTCTGTCAGGCTTTCTTTGATTTATCTCTTTCCGTGGGTGTTCTCACCCCGGAGGGTCAAAACAGTCTGGCTGAACAAGAACTCCACAGTCTCAGCGAACAGCTCGAGCCAGCCAAATTACTGATAGGTCATTTTTTATTTCAGTAAATAAGGGGCTTGTCAACAAACTCGGTTGCATTTCAGGTTTCATCAGTGGATAGAGTATATTAACCCAGCACTGACAACATCAGTTGAAATGTACTTCGCAAACAGAGCCCTTGTAACCAAACAGTGGGCTTTCCAAACAGAAAAGTCACAGCTTTTCAGGTGGGTTTCACACTCACTGAATAAATACCATATCTAGGCATTATACTCTTTTTACCCACCCACATATCTAGCAAAAGTGACAGTCTTGCCTGGTTGACCATTTGCCTTATCGGAGGTGTGACTGTCATGTGATTTCCCAGACTCTTACATCAGTGTCCTTCTCAGTCAGTGCCATTATTTTGAGGATAGTGGAGTGCATCACTAACATTAATATTGGACATTTATTTGAGTTTATCTACGTTCAAGGTACAGTTAGAGGGAAAGTCAACTTGTCTGATTTTAATCGAAACCCAGGGAGCAGACAAACTGATTTATATCCAATTGTGTGAAGCCTTCAGAAGTTGTAGTCTGTGCTTGTTTCGTTTCCTGTCATTCATTGAAGCACGCCTGCAGTGAAGACAGCTGAAAAAATATTTGCAGCCCCACAAAGTAAAGACAAACGGGAAAGAAACTTTCAGAGTCTTAGCACTTCCATTCAAAGCTTTCTTAGTATCTCTTAAGTATAAACTGTTCTGTCCCTTAGAGGAACCCAGATTAGCATGCAGCAGGGATCTGAAAGCAGATAATCATCATTAACCTGATCACTATCTGGGTAATGACAGACAAAGATTCTTGGCACTTGGTCATAGCTTTTATGCAAGGATTTAGGTGGTGGTTCTGCCTGCCAAAACTTGTGACTAAAGATACAATCACCTAAAACTATTTAGTGGGACTTGGGCTTTTCCCTTTCATTTCATAAATAGGAAACTTCAGAAGTGAAAGAAAGTGATTGAAAGAAATTAATAGACCTTTGAAACCATCTGTCAGTGGAGAGATGGTGGAGGCAAACCATTCGTATCTAATGGTACCATCTTGTACCAACAGACACAGAGGTCAAAAGGCTGTTGAATATTCCACGCATCACCCTTTTCAGTGTTTTTTTCCATGACATGTTGTTGAAATATTTTGTTGGCCGTTGACAGTTAACAGGTACTTCCACCCGAAACCTCAGGAGACAAGAGAGGAAACATTATTATACTCCAGTCACCTGGATATCAGGTGTCCATCTTGCTCCAACACAAATGATACTCTCTTTATAGCACAGAAAAGTTAGTATAGTTCAACATTGTGGGTAGAAATTAGTCATCAGTCATGTCTCTGCATTAAGAAACAGGATTTTTCTGATCTTTAGCTATGAAGTCATGTGAAGATGAAATGTTTTCAGGTCCAAAACATTTCAGCTTCACATGATGTGGCTGGATTATTCGCATTTACAGGGAACAATAGGCTAAACAAAAAGTGTGGGCTGGGCTAAAATGTGTGAAATTGACATTATCAGCATCCTTCAAGTCTAATTGAATGGATTTACATACATTGCTTTCAAAGCAAGGAATCAATCAGCTGTAATCTGTCAAAAAGTAGAGTGGGTTCAACAATAGGTTCACTCACAAGGACTTAATTAATGCAAAATAGCTTGTTACAACACAGAAAGGCAGACGCTGGATTCACAGTTAAAAATGTGAAGGTAATATAAAGAGACAGAATTAAGCTACCAACTCACACTTTCATTATCACGAATACTCCGTCCAACGCAGTCAACTTCTTAAAGTTTTGAGTCAAAACATGGAGGAGGAGGGCACTGTCAGCTAACGCGACCAAATTCTTTTTAAGATGGCAGCCATTCTAAAACATGGGGTGAACTGGGACCTCTGCGACCCTGCAGAGGATTAAGCTGTTACAGAAAATGAATGAATGAACAGTTGGGACCTGTTTTAAAATTAATGGATTCATTTCCAGCGAAATATTTGACACTAAAAAATACATTGATTTAATTTTGTAAAGAGGAAAATTTCAGGGGATACTCAAGCTCCTCCTTACCTCCACCACTTCCCCTCGGTGGTGTTGGGATGTGAGTAGCCTAGCTTAGCATAAGAGCTAGAGGCACGGGTAAATGGCTAGCGTGGGCAACGTGGAAGTATCTTAAAGTTTAATTCCATTTCTGTTTACTGAAAAATTGCTTGACTGTAGTTGTGGTTAATAGGTTACACTAACAAGACAGTCAAATTATTTTGTGTTGCAAATGTTTGATTAATTAGTTTAATTGTGCCAGTGAGCTAGTGTTTAGCATTACTTCGCACTTCCCCAGCTCTGCCCTTTTGTCCAAATATGGTCACTTCTGGCTCCAAAAGGAAAACTCCTGCTTCTTCTATGCAGTCTATGCTTGTATCTTGTTCATTTCAGGGAAAGTTAGGCTATGATTGTAAGTATTTCTTGATGAAATAACTCTTCTGGTAGCATTTCTACGCAGTGTCTCCAGCAATAGAGTTACTGTGTTTTATTATTATAGGACCCTGTAAAGACACAACTGTACTAAACCTGGCAGCCTTAGTGTTAACAAGACTTCAAAATGTAACACACACTGTCAGCTGTTCTCCAGCTTGTGACCCTCCCTCCAAAACCATAAAGTGATGTTTTAACCCTTGAGTTTGTAGATGGATTAAAGAAGCAGAATACAACATGTTAATAATTGAGCTCAGAGGTGTTGCTAGGAATATTTCTCACTTTGTCTGTTTCCCCTGCTGAGTTTTGGCATCACTTTTCATTCTCAGACAGAAAGTAAGCTCACACTAGTCAACAGGAGAAACCCCTGACGTCGAGACATCTCCATCATCTATCTTACATATGCAGTGAGATTAAAACTTGTCACCTATTATCTGCGCTGCACACACTCATCTTTGTTTCTTAATCTCTTATTTTCTATGTTGGGTGTGGAAGCCATCAGAACCAGACAAAACACCAGACATGTTTACGGTTGCGAGACAAACGCAAAACCCCTAAAACTGGGGTTAAAAAAAACGACCCCGTGCCCAGGCTGGTCTTGTCTACATTTGGGATTACTCATTGTTGGAAAAAGACTGAGGATGTTTGATGTTCATGAGAAACGTTTTGTTTTTTATCACTCCACCATGATTTTTATCTTTGCTTCTCTCTATCATAACAGTGACAGCCTATACTTTAAGTACCTACGCCTTATGAACACGATAACAAGAACCGACTTGTAGGTCCACATCGGCTGTTTGTAATGCCATTATCACATGCATTTACATCAGATATTGCATGAAAGCTATTAAAAGCATGACCTTATTATTTCATTCCTTACGTTTCTTTATCTTATGAGACGATCTGATAAGAAGCCACTTTTATTGCTATCCTTAACAAGAAGCCCTTTTGTTTGCTTGCTCACTGACAGCATCAGGGAAAAGCAGGGATGTTTTGATTTCATCAGGAGCTCTTCATACTTTAATATCCTGTTGCATGTTCCTTCCTGAAAAATAAACAAAAAACTTCAGGAGGATGAGACTGAGCATGATTCCAGACAAGTGGAAAACTCTTAAGCATGAACTGTATCATTGAACAAGTTAAAGCTAATACGACACAGGTGGGAAGATAAACAATGATTTCTAAAGAAGACTAATCTAATGTTGTTTAATAGCTTGCGCTGAGTGAAAATAGTATTGGGAGTAAATGTGTCCAAACATGTGTCGGTTATGTTCTTTTTATACCGATTAAATAACAACAAAAAAAAGAAAAATGACATTGCAAAGAAACTACAGGTATTAGGAAAAGAAATGAAATCCAAAGACAAGAAATCAAGGGAAAAGAAACTAGGATTTTCCTTGTGTTATTATACAATAGTAGTAGCTTTAGAGGTACTATGTGTGGAATGTCCTGAAAGACCTGCAGGGGGGCTTCTGGACTGTGTTTACAGGTTCAGAAAAGTTATTGTTCCTTGTTCCTACATTTCTGCTGTGTGATTGTTCCTTTGTTTGACCATATCCTTTATGGGAGGGGGACCATCAGACACACATCCGGCTACATAAGACAGATAACATACGGCAAAACTACCTTTCAAACTCATATCTAATGCATTACCGTGACCGCATCGCAGTGTTGTTCTGTAGCAGTTCCTGAAGTGCAGAGTTATTTGAGTTGAGTTATTTGTTATTTAAGTCTGAGAACCTCATTTTCATTGTTTTAAATATATGAACATGAATGAATGGTATTTAATTTTTTTGTTTTATTCTGAGACTGTTAAACCTTACGACATCACTGGCTTCTCAGGCTTATGGGGGTTATTATTAATGAAAACAGCTCACTCCTCCAGGTGAGACGTGAGCTGATCTGACCCGCCCACTGTGACTTAAGACACTGTTGAAATCAGATGAGTAATGGATGGAGATGTGTCTCAATTCAGTTCTGGAAAGGTGATGACATTTTTAAGGTTGGAGGAGGAAGGAATAATTATTTGCTAAAGGTATAATGTGTCATATATATGACAAAATGTACATGTATTAATCGTTTTTTTAATGTCCAATGCCTGAAAGCATCATAATACAATACAATAATGTACAATAATTTCAACACAGACTCAAGCACAAACTTTGCTAAAGCACACAAGCATGTTACATATTGCACACCTTCATTTTGTTGGATATTGTGTGATTTTTGCATAGTTCTTCTTTTAGATATTAATAACATAGATTATATATAGCTATATATTTCTATATAACCAACATAGTACATCTTCTAAAAAAAGAATTGGTCTTAGTCTCTTCAGAGGAATTTGGCAGTAAAAAAAAAGGGGGGGGGCCTTAGTGTTCAAACCTTATGAAATATATTATTTCTATCTGTTCCTCCTTTTCAAATGTCCATATACCGATGAGTTTTTTTCAAATTTACCAACTTAGTAAGGTTGTACAGGATGAAGCATGCTGTGAGCAGTTTTGCGGTTTAGCCTGCCTGTGGAAAAGAGGGAGGTGACTCAGGGGGGAGTGGTCTGAGGGGCGGACCTGAGGGCCCACAAGGTTTATATAGTTTAGCGGCTTCCCCGGTCCTCCTGCCTTGTGTCTGTGAGCTCCCATTTCTGCCTGCCCAGCCTGTGCCTCTCTCTCTTACTCACAGTCTCTCTCACAGAGTCTCACACTCTTCAGCAACAATGAATACCAAGCAAACAACATACTCTGTGCGCACCTCCACCAGTAGCAAGACTCCTGCTATGTCAATCAGCCGTACCTCTGGTCCTGTCTACAGGGCCACCTCCATCCATGGTGGAGCCGGTGGGAGCCGTATCAGCGTGTCTTCCGCCAGTATGTTGAGATCCGGGATGGGAGCAGGAGCAGCAGGAGCAGGAGGCTTCTCCAGCAGCGTCCAGGTGAGCGGGAAAAGTGCCGACATCATGGGCAATGAGAAGTTTGCCATGCAGAACCTGAATGACCGTCTGGCCAACTACCTGGAGACAGTGAGGAACCTGGAGCAGGCCAACCACAAGCTGGAGATGAAGATCAAGGAGGCCCTGGAGAAGAGCGGACCAGACTTCAGAGACTACAGCAAGTACCAGGCCATCCTGGATGACCTGAGAAGGAAGGTGAGGAGGGGTTTGGGGGAAGGAGGGTTGACAGGAGAATGTGAGAGAGGTGATTTATTAAATGTTGAACAAAAGCATGTGAGGAGGAAGTTGGATGGAGGGAGGTAACATTGAGGCTGAGTTGAGAGATGAAACCCAGAGTAAGATGGCATGAGCTGATAAATGTAATAAATGTGAACTTTTACAAAGTGTAATACCTGAGCATGAAAGCTGTAAAACAGACATAGACAAAAGACAGTATGTTACAAGCAACATATTCTGAACCCCCTGACTTAAACCTCATCAGCCCTCAGGCTCACTGATTGGCCGTCAGGGGCCCTGCTGGTCCTTGGCACAGTGCCTGCTTCTACGCTATGGGCTCGGGGCCCAAAGGTTGGACCGGAAACAGTATGGGAGAGGAATGTGGGGGTGATCATGGGTCACTCAGACTGAAACACAGGGAGAAACGAAAAACAAGCAAATCCAGGGACAGAAAAGGGTCAAAAAGCAGGCCCAATCATGACTAGTTTAAAAAGCTTTTTCCTCTTTATCTAGTGTAACCCAAACAATGTGGGCTTAGTTGGACAATGGTACTGTTCATACAGAACAGTGAGTATTACTGCATGTATACATAATAAAAGGTGATAAGGTAGGAGGAAGGAGCTCTGTACGTTATGGTTTTACATGATAAATCTGGAAATCATATTCACTTAATGTCATATATTTAGAGGTGGAGCTTGTTAGCTCAGTCACCTTTTATTCTGCATTGTACAGGCGATTAATCTGATAACACACAATTTCACACATACAGTACTTAATATGTCCCATTCAAACATATCTAGCACTGTGAATGAATACAAAGAAGATTTCAGAACAGAAAGTAAATGTGGGCAATGTGCAATAAGGAAATGTACCAAACATTCATTGCAGACTTTGCCCCAATAGATGAACCAAAAAAACTGTATCACTGAAAGAGATCTTGCCTATGTAACTCTCTACTTGCTGCCACTCTTCATTCAAAACTACATTTTCCTTTTCTGAAATCTAGACAGGAACAGTTTCCAAATGGAACATTCCACTTATTTTGGTTTCATCCTTTTGAGCAAACTGAGGAAACACTTAACACTGAAAGTCTCCTTGAGCAACGTCACACTGGAAAAAAGTACCAGAGTCTTTTACTAGTGTTTTTCATGTGGGAGCAGAAACAGAAAGCAACACCAAGGTCAGCAAACCCAAAGGGAATGAAATGGGAGAGAAGAGCAAGTTTACCAGTTTAAAAAAAAGTTTATCATTGTCAAAACATTACATAAGAACTGAACTGTGATTACTTTGAAATTACTTTTGTTTATTTTACTGCCAAGGGAATCAGTTCATCCAAACAAACCAGGGTCAAAGCAGCTTCATTTTTCTTTCAAAAAAAAAAAAAAAAATCACTCAAATGGTGCCCCTCCACCTCAGCCCCCATGTGAGAAAACACAAAGTCTCACGGCAATTTTAGAAAAGACCAGACCAGACCACACCACAAACACAGCACAATCAACTATCCGTGCAAACACACCCACATGACATGGGTGTATACACACACACAGACACACACACACACACACACACACACACACACACACACACACACACACACACATACACACCACATCTATCACCATGCAAATCACCTGCCTCCATCCTGCTGACAGGAAAGATCCTGTTCCTCAGCAGTGAAAAGGACAGTTGCTGCCTGGCAGTCACTGATTGGCTCTTGGACTTTGCCACCTGGATGCCTCCCATGTTTCCCCTTGCCATCCATCTAAGCCCTTATCTAGTGTACCGTGACTTCAAAAGCAAATACTGCAACCGTTTGCTTTTCGAAGCCAACCGCCTGCACTGTCCTAATTTACACAGACAGACAATGACACTTTCTGTTTAACAAACCTGTTACTACATATCTAAACTGTACAAACCCTCACTAAATGGTTTCATTATACTGTGTTTATACTTTTGAAAAAAATACCTAATCAAGCGTGAAAGGTAAACTTGAGTCCAGCTTTTTTTGGCTCTTAATCGCAGATGGCAGCCAAGCTAATGTGCTTTTTTTTGCCAACCTCTTCTAGGTCTTTGATGCCACCATCGATAATGCCCGTCTGGTCCTGAACATCGACAACGCTCGCCTGGCTGCTGATGACTTCAGAGTGAAGTAAGGCACGCTTGCCACACCGATGAGACTGTAAATAAATGACAGACAGACAGCTGCAGGCACACCCTGTTTTACTGCTGAACGGGTGGAAGGATGGATATATAGTGTCACGATCTAAAGAGACACTTGTTTGTCTGACAATCATAAATCATCATCTTTACATAGCCTTGGGAGAGTTTGCCGCTGTGTCATAAATTACATTTCAAACCAAAGACAGATGCTTACTAGTGTGTAAAATATTTTACGCCAGTGATATGTCAACGTAAATGCCCTTGAAAACATTGTTGGTGAATAGTTGTAGGTCTTTTTGACATCTTTAGTATGTATCTGCAACAATCTCTGGCACTACTGGAGAATGTGACGATTTTCTTTGTTCTGTTTAGATTCGAGTCGGAGCTGGCTATCCGCCAGTCTGTGGAGGCTGACATCGTTGGTCTGAGGAAGGTCATTGATGACACCAACATGAGCCGCATGAACCTGGAGAGCGAGATCGAAACCCTGAAGGAGGAGCTCATCCACCTCAAGAAGAACCACGAAAATGTACGTGTGATGAAATCTAAAAGACTAATATTCACAGTTTAGTTTTGGCCTTTTTAGGACTGATCACAGCAAGCGAGTTCCAAAAGCTGCTTTTAAAACCCCCTTTAGCTATAACTTCAGCAAACAACCACACCTTATAGAAGACCTGAATAAATATTTGCTCAAAGGCTCATCCGAATAATCTCCTTTCACACAATTACAACGTGTGTTTAAATTACATATGTATGTATGTCACATACTACGCCACGACTGCAACTGACTCATCCTGAGGAAGAGGCTGCGAAGCATTCTTAAACACAAGCCTGAGAAAACTTTAGTGGGAAGTGGGAGGTTTGAAGAGAAATTTGAAATATCCGCATGTGAATTCTGTGGCGAGCCTCATCATAAAATGGATCCCGTCCGAATTTGGCAACAGTGAAAACACCAAAGAATTTGAATTACTGTAATCCAAACACATAAGCCGAAATACAGCCATTTGTTTACTGAGGGAAATATTAAATGAGGTGTTAGGGTCCTAGATATGGGTTTAAATGCATGCTTTGAACCACAGCATGTTATTATAGTTGGAAAAGGCTGGGAGTCACAGCTGGGTCACAGCTCATTGACACTTCTTTACAGGCAGAATCTGTAAAAAATTAAGCCGTGACAGAGATCATTTCCTTGGCTGAAGTAGCTAGTCGCATGACAAAATTGGATGGAATGTTGGGATATTTTTCTCCATTGTGTGATAATAATTCCTTCACTGGTTCTTAATGTTTTTTAGGAAGTGATGGAGCTACGTAACCAGATCGCCCAGTCAGGAGTCCACGTTGATGTCGACGCTCCTAAAGGGCAGGACCTGTCTCAGATCATGGCAGAGATCAGGGCCAAGTATGAGAAGATGGCCCAGAAGAACCAGGAGGAACTCAAAACATGGCATGAATCTCAGGTAAATGTTTAACCACATAAGGGAAAGCAACCTCTTCACATCCACCATTTTCTGGCGAGCCATTTTAAGGTTAGGGTTGGGGTTTGGGGTTACATTTGAGCCATGTTTAAACTGAAGTAGTTTTGGCAGTGTTTCAACCACATGTTAAACACAAAAACTAGAAGATGTTCTCTTTCAAATGAAGTCTAAAACATGGATAATGGTGTCACACTCTTCGGTTACAATCCTAACCCTAGTTTAGGGTTCAATTAAAAAAGGCAGGTTTAGTTTTCTTTGAAAGCTTACATTGATTAGATAAATCTTCTAATCTTGTCTACTTTTTCAGATGACAGAGGTGCAGTCCCAAGTCACCCAGAACACAGAGGCCCTGAAGGGTGCCCAGACAGAGCAGAACGACCTGCGCAGACAGTTACAAACTCTGGAGATCGAGCTGGAGTCACAGAGGAGCCTGGTGAGAACATGCACTCAGTCAGCTCACACTTCATTTCCCTCAACACACGCTTTTCTCAGCCCTGTGCAATGCCTAACTCAGCACTCTCACTTCAAGTCACTCACATTGACTTTGTTGACACAAGCTTTAACACTCCGCTGACCCGTCGCTATGGAGCCGTCGCCGCTGACTCGTGTACACAGTACATTTTTTAACCCGTTCTCTTCTTTGTCTCCTGCTCACAGAAAGCTTCTCTGGAAGGCACGCTGAGGGACACAGAGATGCGCTACAACATGGAGATCGAGTCTCTCAATGCCATTATCCTGGGACTGGAGGCAGAGCTCACACAGCTGCGTAACAACATCCAGCTGCAGACGCAGGATTACGAGGCCCTGCTCAACACAAAGATGAAACTGGAGGCCGAGATCGCAACATACAGACGGCTGCTGGACGGCGAAGACTTCCAGTGAGTAGTGACTTTAGAATGACAGAACTGTGGAAAAACATGACCAAAAGTCTGATTACTGACAGTAGAAACTTCTTGGCTGAATGGTTCCTTCTCCCTCTTTCTCCTCAGGCTCCAGGATGCCCTGGAACAACAGAAGACAGTGAAGACCAAAGTGATGACTGTCACACAGACGCTGGTGGACGGCAAAGTGGTTTCGTCCAGCACAGAGACCAAGAACGTTTGAACACCCGCAACCTGACCCTCCCAATAATCACTGTCACCGCAACAAAACACTAACATAAAATTGGTTAAAACGCACTTACTAGTCATGCAACACTAACCGTTAGAATCAGTAAAGTTCTTCCACAGGCTGGTAGAAAAACTGGACCAGAGGAAAACCCAATCATCTTTTATTTATTTCATCATCATGTCCGTTTTGTTTATTTATGTGTTTGTGTGTTGACCTGCAGATGTTTACAGAATTAAAACGATCGGAAAACTGTGAGCTTTTAAGGAAACTAATTAATTCAAGACATTGAACATTTAAAAGAAATGAAAGTCAAATTAAATGTAAACCACTTTCAAAATATTTCATCGTCTTTGGTTTTCTTTCTGTTCAGTTAAGTCTGCCTGTTGCGCTGTGATGTTCAAACAATTCATTAAAGTCCATTGTCCATTTTTTTGGTGTCCCTGTCTTTTTATGATATCATCTTTTTGGCAAATATCTATTAGTTAGTGAGTTAAAGAGTCATCAAATTAATGAAATAAAATAACATTAAAAAATGAATCAAGGTCTAACAAATGAATCAGGTTTCAGTTCCATTCATAAATACTCTTAAGTTATGAAATCAGAATGAGGCCAGTTTTCAAGGAATTTCATCCACACTGGGCAGTTTTGCTCACAATTTTGTTCTACTTCCGCCATTTTTTGCCAATATAGGATGTGTTGATCCCTAATGACCCCATTATCAGGGATTTTAAGCAGTGATGGTTTTAGGGACATCTAGGTTCATCTAGGTCTAGGTTTCTGCAGTCGGTGGGGGGTGGGGGCTGAAAGAGACTACAACCTCTACATTAACCACAAAAAAACATAATGGTGAGTTCTAGCAATGCTTTATGCTGGGTCTGAAAAGTTGCTAAGTTTGTATACAATGTTAGAAACACCAAATTAACTGATTCCTTGCTAGCAAAACCACCTTTGTCTGGATTAGCTCACATGGCAAGTGATTTAACTACAAAGAATATATTTGCAAGGCTATCAAGATAAAGATTATAATGACCAGGCCTAATGACTTTCTAAAGTTGTAAAATCCTCTGACCTCTGATACATTAAACTACGACTCAGACCAGCTCTTGCCTGAAGCAACACGCCCCCCACGAGTACAGCTTGTTCTTGTCATCAAGCCGCTGTTGAAGCCATGGTTACCGTAGACAGTTTACTACAATTTATCATTATGAAATGTCAGCACACCCTTTTCTCTTTGACTGCTCAGTTCGTAGTGGGTGTTGAGGGGACAAAGTCTGAGAAATAAAGGTAAAGGTAAAGATGAGATATCGACCGAATAGGAGTGGCAAGACAGAATATTGCATTTCAGAGTGATATATAAGACCCCAGGATTCTCCTTCTTGCTCCACTCTCAAAGCCCTCTGTGCCAGGTCGCACCGTTTCTTTCTCCAACAGAATCAGCAATGGAGCCCTTGATGAGCCGCAAGATGTTTTATTCTCAGATGGGTCCAACAAGGAACTACGCCCACAGTGTCAGCGGAGGCGCAGGGGGCTATGGGACCAAGATCTCCACCACCTCCTACGGCTCCGGCTTTGGCAGCAGTTTCGGCGGCGGGTATGACTACCAGACCGCGTCATCGGGGACCACCTCTGGATCCCTGGCCATCGGAAATGAGAAGATAGCCATGCAGCACCTGAACGACCGCCTGGCCAGCTACCTGGAGACAGTCAGGAACCTGGAGATAGCCAACAGCAAACTGGAGATTCAAATCAGAGAGACCATCGAGAAGAGGGGCCCATTGGAGGGCAGAGACTACGGCAAGTACAACGCCATCATCGCAGAGCTGAGGGCCAAAGTGAGTGGACCGATCAATCAGTCAACATTCGAGATTTCTGTATGCTTCTTGTTGAGCTTCACTTAAAATTAAAGAGAAAAAAGTGACTTTAAATGAGTGATTTGTTTGACGCATAATGTAAAACATAAAAAAAGGAGATATAGGAGAAAATAAAGATTGAATATATATAAAGAACTTTGATGGAAGTTGGAAACATGGAAACATAGAGAAGGATGTCTGTGAAACGGTCATATTTTAAAGTATTGTTCATGCAGAACCTTTTATTACTCTTTCACGATGGGGCAAAAGTCATTCAAAATCCTTTTAACTCATCTTTATTATCTCATCAGCTACACTCCAAAGTGTTAGTATATTTCACTAACTGACTGGTTTCACAACATTTATTGCCTGTAGTCTGACTCTTATCTTTGTCTCCATGTGAGGCCATAATAGATAGTATGAACAAAAAAAAAGACAGCTTTTTTTTTAGAGCACATTATCAAGGGCCCTTTTTTTTCAACCAGCACAATTGATGAGGGAGAAAATGACAGTTTGTTGTCATTACAACAGGCGTAGGAGGACTGATGTCATGATTAATCTGTTTACGTTTCTCACTTGACAAAAACCATTACTTCTTTCAGATATTAGACATGATCAGGGGCAATGCGCAGCTCACCATCGCCCTGGACAACGCACGCCTGGCTTCAGACGACTTCAGAGTCAAGTGAGTATTGAGCTTTGTGCGCCCAGTGAAACATCGAGCCGCTGTCATAGTGAATAATTCAGTGGTAAAACATCAAAACATCAACCTATTTTCCTTTACTGTCATTGTAGGATGGAGTACGAGCTGTCCATGCGGCAGACGGTGGAGGCGGACGTCGCGAGACTGAGGAAGCTTCTGGACGACACCAACGTTATCCGCCTGCACCTGGAGAGCGACATTGAGTCTCTGAAGGAGGAGCTCATCAACCTGAAGAAGAACCATGAGATAGTGAGGGACATTTCTTTGACGACAGCATTCGGTCTAATTCAGTTAAACCACAGGACGGTGATTCAGAAGAAGAAAGCTAGTAAATAATCTCTCTCCTTCTTGGAGAGAAATAGTACTGTAAATGCTCCTGCTATTGCTATCTGTTTGTTTCTTAGGCACAGGATAACCCCATTAACCACGCTCAGGAAATCACTCCCTGACTATTTCCCCTTTCAACAGGATGTTGAGGAATTGCGTGCCCAGATCACGCAGGTTGGCGTCCGTGTGGATGTTGACGCTCCTAAAGGGCAGGACCTGGCCAGGATCATGGAGGAGATGAGGGCTAAGTATGAGAAGATAGCGCTGAAGAACCAGGAGGAAGCAAAAGCATGGCATGAATCACAGGTACAGCAGAAATGATCTGTAGTCTAAATAATTACATGTTTTGGGTTCACTGACCCATGTTTCTAAGCACCTGTGCCCTGTTTTATCTAGATGACAGAGGTACAGGTTCAAGTGAGCGAGAACACAGCAGCTCTAAAGGAAGCGACGACTGTGGTGACTGAAACCAGGAGGAGATGTCAGGGGCTGGACATTGAACTGCAGTCTGCACTCAGTCTAGTAAGAAACTTTGAGCTGGGTTACATCATTATCTCATAGTTTGGAAGCCAATCATCCATTCATGCGTGAGGACTGTGTATTTCCAACTTGAAAATTCAGTTTAGTTTTGGGATATGGTGCTGAAGTTGGTTTGGAAAAACTGCGATTTTTGGGTGGTTATGTTGAATACCACATGGGCACCCTGAGCAGCGAATCCCCTTTGGCTGAATAATTTGTTGCACATCAATCCCCTACTCTCCTAAATAAAAGCAAAAACCTCAAAACAAATCTTCAAATCAAAAAAACGAAAAATATTTAATTTTTCTTTCTATCACCTGTTAATCAAACTTCTCTCTAATCTCTTCACAGAAAGCATCACTCGAGGCCACTCTGCGTGACATCGAAACACGTTACAACATGGAGTTGGAGAAGTACAACTTAATCATCCTGAGGCTGCAGGAAGAACTCACTCAGATTCGCACCGACATCGGGCAGAACACGAGAGAATACGAGCACCTGCTCAACATCAAAGTGAAACTGGAGGCTGAGATCGCGGAGTACAGGAGGCTGCTGGACGGTGGGGACTTCAGGTGAGTGTAAAACTGCTGCCGATAGCAGCTGCAGTGGACGGATGTTCTGAAAGGCACTGCATTGTGAGATTAGAGACGATAAAGACGTCTCTAATCTCACAGACTTTTGTCTGTGGCATGCACGTTTGTGCAAATTTGCACAGATTCAAATTAGTTTATGCAAACATGCAGCAACATTGACGTGGAAAGTAAAAGCAATTCATCCAAGCTAGACTCTTCACATCATAGCTGCAGGTGATAGAAATCAAGTAAAAGTATCAGAATTTGAAAATACACACCTTCCTTCTGTAGCCCTCTCCTCTCTGTCCAAATCAAAAGACACTATGGAAAAGTGAAGCCAAAATATCACAGTTATGGGAGCTGCCATGTTGTTTCTGTGATGAACCACAGAGTAGAGCAGTGGAGTTGCATCTGAAAATCCAAAAATACAGAATCCCTACAGAATTACAGCATAATGTGCATGCAATGAGTGGCTGAATTAATATTGCTCTACTTTTCAGACTTGAGGATGCAGTGGACCACCAGAAGTTGGTGCAAACCAAAGTGGTGACGGTCACTCAGACTCTGGTGGACGGAAAAGTGGTATCAGAAAGCAAGGACGTCAAATCCACTGAACCATTAGCTGTTAAAAACTGAAAAGAAGCTGAAGCCTTGAAATGAGAAATAAAATGTGAAACATCATACTGGCTGCTGTTTTGGGCTATGTTTCATTAAAAAATGTGTTTTTGCATTCATAGACATGTTTATTAAAAACCTTGGCTGGAAGTTTTAAATATTTAACACACACAACCTGCGACATGGACAAACTCCCCTGTTATGCACATAAACAGTGATGGCTGTCTGGCTTCCTGCCACCAATATCCCACACACCCATATCTGCAGCGAGCGCAGGAAATTCCTTCAGCTTCTGAGAAACGCACATTCTGACCTGCAGTTCATTAACCTTGTCCCATCATAAGGCACAATCCTCTGTTCCCATGCCATGTCCTGTCACATCACAGTTCAGTTCAGATCAGTTTGGTCTTTCTTTCTGTTTTGTGTTTATTTACATTCAGTTTCAGTCGATTCGTGTGTGGTGTTTGATACAAACTGACCTCTTATGGTCTCGGTTTAATCCCTGCATTACTTAACGTTCATAGGCCATTCATACAGTATGTTGTTCATAGCCATCAGCATAGTTTGGTAATTGTCTGGGAAATTTTAAGACAGTTTAGAGAGATATACAGCTTGCATTCAACTTTTTTGGGGGAAAATTCACATTTGCAACTCCACACTCGACAGACACCACCATTAATCTTTGTGCAAGATCCCAATCAAGATTTCCAAACCGCAGCTGAAAGCCAGTAATAGTTTCCTAATTTGTGCCATTTTGCAGTGCATTGTTGTATGTCCTACGGCTGTTATTTAGGAGTGCGTGTGACAGTTAACTGTTGTTTCAGGAGAAGTCTTGCTTCTGACCTTTGACATCAGGTTTTGCTGCAGGGTGCTGGCATTATCCTGCAGCCACACACTTTGTGTTCTGCCAACACAGACGCCGGAATAAAACGATATCATTGCATGTTTCTGGCACCCATGGATACGCATAATCACAATGTGTCTGAACCAAAAATACGTTTCCTATTAAGATTTCTAGATACTTGTAAATCAACATTATATTGTTTTAACTGCTTTTGGCATTTTGAGGGAATAGAATGAAGCTATAATAACAACCATGTCTCTCAGAAATGACAGCATTATTAAAGGTTTTATGGTTAGGTTTAGATACTGACAGGAGTTATGCTCAGGGAAAGATACTAGGGGCTTGGTTTAATACAGAAAAAGTCTGACAAAACCGTGACCTTTTCCTAACCATAACCAAAGTGCTTTTATTGCCTAAAACTAAAAGCCTACAGGATGTGAACTCCACTCTTTGGTGGCAAAGTCCTCCTGCCTATTGAGGAAAAGCAAAAAGTAGCAGATCCTTCAGTGACAATTCCGTTTACATTGTATGTATGTATTCAGGATTTGCAGAAATGTACAATACAATTTTATTCTGGCAACTGGGTTGCCTTGCCTCTGAAATTTGTGAGGGACAGAGACAACGAAATCATGGAGGGACAGTAGATGGAAAGGAGGATGTATAGAAAATATAAAGCATGTTAGGCATATTTCTACTGCATGCCTGTGATTCTTTAGTGGGCCCCATGGAGAGCAGGCTCAACAGTACCTGTTTTGATTCATGAATAAAGGAGGCCTGTGAGAATTCACTTTGCTTAGTCATGTTAGACAAAAAAAAGCAATTATCCACACATTTTTAGGTTTCACCAACTTCAAATACAGGGACAAAGTGGCTTTGGTCAAAAGCTTCAGAACAAGTGAGTTACTGGACTTCAACGGGAGACTTTTTTGTTGACTCTCGTTTTCTAGGTTTGGAGTGAACTGACAAGCTGAATAAATGGAAATGGTGAATAATTATTATCCACGTAAAATGAATCGCACAATTACTTCCGTGCTGTTAAACTGCACAAACATCTTGAAAAATACTCAAAAGCCAATTCTTTAAATGACAATCAAGCTGAAAGTGTACTTAAGAGTCTCGTGAGACAAAACAATACATTTCCTTCCGGCTGAGATAATAACCCCCTAATGCACTATTATTTAAAATTCTCTCCAAAATGGAAAAACCCTAACAAAACTGATCCCAATTCTATGATTAAATAGGACTGTAATCTTATAATCTGTAGAGGTGGTGACATGAGATTCTTTTTGTGCCACCCATGTGCTCTGCTTTGTCCTTGGGTGTTTGCATGAATGTTGCAATCCTCCAAAAATGTGACTACTAAATTTTACGTGTTGAAGATATACTTCACATACCAAGTGTTGCAAGCGTGTTGCATCACTCGGAGTGTAGAAATCCACAAGCTGACTCCCTTTTCTTTTGGCAGAATTACAGAAGCTTTTATTTCATGTGAATAAGACCAGGCCTGGACGAGGTTTAATACTGAAGATAAACAGTTTTAGCTGTTTTAACTGAGGTGGCCATTCAGAATGTACTCCAAGTCGTGCGTGAGTCAATCATGACGAGGTCAAAGGTCAACAGTATAACGTGTTTGTCTTTCTCCCTTTTTTTCTAATAAAACTGTTCACGGGCTTACCATAGATAAGCCATGACTCATCGCTTACTCCCTCTGTCACACATTAAAAACACACATTCTTGACGTAGCCCTTTACTCTGCACATCTGTTGGGTGTGACGGTGTCAGTCAGCCGGTCTTCAGTGCTCCCAACTAGCTGGGCCTCCTCCCAGTGGGACCAAAAGAGGGGGAGAAGTCAGGGATCGGTGGTGGAAGAAGAAGGGTGTGGTGTGTGTCTGCGAAAAAGGACAAGCTTCTGAGACATGAGAATGAAGACTGAGGGGAGAGGCAAAGAAAAAGAAGAGAAATGGGAGCAATAGCGTGATGAAAAGGAGATGCAGTGTTGGAAAACAGCTGAGGAATTGCTGTACATGTGCATACAATACTCATAGATCCAAGTATTCAGATCCTTTACTTACCAATACAGCAGTAGTACAAATACAAACACTCTGTTCTGCATAAAACAATCCTACTAGTACAGTTAAAGCTTTGAATTAAAAGTATGATTTGGTTCCGAATTATACACGTATTATTACATCTGTCATCGTTAGATTATGAATACTGAAACATCAGTGTTGTTACTGTTGTTTCTACTGGAGGTGGAGCTGGTTTGAAGTACTTTAAATTCACTTTTATATTCAGGGAAACCACATAAATCTGCGGGCTCATCACATGATTAACGGGAGAGGAAAGAGGAAAACACATTTCTGATGTGTGAATCTGTTTTCGGTTTGCAGACTTTTTCTCTAATCTTTGATTTTTTTTTTTGTGAGATACTGGATGATTTGAGCATGTATTGAAATGAAACCATGTGAGAGGTTTAGATTGAAAAATCACCGCCTGGATGAGCTAGATTTTTGATGTGAGCCCGACTACACACTGCTTTATATAAGATGACGGAAGACAAAAAGGTTGGAAACCATTGGTTTAAAGGTTCATTATGTGAGATTCCCACATGCTCGTACTTACTTAAGTTTGTGTTGGTGTCTGTGTTGTTGTGGGAGCTGGTTGTTTGTTGATGTTGGCCGACTTGAGTTCTAAGCTTCAACATCTTATCCATAGACTAGCAAATTATGACTCCACCTTATAAGATGGAAAGCGAACAACATGATTTCATCTGATTCCACAACAGTGCATTTCAAAAACTTGTTATGATCTATTGTGTAAATTATTCATCTCAAAAGTAAGTGGAGCTGTCAGATAAATGTAGTGTAAACTACAACTTTTGTTGTGAAATGTAGTAGAGTGGATGTATAAAGTAGCATAAAATAGAAATATTGAAGTAAAGTACTATCTAAGTATTTGAGTGAATACACCTGGTTACTTTCCACCACCTCGTACTATAATTGGCGGATTCAACTTGTGGTGCCAGATAGCTCCAACATGCTGCCCACAGGAAGCCTTTAATCACAACTTACAATCAAAATCTAAACAACATCATGCAAACACTGTGCTCAGATCAAGCCGCACGCACCAGCGTTAGATCTTAGGCCGCTTTTCCCTTTCGGCATCCGAGAAGTGACAGATTAGTAAACAAAAGAGAACTGTGTGCAGCTTGCTAACGTCACCTTAAATGACTCATGGGAAGAGAAAATCAATTTATTTAAACAGTTACTGTAAGTCTGGCCATTATTTGGAGCAGCCGGCGTGCAAATTTGCTTAAGCTTGAGCAGGTCAGGGACTGTGGAGAGGTGACTATGGGAGGGTGGGAAAACGTTAATGAGGGAGAAATGAAGAAATTGAAAAAGAGTGAAAGATGAAGAGTGTGGGAGAGCAGAAATGTGAAGGAGGCAAAGGGAAGGGAAGAGGAGGAGGTGCAGAGAGCAGATTAAGTAAGAACAGAACCGGGCGACGTGCCACCATCCAGCCACCGTTTTTCCTCCCCATTTTCATTTTTCCATTCCTGCTGTATGGGGTGAGAGAGAGAGAGCGCTCGCCTCCTGCACCGAAGAGCTGAATTGGCTGAACTTGTTGAGTGACTCATTCGTCTGGTTTCCGTGGAAACTTACCAAAAGAACTTGGTGACCAGAAACTGTATGCCCAAAGGAGTGGGATGATTACCACCTAACCGCTGCTAAAAATACAATGGTGCAACTCTCTGGTGCGGATGAATCCAGTCAATTCTTGCTGAATAGTGTTCCAGAGCTGAGCTAGAAAAGATTCTGAAACTGTGCTTTTGCTATAACGTACTTTATCTTCATGAAAAGCATGTAAATGTCTTTTTCTTCAAAACAAGCTACCTCATTTGATTGACTTGAATCTCGTTATCTGAAGCAGTTTCTTTAACCTTGGCATTCTTTAAATAAGTAACTTGCTCACATTCCAGAGCAAAGGGTAAATGATTAAAACTGTGGGACTCTGCTGCCCTGATCCGAATTTAATCACGAGAACGTTTAGATGATATGAAGATGTTTCTCTTTTCAACTATAATGCACACCAGGGACAGCACACATGACCTTAAGCAATGTCATAAAACTGCATACAAAAGATAAAAGACATAGATAGAGCTTGTCACAGAAATTACATCCATATGCAACTAAAATACATTTCATTATAAGTGTAATGTGGCCTGCTACTGAAATAATTAAATGTTGTGATTAATGGAATTTCAAAGTGGAAACCTTCTCCTGAATGTTAATTGTTCACAGACCAAAACAACCAGCAACTCAGTTTACAATATCAGCTGGACAGCATTGTTAGACCTTTTATGGTTAGGTGTAGGCAGTGACAGCACTTGGGTTGGTTATGGTAAGATACTAGGGTTCGGTTTAATGGGTCAATGTGTGATATTTAGTAACATCTAGTGGTGAAGTTGCAGATTGCAGTCAACTCAATATCTTCCTCACCCTCCCCTACGGTGGCTGCAAAAAATATGCAAGAGCTAGTGTTTGTTTTTTTGTCCATTCTGGGCTTTTTAATTAAGGGGATATTGACTGTGGTCCATATTCAAGCGTAGTATGGTAATCTACCTTAACGCTGGATGCCACTTGCTATAACACGGTGGACTCCGTGAACAGCGACCTGCTCCCTCTGCTGATATACATGACTCATTCTAAGGTAACGAAAACAAAACAATCCTTATTTTCAGGTGATTGTGAGGATTATATTCCATAGCTGCAGTTCGGTCTTACACACTGGACCTTTTTTTTTTAAAAGACTGCAAAGATGTGGTACAAAATGAGTCACAATGTATTTATTAATTTTTAAAGCAAACCATAACCTTTCCCTATAAACCAAACCAAAGCACTTTTAAACACGTAAACAAACTTTTAAATAACACCTCCAGTAGTCGGGATGTGAAGTCCAATCCACGCCAACCACCTCTGCAAAAAAATATAGGCACGGGTTAGATTTGTAGCAAAAGTACAGGCAGCATTATTTTATTATAAAGTAATTTGATTTCAAGTTTAGTTGCATAGTTCTGTGAGACAGATTGTCATAATTGGTTTTATCAAAATAAATAAATAACTTTTATGTTTTAAAAGTGTACCAAGAACTGTCATTTTAATATAATGATGCCGACTTTACATGTAGCTGTAGCAGCATACATTTTAGTTTGCAAACTATAGACTATTTCACGTGCAAAATATATTTTGAGCAGCTCTCAATGGCAACTATAAACTATAAACATGGCTCCTGAAGGCCACAGACTCAGCTCCACCCTATCTTTTCTCTCCCACCTCAATCACACACCCTCCAGGCCATGAGATTCAGGGTGGCCTGTCCTTCAGTGTCGAGTGACAGAACGTACTATAGTCTGTTTTCACAAGACACATGAATCACTATTTTGTCCCCTCCATCTTAATATGTTAAGCATGTTTTAACATGTTATTATAAAATGGAACCAAGTCTAAAGCTTCTAATAAGTCTGAGGTCTGGCTTGTCAAGATGCTATCATTCATCATTGATAATCCCATGTTTACTAGCAACAAGTTTGCGAGTGTGCTACACATATTCTTATGGGAAAGGGTGGTTTTAACCTACTGCTGTGGTATAGAATGTTTATAGTAACTCTTACCATGTAGCCACAACATGGGAAAGGGTTAGTACACATATGACTTAATTCTACAAAGCGCTATATAAAACAAAATAAAAAGGGTGTTACCAAAATGGAGATCACTGCAACACTACGTTATCAAAAGGTAAAATAAGCAGGTTGCGACACAAAAACTCTTTTAAACACAAAATATGTATTTGTTCTTTAACTAAATATATTTTATATTTTAGAGGATACAACTAAAAACAATTATGAATATAACAAGATTACAGCCTTTTCGTTTTCATATAAATTGTTGGTATTTAACCCTGTACATACAATCCACTCACTGCATGAGGCTGTTTGTGAGGGAGCTAAAATTACAGAGACTCATTCCATCACAGGAAGGGAGAGTCTGCGTTTAAACAGCCCCAAAGTTTGGCATGACCTCATGTCATAACAGCAAGCCCAGGAAGTGTGATGCACACCCACACAATCTCACCTGCATACTTACTTTATTTTCCTGAAGTTGGGAAGAACACAAAAAGGCCCGTGTAACATAATCCTGACAAAGCTTTTGGTTCTGTTTGCCCATGGGAAAATAAATCAGAGTAAATGGAGAGTGAGAATCAGGAGCGCCACGGGTGTGACTCTGGGAAACACTGGCTTCTCTCTAATGGTTAAGTTGTAAAACCAGGGGGATTTAAAAGTGGAGCAGATCAGTTAGTATTGGTTAGGACCCACAGTGACTCATCACTTAATATCTAGTGGTTGCCCACATAATTACTGAATATAATATTTGTTTTTTAGGTTTGTTTATTGGTTTGTTTATTTCAACTCTTGCATATGGTCAGATGGGGACACATTAATGATTAGGTTAGGATGTTATTGGCCTAGGAATGTGCCATAAAATAGATATGCCGTTAAGTCATTACAAAATACATTAGGTCAAGTTAGGCTAATGTAACAAATTTAATTCTACCTCTTGGGTGACAATGTAAAATTTTTAATGTGATGATGTTTTGACAGTCAGTGTGTAATATTTAGCGACATCTAGGGGTGAAGTTAGAGATTGCACCACTTTACTTTCACTTTGAATTGGTTTCCATAAAAACGTGCAAAGACCTCATTAGATCCAGTGTTTGGTTTGTCTGTTCTGAGCTTTTTAGTTAAGGAATATTAGCTCAAACATACTAGGGGACAGAAATGCACCTTAATGCTGGATGTCCCATGAGCTACTCTATAACCACTATGATATAAAGGGTTCTGTAGCTATAAACGGCTCATTTTGAGGTAAAACCCCCCCAAAAAAAACAGATCGAGTATACACAAATGAAAAAATAATTCTGAATATTATATTCCATTTCTGTAATTAGATGCCGTGAATCCTTGCAAATCTTACACACTGGACCTTTAAGTGGACTATTTTTGGGGCATTCTTATTAGAAATGACCATGAAGTGATTACAGGAAACAGGGGGAGAGAGAGAAAAAAGGGAAATAACATAACAAAGGTCACTGAGACCGAGTTATGGTTGGTGGCCTTTACCACGTCAGTGTTTTAAAAGAACTCCATGTATCCTAACACTAAAATCCTGAACCATTAAGCCTGCGCAGATTCTAGCCTTGTTTTATACTCAACACTGTCATTAACTCAATCATAAAAACTGTGTGAACTTATGCTAGCAAACAGGAAAAAGTAGAGTCAAGACGTAGTATTTCTCAGGCTCCAAACCAGGAAGTAAAAGTAGAGTTAACGTTGGACTTAAATTTGTTAGCTGGCCAACAACTATGACAAGATAAGTTTGGTCTGTTTGCATGTAGAAACAGGTGGTAGCTTGCTGGCATGTTAGCGGTTAACACTTTGATAAGCTAATGACTGTGTTTGTCATTCTCCCATTGATGGCTCAAAAAAATGTAAATACTAAGCTGTGTTGTGAAATGAATTTACCTAAAGCTACACGTACTTGTATCATGTGCACAAAACAAAAAAACACAAATAGATATCATCATTTATGCAAAGATGCTGCAAATCTAAATAAGCCTGCGTCTTTTTTCTTTATCCCACAGATCTGACGGGTCTCTATTTTGACACAGCAGTTCAGATGGTCTTTCTCTTGCACCTGGTTTAAATAAAGGCATTCAGCCTATGTATGTAGCCTATGTACAGCTACCTGACTAAAACAAATAAGTCAGTTGTCATGTCAGTAGCACAAAGTAGGCGTCATTATAGTGACAGATTGCTCTGCGTTGTTGTTACCGGAGGTTGAAAGAGGTTCAAGAATAAATTGGCCTCAGATACACACCATTAAACTTAGCTGCTGGCTGTTCTTTGTGAAAGTCCTTGGCCTTAAAAGAGCTAGACATTCCTTGCATCAAAAGGTGCTCTCTTTGAAACCTTTTAGTTGCCTATATACTGTCAGAGAGGACAAAGCCACAGGAGTCTCACCTGACATGACTATGTACACAGGATGTTTTGGGGGGGTTCTGGTGTCTTCTGAGCTCAAAGAAAAGGGGAAAACACAGCTATTAATCTTTCTAGCGGTTGCTTATACAGTTGGGGGTCAAAGGTTAGCTTCATTCAGGGATCCTGTTGCGCAGTGTTTATTGGGTTGTCATGGCAATACTGACAAGAAAAAATGGTCAACTGTAACCCCGCTAAACACTGCCACAGATAAATCGGTGTTTGTTTAGTTAGTGCAAAAAGGAAAGTCACGTGAACAGCTGGAGGACAGCTGGTGAAATGGATGGATTGTGATGTTTGTAAAACTACATAAGTTTTAGGCTGCCCCTAAATGTTTAATGTACATTTCAGTTTTTTAAAGTGTGTGAAGTTTGCATTGTTAATAAGTATTATAATACTAGGTTCATGTATGGGCTTTTCCTCATACTATAGATAAAAACATCCTCAGGTCGTGAGTGAGTGAGACTTCTGTCATTTCCACATGTAGACTTCAATGTCCATCTTAAACATAGGATAACAGAACATCCCTTGTCAAAAA
>JAPQRN010000025.1:20632828-20697780 GCA_037367275.1 Coranthus polyacanthus | reverse complement strand
AAGAAGAAGAAGAAGAAGAAGAAGAAGAAGAAGAAGAAGAAGAAGAAGAAGAAGAAGAAGAAGAAGAAGAAGAAAACAAAGAGGAAAGGGGGACTGGAGAGAATAAATACAAAGAAGGGGAGGGGGCCTTTTTGGAAGCGCATCAAGAATTTGCCTTTTAAGGGGTACAGTCTCACTCCTCGGAGCCTTGTGAGCTCTTGCGTACTGCCAAAACACTCAAGGGAGGAGAAATAAACAACAGCAAAGAGACTGTGAGGAAAAGAAACGTGACCAACTCAGATATTTTGCACACTTTAAAGCAATATTCAAATCCAATTCTTGGCCCTTTAAATTTTCTTTTTTAATTCCCAGCACTCTCACAGCAGAAAACATCCAAACAATGACAACGATGCATCAGACATTCCTCCATACAACTCCTCATCTGCTTTGCTATATGTTAGATATGTATTATACTGTGAAAGAGCCTCCCTGTTTTGCAACAAACAAGAGAAGGCTCAGTAGGTTCTGAATCACTGGTTTGCCGTGCATCCTACCAGCTGCCGTCATTTGTTGTGGTTTCTTATTTGTTTTCCAGACAATGCCGACAATGTGTTGCCTGAGCTAAGGAGAGACTGCCTGTATCTGCGCGCAGGAAACAGAGGGGAGCTGAGGAGGAGAAATGGGTGGGTTGGGGTGGGGGTGAGAACAGAGAGGTAATTGTATATGTAAGAGTGAGGCAACCTAGCAGAGGGGTAGAAGCAGGAGGAAAGGGAGAAGGAAGGGAAAGGCATGGTGGGATGGGAGGACCGCAGACGGAGAAAACAAAAGGAGAGAAAGGTAGTGAAATGACTTAGGTGTACGTTTGGGGTAAGAGGCATAGGTAGGAGGTCAGGGCAGGTAGTGTTTTAAATAGTACAGAGAGGAACAAAGGGTAAAGGATGAAAGTCAAGTGTTTTTAGGAAAGTTGGAGCGTTTGTAAGTCCGTGAAACAAAGAGGAGAGGCTTGTCAGGGAGGAGAAAAATGACTTTGGCAGGACTGAGTTTTGAGAGAGAGGTGTTTTTCAAAGTGCATATAGAGAGAAGGGTAGGGTAAGGGGGGGGGGGAGAGGGCAGTGTGATCGTGCGGAGTGTAGCCTCTCCTCTGTCCCCGTAGTGAGCCTTGAAAACCAGCCAGGAAAAGGGGAAGGGCCTCCCTTCTCCCTCCTTTTCCAGCTGACAAAAACAGCTGCCCAGGAGCCCCGGAGCTGGAGAACAGAGCCTGTTTAGAGAGAGAGAGGAACGAGTGGGGAAGAGGACAGAGAGAGAGAGAGAGAGAGAGAGAGAGAGAGAGAGAGAGGAGGAGGGGGAAAGAAAACACAGTCCCAGAGTCCAGGACCTGTCCACCTATATGGGTTGCGTCCTGAGTTCGGACTGGTGTGGGGAGGAAGAGGTGCAGCAACCGGCGCCGGTGGCCAGGAACTCATCTTTGAAGAGAAGGAGTCTGGAGAGGAGTGACAGCGGGAGAATGAGGCTCACAAAGGTCAGTGTGCACACTGTGTGTAAACAGAGACGTCGCACATAAACATATTCTCTGCTCGGGCATGAACTTGTTTATACGCAACCACATGGGCATCTCAAGGAGAAAACATGTGTCGGATGAAAGATGTGCATCAAATCTTTGCTAGAAATAAGTTATTTATGGGGGAGATTTTAGAAGAAATACACAGTAAATGTGGGTTATTGTGCAATTGGAGCATGAGAATCAACACTAATAGGTGATCAGTAATAGCTTCTGAATGTTTTGATACTTGATGGGAAATTTGTTAACACTTTACATAAAGGTGCACATATTCAATATTAACTAGTTGCTTATCAGCATGAATAACAGCAGTATATTGGTTGTATATTCTACAACAGTTTACCCTCGATAACCTCCTAATTACTGCTTATTGATCTTTAATCTGCACCTTCGATCTTAGATCTGCACCACCTTACGGCCCATACTGAGCAGATTATTGTTAGTTAATGTCCTAGTAGTTGTAAAATGTGGCCATGCACACTGTAAAAAGTGAGACTGGAGGTGCTTAATAAATAAATGTGACCTTTATTAAACACATTTGAATCATTTATTGATTAAATTTCAACTAATTTCAATAGAAAAAAATCTAAAGATATAATACTATGATGTGAAAATGAAAGGGTAAAGAAATTCATATATTTTACTTTTACTTCATTGATTTCACTCATTTTGAATTTCCACCTGATTTTATTTCTTTTTTTACTTAGGCCTTTAGTACATCTAAAATCTAAATAGTAGTAATATTTACAAATGCAAGTTTTAATATACTTTTCTTGTGAAATTAATTATTTAGGTTTGATACACCTTTTCAAAATACACAGTAATATTATATTGTCATAATTTCTAAGTAACGAAATAATTAATAAGTTAATTCTTTAATAAGTGCTTTATAATGACTAATAAAGAGCCAGTATGCAATTGATATGTAAGGTGAATATGTATGTAAAGGGTTACCAAAAATTCTCTTTTCTGGTGCCCTGCTCTATCGGAGGTCAAAGGTCAGGGTCAGCAAAAAAGCAGAAAAGTGACAGGAAAAGTAAAAGCCCTCACATCTGTCATTAGTCTGAGCAGGTTTTTAGGTGATGTTAGGTTGCCTGAGGGTTGTTGGTGTGAAACATTCTTACAAGGAGTGTGTTTGTGCTAGAAGATGTGGACGACGATGGCGTCTCTGAGCTAGAGCTAAAGCATCTGCACAGATACAATGACGCTGTTGTGATGGCCTCACCATGCACTGCTGGGAATTAGCATATTGTAAACAGAGGCAGGCTGGGTAACTGGAGCGAAGATATTAGCAGAACATTAAGAACCTTGACCCTTGACCCCTGTCCAGCATCAGATCTGATTACATCAGAGGTGGCAAATGTACACACAGTCTTTAGTCAAGTAGAAGTACAGATACAGAATGTGCTCTGTGTTTTTTGCCAGAAGTGTTGACTAACCGTTCTGACTTAAAATATGTCTGTTTCATGTTTCCGTGTCATTTTTTGTCTTTATATGTCTTTTATGTCGATTTCATCTTGTTAAATCTTTTACAGATTTTGTCTTTGCCGCGTCTTTTTGCGTCGTTATTGGCATTTTCGCCATTTTTATTGTTTTTGTCTTGTCACATCTTGTAACATCCCGGTGTGTTGTTTTCATCTTGTTGAATAAGAACTCATTTTCTTTATTTTGATTTAAGCTGGCTTTCATGACACTGACTCAAAATAAACAAAATGAACAAAACAAGCACTAAATCACAAAATAAATCAGCAACTACAGGTGTGTTTTCATCTTGTTATGTCTTTTACACCATTGTTGCCTTGTTGTGTCTTTGGCGTCATTTTTCCATGTGTTATCGTCCCAAACATTTAGGTTGAATTCGTTCTTAATGTTCAGAAGGTCTGTGATGATGCAAAATAAAAGTAATCAATAATTACCTTCAAATGCACTAAAACTAAAGTAACAAGCCTGTTTTGAAGGAGTAGAAAGTACAGATATTTGAGTTAAAGAGGGAGTAAAAGTAAAAAATGTGTCAGAAATATTAATCCTCAAGCAAAGAGCAGATATCTCCAAACTCCAGTCAAGTGCTTCCCACCTCTGGATGACATATAGGCATGAATAACTTGAGACTTGTGTAATGTATGAACATGTGTGGAGTATGTTTGCGTGCATACACACAGCCTTTTGCATCTGTGCTTGTTTTCCACGCGTCCATGTGTGTGTGCATGCTCGGTTGCACCACAGTCCCAGCGGCTCCATATCACATGCTCAGCAGCGTGGGAACGTGGAGCCCTCTGGACTACGTCATCCAGCAGGGACTGACCCCACTGGTGCATGGGTGTGGGAACGGTTTCGATCCCCACCGATCACGCGAGAGGGACACGTTGTCTCATCTATTTAGGGTTATTTTTTATGAACTTGTTTTTCATGGCTTGCTGTTTTTCTCATTTCATTCCTCTCGTTCATCTTCGTCTTTTTTTAGCACGGACCTGAAGGTGTGAGAAGCACTGACAGTTCAGATGGTACTATCAGTGAGAACCTGACTAGAATATGTCTAATGTCTTGGCAAACACTACATACATACATACACTCCATACCAGACTTATGCCAAGAACTTACTGGAAGCACTTGGCAAGCGAAAGTCATATTCCACATGCAGCACTCTGTGTGATTACATCATTTGCTTATGTTATGTCAGGAACACGGGAAGCGGATGTTTTGGTGCAGGTTTTATTTTTACTGTTTGACTGTTTTGCAAATTTATTCCATTTAGATAAAATAAGGAAACAATCATTCATACAGAATATTAAAAAAACATACAGCATTAAAATATTTTGTCACATATTTCACTGGTGAGATCCTGTTCATGTTTGCAGACTGCAGGATGCAGCCAAAACGCCATTTTATTGATATTTCAGACAAAACTCAACTGACAAAAACTTCAACAAAAACTACAGAAATGGCAGAAACAAGAACGGTTTGTCCATCCATCTACCCGTCTGTCCTTCAGTCCTCACCTCAGGAATGGTTTCACAGAATTTCCTCAAATTTGTCTGAAACGCTCAAAAGTGAACCAAATGCATCTTAAAGTGTAATACCGCTGATGGCCACCAGATGCTGGCTCCAAAAAGCCCTGGCTCCCATAGACTCGTCATTGAACTGAAGTCAAATTTTTTTTTCTATGCGTCATTCTTTTCTGATTTGTTTTATTTGGACCCTTGGATAGGTGTTCTGGTGGTCCATCTTTAAATTATTCCTCCATCAATAAGATTTTAGGGCTAACAGAAGGCTTTGACATCTGCCGTGACAGACTTTGATTGACAGGTGTGACTGGCAGCTCGCTCACCTGCTAAGTCGGACTTTCAGAGCTTCTGTTTATTGAATAAAACATATTTTATACTGACAGACAGCTCAGCTGCAGTGTTTAGCATAAGTTCACCCATCACCCCTCGCACTCGTCCAGCTCCATCCTTTTGTCCAGAGCCACGATGGCAGCAGCCAAAACGCAAACTCCTGGCATCAAAACTGCAGCCCGAAAACTAGCGGGTGACGTCACAGTGGCTCTGTCCACTTCAGGCTGTGATCCATTCTTATGAATGCAAGATCTAGGAATGGCTTGAGAGAATTTCAGCAAATTTGGTACAAACATTCACTTGGACTCAAAGATAAATTTAGTAGATTTTGGATAACTGGTCGCTCTAAATTGCCCGTAGGTGTGAATGTGAGAGTGAATGGTTGTTCGTCCCCTATATGTCAGCCCTGCGATGAACTGGCGACATGTCCAAGGTGTACCCCGCCTCTGCCCGATGTCAGCTGGGATCAGCTCCAGCCCCCCCGTGACCCTCCAGAGGATTAAGCGGTTACAGAAAGTGAATGAATGAAAAAGATTATGATGCAAGGATAGTGAACACACCTGACTGAATTCACGGTTCTTGTGTGTGCTATTAATGGATTTTTGGATTATTGAAGTTATTTCACATAAGATGGATTTTCATTGTTTAGTGACTCTGCTAGTTATGAAATAGGCCCCAGACCTTGATGATTTTCTATTCGTTCAGCCATGCGTGTACACAATCCCGCTACTAACATTACATTCGCCTCTCTGCTCAAGCCTTCTTGGACAGTTGTTGATAGAGTAGCCAAGCATCAATAAACAACCTTTCTAAAAACAGAGTCCTGAAGTAAACAGTTCCTTAGAGCGACACTCAGAAGGTCTGTAACTTTTTTTCCCCCCTTTTGTCACAGTTCATATGTTTCTCTTTAAAAATAAAATGAAGCGCCAGACTCTGGAGAATGAGGCAGAATTCATATGGGACGAATCAAAGTAGGCGAGCCTTGGATTGAAGTAATGAAACTGCCATCATGGGGTTATATTCTTGTCATGAATAGTTTTCTGATTAGGCCTATTGTATGTTATGACCACAAAGAAACCCTCTAGATTAAAATTTATACGTCCTAATGTCTTGGCAATCATTATAATAAGCGTATATTTAATTCACCTAAATGCACTGCCAAGGGCTTAGTCTGAGAGTCATTAATGGGATTACTTGGCATGAAGTTATTCTCATATCTTTCTTTGCCAGGGAACGGCTGGATTCCTTGGCCATATGTTAAGCTCTACACGTGTAATAATTTTATCCTCCTTTGTTAATAAATGTACACAAAAGGCCATGCAAATACAAAAGGTCATTCTCTTTGTGCGCATTGTTGTTGCCATCGGGCATAACAAGTTAAAGCTTCTCTTTTTTTTCTTGCATCGCAAACTGTAGAAAAATATAGAAGCCAGCCTTTTGACAGTGGTTTTATGGGGTTTTATATGTATTTGTCTTGCTTCCCTCTAATTTCTCATGAGCAACAAAGTTTAGATTGGCCGTGACCAGCAGAGAGGCCTTGGACCACAGGCATTCACTACAAACACACACCCAAACACAGGAAGCAACACTGACCGGTTAGGGTTAAATATAGACCCCTCTCTCTCAACTCTAATGTCCAGAATAGAATAGAACAGATGCAGCTTTACACTTCTGCATGTTGGAAAAAAAAAGAAAAAAAAAAGAAAGATGGATTCCTATGTAAAGCCCAGACTCAGGGGGTGGATGTAGTAGACTAGATTCCTGCGGGTTGAAGACAATGATCTGTCCCAAACTCTGCGCAGGATTTGAGGAATGCTTGTTGTTGTGTGTAGCGGGCAGGGCAGATGAAAGCTGATCGAGGGGGAAAAAGGAAAGACATAAACCATTTCCTCCCTCAAGTAAATCCTCAAAACCCCCAACAAATCCCAGCACCGCCCTTAAAAGAAACACCTCTCCGCAAAGTATGCAACATAATATTTTCTTTTCTTATACGCAAAAATGTCCACTTGATGCTTGTCCAAGTATGAAAAAAAAAAAGGAGTTTGGTTAGAAAAATGTGTGTGTGTGGGACCGAGTAGGATCTGCACGATAAACATGAACATGTGCTTGTTTCTGTCATCAGCATCCCTCTCTTTCTCACCCCGCTTTCTCACTCGTCTGTTCCTTTATAACAGCTGCACCTTATCAGTCTTTGGCTTTAGTGCTGTCCAACACACAATCTTTCCTCGAGCCTACGCAGCCCCCTTTTTAAAGCCTCACTCTTTCCTCATTTCCTGTTGGCCCGAGTTTCCCGCTCTGTCCCGTCGCATTCTCATTTACCTCCAAGAGCGATCCAAGTCCTGCCGCTTCCTCGAGAGCCCTCTAAAAAATCCTCCGTTCGGGACAAAAGCACACCTGGAATCTCTGCAACATTTCATACACATGAAGCATGCTGGATTACTGTTTTAAGTACAAAGGTAACCAGAGTCAGGATTCTTTACACGTGTTTCCCACAGACCAAAAGTGACATACTATTCTCACATCAACACTTGGAATAAGATTCCTCCCTTCTCATCTCTTCTACAATGTAGGCCCGTTTTTTTCCTCGTCTTTCCTCCCAAAAACATGACCATCCCCCTCTTTACTCCCTGACTCAACCCCTCATTCCAATCCCGAGCACCACTTCCTGTCTCTCATGGTCCCTCTGTATTTTCTTAGTCTTGCATGTGGCCTCTGAGCCCCTCCTATTACCTTTTTCACCTTACAACTTTTGTTCTTCCCCTCCTCACTCACCAAATCCATCTCCTTAACCACCTCCTCTTCTTTCCTCTCGTCCCGCCAGAAAAGGGAGCCGAAATTCCGCAAACAATTAGACTCCCCGAGGCCCACACCCCATTCTAATCCATCGGTAACTTTTTTTTTTTTTTGTATCATGAGCCCGGAAATTCCTGGGTTATGAGCAAAGGAATGGGGCAGCATTACTGCACATGTTGTTTGGGGGAGGGGGGGGATTACTGTATACATCATGACTTACAGTCACGTCCTGTACTGATTGCTATGGATATACAGTACAGCCTTCATACCTGCATCAATATAACACATATGGAAGTGACTAAGAGATTGTAGCAGCAGACAGAAGTAATGCTGTGTGCGTTAGACATCTGAAACTGCTGAGTATTATGGGGCCAACAATTTAAGACAGGCAAGTGCACCTATATGCATTAAGAGGGTATAATCACATCCATAAGTGCACAGGCAGCTTGGTAAAGAATCACAGATTTATGTGTTTTGCAAAGAAAATCCCCACTTGTATAAACTATAATCAAGCATCTCAGACTGCTGTGCGGCTCTGACTTTTAAACAACAAAAATGCAACAATCAGTGACTTTAATCTGAAGCTTAGCAAACATACGCAAATTCTAAATATTGCATCTAAATCCACACGAAGTATTTATTGCTGGCCCGTAATTGCATAGCAGACATGTTTAAAATACATAAGAACATGATCATCTGTCGAGAACAAACCCTGCCTCATCTGGTGCGTTTCTCTCGTTTCACCACTAGGTGCTGCTGCTCGCACACTGCTCGCCACTCTGAGGCAGCATCAATACAGATGTTGCTCATGGTACAGCTGTGTTTGTGTTGTCAGGGAAAGTAGTGATGTAAAATTAAATATTAATTCATCTTAAATTGTCCCTCACCAGTGCACTACTTACTAACATACACAGGGCCATGTCTGAACTAGTTTTCAAGTGCAATTATGTGATTATTAATTCATAAGTATCTTATAGAAAATCTTTTCGTTCATTTGTGACTCTTTTACTTTTCGGTTCTGATCTGGTCCACTTGCATGTTTGGTCCTAAATCGGACACAGATCTGATCTTTTGTGAAGTAATCTCAGTCAGATCAGAATTCGTGTGACTTTTACATCACTCTAGACTGAGATTGATCACAAGTCTGCTCACATACTGAAGAGTAGTTCAAACGAGTTCAACGTGCGCATGAATGCAACTGTAATACGAATCCAAAAACATCATATACAGCATCATAGTAAAACGCTGACAGAAACCACTGCACAAAGACTACTTGATAACACTTACGTACGTTTACTTAAAAAGCTTTGAATGCGTAGCTTTTACCTGGAGCGTTTCCTCATGTGTATTAGTATTTGTACTGAAGGAAACAATCTGCACAGTTCTGATATTGGCCACATTAAAAAAAATAATGTGAACAATAAAAAAAAACAAAAACAGATCTGAGCAATAAATCTGAATTGAGCATTAAGACTGGCGGTGTGAACGGAGCCACGGTGTGTATAATATTGTATTACTGTTTGAGTCCAGGTCCAGGTCAGACACTTCGCCTCAGTCAGCCCAGGTTCCGCTCAGAATATTATAGTGTTTACTTCAGCCAATCTCGAGTGAGTATCCCTTCGCTCCCCTCCCCAAACCGACCAATCAGGGGGTGAGGTTTCAGTAATACTATTCCACACATGCTCTTAGCTGCGTGGAGCTCCACCCCGCAGCTCCAGTACGGAGGAGGGTGGACCGGAGGTAAAGAAAACAAGTTATCTCATAGTCGCGGGCCATGTTATTGATGGCCTTCCCGAGAATGAAGGGCAGCTTTTAAAACCAGGGGGGAATGATTAGCGGGAAGATGAACAAGGTAAGAGCGCAGTCCATTAGAAAAGTAGATAGCGAACTTTACATGCGACTGCCTTTGTCTTCAGTCATACTGCTTTTAAGTAGTTTAATAGTAGGTATTCGCAGTCTGTGTGTGGCTTTTGGATGGATGTATGATGCTGAGTGTACATGCGCATGTATGTGTTCAGTCCATTTGCGCACTTTGCGAATGTCGCCGTAACTTTAAAGTCACGTAAATGTTCGTGTGCGAGAGCTGTCGTCTTTTATCTTATTGTATTTTTTTTGTTTGTTTTTTTTTTAATCACACCACAGGCTGTTGCGGTGTATTAAAGCTCACGCAACACATTTTTGTGGAGGCGGCGGCTCCCTGATGAGAATTGTTGACTAATATGTCCGCTCTGCTCACTATCACATACGACCGTGTGTTCACGATTAAAAGGGGGGGGGGTTTAGTGTCATTTGCGTGCACGGTGATGTGATTTCGCGTGCGGTTTCTCGGTTAAAAAAAAAAAAAAAAAGTGAGGGGGAAACAGTGGAGACTTTCTGGAAGCTCGCCGGGAAGTTACACGATACGTCGCACTTCATTTAACTGACATAAAGTGCTCTGGACGGGGTCATATGATGCGTTAAGCCCCTCCGTCTCCGGTGTAACTGCGCCAGTCAGTAACGTCGCAAAGTCACGTTAGAGAAAAAGAATGTTCTCGGTGGGCGCGTGCACGTTTCGGGACGTTAGCTTAGCAGGTATCAGGTGTTTTAATTAGACAAGAATGTAGCTACAGGGGGGAAAAACAAAACAAAACAGTGCCTTATTGAGGGTATGAATCATGACAATTTAAAGTAGTTCAAGTTACTCGGATACTTGCTAAGTATGAGTCATTTTCGAGGTAAGCTTGTTGCTCGGTTTCTACATTTCTCCGTTGTCGTTCTATTTTTAGCGGTACCGTGTAAAGCCAGCTGCCTTTTGACGGTCTCCTGTCTCCCCTGTACAGGAATGCCTGCTGTGTAAATGAGGACTTGTACGTTAATTGAGCCTCAGAATGTGAAAGTTGAATTATTTAAGGCTCGTTGCTGTGTATTTCTACTAGCCTTGAAGACTGTGGTGACAAGCTGGGGTCAAGTGTTCCCATGTACCTGCGTGTGTACCTGCGTGTGTGTGTGTGTGTACAGTTTTCTCAAGGACCATACTTTGACTAAAAGGATGGTGTGAGCTTGTGCTGGTAAAGGGGGGAAAAAACAACATGACGTGTCTTTGTGAGGTGTCACTGTGTGCCTCCAGAGCCTTGGTATTGACTCTACAAGTCTGTGAACTCAGCTGGAGGTTTGAACACACTTCCTCCAAAAGATATCCCTTCATTTAGTGTTTTGATGATAGTGGCGGAGAGCACTTTCTAACATGTTGGTCCAAAATGTCCCTTAGGTGTTCAGTTGGGTTGAGATCTGGTGACTGCAAAGGCCATAGCATATGATTCACACGATTTTCACTCATCAAACCATTCAGTGAGCCCTTGTGTTCTATGGACTGGGACAATGTCATCCTGGAAGAGACCACTCCCATCAGGTTTTTCCTCTAATTGGTCACTCGTCTGTACATGTGCACGTGTACACGGTTAAAGTGATGAATGACCCTTGTGAAAATCACACAGCGACCAGTTATTGTTGGCTCTCTATCATGATCTCACGTCAGAGTTTCTATCCTGCCTCGTAAAATTAGAAAACAGCTATGGATTAGCAACAAGATAACATTGTCCGGCTTCTCCTAACTTTTCCTTTACTGATAACCGTGGTCATTAGTGGATTTTCTCCTGCGTAAACCGTATTTCATGTTTCTGCAGATAAGCAGCGGTCAGCCTGCATTTTGATCAGATTGGAAAGAGATGACAAATTAAACTTTGTCTGAAAAAATCTCTGCAGGAAATGCAAATGATTAACGCTCTTCTTCCTCCTTTGACAACAACTGTTGCCTTTGAGCAAGACACAACTCCTGTGGTGATCATGCACAGTGATCATCAGGTATTCTACATTTGGGATTAATAGTATGGATCGTATTGCATCTGTATTGGTGTATGGATTGGTCTTGAGTAATCCATATACCATAACCGATAAACATTTGCAGTTCAAATTTAAATTTCTCTACTCTAACACAAAACATTGTTGAAATTGTTGCCTTTAAATCAAATAAAGGACAGTTCAGTAATATCTCAACAATATTTATAGTCAGTTTTCATATTCAATTGGAGGGATTAGTGTTGAGAGTAGATGTCATTGATCAACATCACCAATATCATCCCCACCCCTCCCTCCAAAAAATGTAACACTGAAAATTATGCGTGAAATGTACTATTGTATTTTTTGAAAACCAAATCCCTGTTGAACTGAACATTTAAGTCAAAAATAATGAATCAGTAAATGTGAAACTGAAGATCAAACAAACCATAATCTAGGTGGGAGCGACTTTTCTTTTTTCTTTTTTCTTTTGAGATAATTTTCCCTCAAATTCAGCAACTCCTCTACAGTTGAGAAGCCTAATAGTTTGTAAAACATCCAATAGCTGCTTCAGATTAGTAATCAGACTTTCTCTAGCTGATAGACTAGTAATCATGATACATATCCAATCAGATAGTGCTGTGGGCAAGATATTGCTCGAGACCAATCCATTTATTTTATCAGATAAAGAATATACTGATAGCGATAATCATAAAAATGTGCATATCAGATCTGATAATTGGTCATGACAGATAATCAGTCTGTAATTAACAGAGAAATTTAATGGTCTAAAAATGTCACCTTGTGAGTTTGTTTACTTGCATGGGATACCCCCTCTTCACTGCCAAACCAAGAGATTGAAACAGTGACTGGTTCCCATCCCTTGAGCCAGATACAGTTACACTTAGAATCAGCAGCTATTCACCCTTGGCTGGCCAATCTTGAAACATTAATACAGAACTGATACAACTGATTTGTATCGACTCCTGCTGTGAAGGCCACAAGTTTCCTCAGAGAGAAGAGTCCGCAAGTTATTTGCCTGGTCTGTTCCTAACTAACGCACTTAACCATTATTTAATCATCACTGCTGAATGATGTCATCCACTTACTGAGGCCACTTTACAGTACATGGGTAACATCTGAGGCAAAACAGATGCTGTATTTTGCCAGTAAATATGAAAAACAGCAGCAGGGGGGTTTGGTAGTGCTGCTGGAGCAATAATGTGTGTTTGTGTATGTTATGTGTGTGTGTTTGTGTTTTCAGCAGTCCAAGGGAACGGAAGTGTATCATGGCGGCACACTGACCTCACTTCAGGAACAGGCAGTCTCTGTTCCTCTGTTGCCTGTCCCACCCTTTGGACACACACACACACACACACACACACACACACACACATACATGTATTAACACACATGCTGGCCTTGATGCCAACAAATGATGCAGGAACCCAGATATCAGACCACGTCAGATACTCTCAATGGAAGGGTGGGATGTAAGTACACTTACACAAGAAGTCACAAACACTGCACTGAATGACTGCATGTGTTTCAGCGCACCAAACCAACAGTCTGTAATTAGCTGCTATTACAAGACGATTAATGTTAGTGGGTTGTTGTCTTCTGAATACATTCCAGTTCTACTACACATTAAACTATTTGAGCACAGAAATAGAGACTCAGGGCATTTTCAGTGAAACTGAGGGTCAAGCCTGTAAATTCCTTTAAGAAAAGTTTCCTCCTGTTACCATAGACTAAGGTTGTCATGCTATTGCTCAAACCTGCTTTGTGCTCACACCTTTTGGACACCAGATGTGGTTTTAGTTGGCAAACAGTTCGCCTCTATTCATCGTTATCAGTGAGACTGCCAACAAGACTAGTGCTGATACAAAGAAATAGCAAAAATATTGTAATGATGATACAACTTGCAATGCTTAAACTCCAAACACCAAATTGATGCTTATTCTTGTTCATATCACAGTGATGATGAAAATACGATTTACTACCTCAGAGCTAACTGAGTTCAAGAAAGGTATGGTACTGGTGCCAAAAATCTGTATTTTTATTAAAACGTGCAGGCACTCAAAACTGATTTCCCTGCCAATTTGACTCAGCAGAGTCTCTATTTCTTGGAATAGAAGGTACACGTGAATGTTGAAGTTGTGTTTAAGAGACTGTAAGCTAAGACTCCATGCACATCATCAAATTCTGTGAAACTGACACCACAATGCAGTGAAATAATACAAAATTCCTTTTGCTTTTTTCCCCTTTAGGGGTATTTTGTTTTTCCTCTTCAGTTACACAGACATTGATGTTTTGTAGATGATTGTCTTGCAGTTTATCAAGGACCGTCATTTACTGTGTATCATGATTCTCGCCCCAAAACATAATGTAATAAAAGGATTTCTGGTAGTTCTTCATGTCAAAGTACAGTAAGGAAATCAGCAATTGAAGATATTTGGAAGCCCACAGATAATTATCTAAGATGCAATATGTCCCATTATAGGCACAGAGTTCTTCTAAGGACGAGCCCAATATGAAGCCCTTTAAGGTTCTTTAAATCTGTGCCCTCATTGACCATCTGCAGCCAAAGCTGAGGTCACAGTGTCCAGTGTGTTAGTCAGAACCACTCCCACACAATGCCTATCATTGTCTAAATATCAAGACTATTTTTAGAAAGAAACAAGAGGGACGGGGTTTCCAGGGGCACACGTGTGTTACTGCACACAAATGGCTCTCTCTGTATCTGTCTATTTGTTTTTACATTTGTATGCATAAATCCGCTGTGTGTGTGTGCATCTCTTGTGTGTCCTACCCCTCCCTTTTTCAATCCAGCTACTGTTCGGTGATGGCTGGCAGACGTGCAGTAAGGAAGGGGAGGGATTTCTGGTTAGAAAGCATCTCTTTGACTCTTCAGACCTCTGGTTCCTTTTTCTGCCAGAAGGCTAAAAATATTAGAAAAAGGACCTTCTTGTGCGTAGCAGATGTTGTAGAGGAGGTGGGGTCTGTCCTAGTACACAGGCGGACATGGAGACGGGAAAAGGAAAGGGAACGTTCTCTGTTTCCACTGACTGTCTGCAGGGATACACGTATGCACGTGAGTGAGTGTGTGTGTGTGTGTGTGTGTGTGTGCAGCTTGTGTGTGGACTTTTTCTTCCTGAAGTCTCAGGTAGCTGTTTACAACTAGTGTCCGTTCTGTGGAAATCTAAGCAGGTCCCAGCTGGTGGATGCGTTGCAGCTGGAGTGGTCACGTGCTGTTTTGTGTCAAGGTTTGTCCGTCACTAATTGCTGGTGATGGGAGATGGATCTAGTGTTGATATTAGTGGTGAAAATGAGTTGCGTCTTCTTTTGAATGTTACATTCACCTCTGTGTTTGAGCTCTTTTCTCTCAGGTAGATGACGTAATCTACCCAGTAACAGTTTCGTTATTAGAGTACTGACGACTAAATAACACATGTTTTACCAGAGGACAAGAGGAGGATGTTTTTCATCCATTACTGTGGTGACAGTAATTACTATCCTGGGGTCTGGGCCCAGCATCACAGGTTGTTTTTTAGTGCTCATACACTCAGACTATTCCATCTGTTTTCTTCTTCTGTTGTAATCCTCCTGAATGTTGTAAACCTTAACTGTGTTTCTTCTGGTGGACTCCCAAGTTGAGCTGAATGGAGGTTTTGATAAATGCAACTTTTACTCTTTCAGTATCAACATTTATAATGTTCTTTCTGTGATTAAGCTGATAGTATACTACATTTTATAACTAGTGTTGGTGCTTGTGTTTAAATGCTATGTTTTGTAGGTTTGTACAGCTTTTCAACCTCTACAGCAGCAAAGCTATGTTGGCTAGGAAAAGGAGCACAAAAGAACACAAAAGTAGGAGAAGAAAGACAAAATAACAACATGGGATATTGATCTTAGTTCCTCTTGTGATACGTTATCAATACATGATATTTTTGTTAAAATTATTAGCACATGTGAACATGGGAAGTTTGTACATTTATCAAACTCTATGAATGAGGCAGTCAATGAATACACACTTCATGCTTTTTGTATTTTTAGGGTTATTTATTCTTCTTAAGTTACACAGACATCATGATGTTTCATAGAGGATTGTTTTGCAATGTGTCAAGTATGCTGTATTGCGACAGTGTCCTATTGAGTGGTTAGCAGTCCTAACTGAGACTGACACCCAACAAACCCTTGTTAGCAGTGTACATTGTTATCTTATCTCAACAGTTTCTAAGCTAGTACCTTTTTTACAAAAAGAAGCATTGCAGTTTGAATCTTGTAGATAGTGCAAACACTGCAAAAACAGCCCTACTAGAAATAAGCCAAACATGCTTCAATATAAACAAATTAGATTAAGAAAAAAATCTTTAATTATGCTCCACTAAAATAATTGCTTCTTTTTTCTGCATCTAGATTTTCTTTAAGCATGTTAATTTAACTCAGTTTGTCCTAAATTTGTGGAGACTTCTTTGCATGAAACGTTGTTCTCGTGATAGTTCTGGTTTATACACTGTCAGTCAGAAAGCATATATGTTAAATCGTTTAGTCAGTTTTGCAACAGTGTCGCAACATGTCACTGTAGTGTACTTATTCTGTCATTATCACTTACTTCATTTAATATCTATCCATCTATCCTGCCCTGAACTGCCCTTCCTTGCCCTGCCCTGCCCTGTCGTCTTTGATGCTGAAGAACTGCACAGCAATTTCTGCAAGTTCCTGAAGATTACCATCCAATCCGCTCACATGACCCATAGTGTAGCAGCTTACGTTGGTGTCAGTCCGTATGGGATTCAGTAGCACAGTCTTGTATCACTGTCTGACCATGATTGCCTGTGGTTGGACTATATAGTGGTCTTGATTGTGTCTGGAAGAGGAAGAATGTTGCCAACCTCTCCTCTATGTGTTTATCTCTCAGCCCACATCACTGCTGTGGTTTAGTTGACAGTAACTGGTAGCTTTTTTAAACTTACATGGGCCCCTGGTGGGCTGTATACTCATGCATGCTCATACGCCCTATTCAGATTATTGCACAAGTTCTTAGATGTCTATAAAGACATGCATTGCTATAGGCTGGGCTGTAGCTGCTTGTGTTTGGTGTTCTTTTGTCTTTGTGTGTGTCCAGGTCCATATCTAACATGCTTGGTCAGTGGGCATGAAGGTCAAGGCAGAGCTAACGAGCAAAGAGAACTTGAAGTAGTTAGACCGATCATGAGGCAGAGGAGGGTTTGTTGTGTTTGGGGTTCAAGAAAGGGCAGACTCAGTGAAAGAATAAGAGCCAAATCAAAGATTCATCAAAACAGGATCAAGACAAGATAACGTGAAAGTGTGCTGAACCTTGTAGGGATTATAGACTTGTTTCTGCAGCATGTGGATAAAAAAGTATAAGTGAGAATAGGCAAGTCAAACTATGTACAAATAACGAAAATGACAACATAAAAAAATATGCTGTATCCCAGTTTTAGAGAGGGACATCAATTCCCCAACCACACCACATTACATAACAGACATCAGCCCACCACCAGCCTCTGAGCCACCCACCCAGTTCACCTCCATACAGTGCTCTGTGGTCTCAGTACACTTGTACTGGAGCAGGCCAGCAGCCACTGAACACAGCTGGCAAGAGGTGCCAGGCAGGCAGCTGTCCAAACACTGTCCAGTCTCTAGAACAGAGTCAGAGCCGCAGGATAATGGAAAAAGTGTGCAAACAGCCCCCTTTCTTTGTTACCAAGGAGGAAAGGCACACATACAGGGGAAAACAAAAAACCCTTTATGTTCATGTATCAGTTTAATTATCCAGAGCTGTGGAAACGGGGAGCAGCCTCAGCAACACTGCCACTTTTTTGCAGCTCACTGTTTTCTCCTCATGATGATGCTGACGGTGTGCGTGCACTCATATTTGCACATCCACATGTACTGAGAAAAAAAACTATCCTATCCTAAACCTACACTATTGACAGAATAGCTGCCAGCAGGGCTGGGCTATCTGGCTAAAACCTCAGATGACTCTTTTGAGGTAGAATCACAGTCCATGATCTGAATCACAATTTTTCTCACCTCTTCTAAAATGTAGGCGAGTTACAACCAAACTATAACAAGTTTTCACCTAGCCTTCTCTGGTTTCAGGAGTCTTAGGCTGTGTGTGACCAGTGATCTAACCAGAAACTGCATTTGTGCATCATTTTGGACCAATATTATTGCAATATTTAGACAATAGCTACAAGAAACCCAGAGCAAATCTGCTCATTGATGAAGTCAGCACTAGTCCACATTTTCCTAACTGTTTGCCATACATCTGTGACAGCTGCAGTGTGTCTCATTAAGTACCTAGACTCTGGCATTCTAATTTGTCCCGCCTGAGTTTTATAATGAACTAAAACTCTAATATTTTTTTCTGTAGCCTTGCCTCAGCAAAGTGTGTAAATCAGCCTTTCTGCACGTGAGAGTTCAGAGGCTGGACCAGCGGTTCACAGAGTCGCTGTAATTCTCCACTGTCTGAAGTTGTCACTTCATCAGTCGTTATTTCTTCAGCAGCAGCAAAACAACATGTTAGACAAACTCTGCAGGTTAATATGGACAAATCAATCACTTTCAGTGCAGACATATGCTAAAGAATCACTGTAGACTAGCTTAGAAACTACGCCAGTCTACACTACTACTACAAACAACCCATAATGCAACGCTCTATGTGAAATACAGTAAACACAATGGTACTTGGGTCATTTAAAATGAACGTTACCTTGCATAGGATTTGACAGTGACATTATCTATGTATTTATTTAATAACACTCTGAAAAGCAGTTCATATGACAAATTCAGATCAGAGGATTCCAGTTTCCAATATGTGTGCTGCTTCTCAGCTTGACACTGCGCATACTTCTCGCTACAGCTCCTCTGCTCAAATCTCCCCCAACCTGCCTTTTCCCTCATTCTCCAATTATGTATCCATGCATGAAAACATGCTAAGCAGTCCCCTTCCTTAGTCCGTGTTCGTTAGCATTCTCATGTTCAAAGCCTCCACTGAGTCACGTCAGGCCCAGGGATCTGCGGATCTGATCCCATGTTGGGAAACAAAGAGGCACTGGGCGGGAAAGGCTACCACACAAAATAACACACACAGCCACACACTAAAGTACTCACATGCTAACACATAGTGACATATAAGAACGCAAGAAAGAGAGCATGAGAGAGACTTACAGACTTACTGTCCCTTTTCTTTCAATCTTTTAAGAAGTAGACCAACACATTTGCTCTTTTTTTCCTCAAACCTTCACACTCACACACACTGAGGATTATAGTTGGGCATGGGCGGGAACCGCAAGGATTATTACTGGAAGACAGTTACACAACTAGAACAGCAGTTTGTTCAGCAGGCAAAGGGAGTTGAGAATGTATGCAGCCATAGTTAAACACACAGCTATGCACTCTGGTCTGTCATATCTACAGGTTAGAGTTGACAACCTAAAGCTCTTGTCTGAATTACGGCCCAGTACCGCCCAAGTCATTATTGTCTTATGTACTTTTCTCATTAGTTAGAAGCAGTTGTAGAAGTTTGGTGTATTTCTTAGCATTTAGTTTTCATCCTGTCAGACAGAAATCATCAAACTCTTGGATTAAAGTAAAACAAGGATTCTTTTTTGTGAGAGCAGGCAGCTCTGCAGACAGCATTACCATGTCTGTTCCTGTATCAGGTTTCTAACCGAGTGTAATCCTCATTTTCCTTTGTGTGTTTGTGTTGGTTTGTGTAAGCAGGCAGGTAAGGGAGAACCCCACGTCTTCAAGGAAAAGACCTTCAAGAAGAAGCGGCAGTGCAGCGTTTGCCGTCAGAACGTGGACAACGTGGGATCCTTCTGCAGAGGTAAATGTCAGAATCATGTGTTAGTGCATAAAAAGTTTAAAACAAAGTCAAAGTCATCTCTTTTGATATGTGTTGCTCGTTTCCTTATCTTGTCTTTTTTTCTTCTTTCTCTTCTCTTATTTGTCTCAGTATGCAAGACAGCTACCCACAGGAAGTGTGAAGCCAAGGTAAGGATCAACTTCCTAGCTGGAAAAAAAACAATGTTGACCATTACTTTCAGCTGGTATTGAAAAGTTAGGGCCATTGTAGGTTTAAACAGAGCCGAGGGAGAGGGATAATATTTTGAGAGAAAAAAATCAGATATTCTCTGAGATAGGAACAGCTTGGAATTTCTTCAAATTTGGCACAACCACTCACTTGGACTTGAGGATGAACTGATTAGATTTTGATGATCACAGGTAAAGGTCACTGTGATCAAACAAAACACGTCTTGGCCATAACTAAGATTTCATAGACTAATTATGACAAAGATTTCACACAAATGTCAGAGGTGAACTTCTCTGTGGCATGTTCTGTTCTGTAAAAACACTTTTCTGTTCATTAGTCTAGACGTGGATATAAACTGCAACTTGATTAGTTGGCAGAGGCATACAACCACAAGGCAGTAATTCCAGTTTCTCAGAATATTACCACGTTCCTCTGGTTCCATGATATGTTCTTTTTTTTCATGTTTTTTTTTTAACCTGCAGTGGCCCTATGCTGTTGAAAAAAAAATGGACTCCAAAATATTGCATTATTTCCCACACACATAGTAGAGCTGATATTACTATTATGACCAAGTTCCACCAAATGAAATATTTACACATGGACTTATCAGTTCAGTGACATGAGGCCTATCTGATTATACAAGGTCAAAATATTTAAATGAGATAAATGACAGTCTAAACAATTAGAGGTATGTGAAAATAATGCATTGCATTAAGCTGACTGCATAAGTAATAAAATTGGAAAGAACTGCAAAAATGTGAGATATATCTGTCTGGGAGCAGGTTAAATGTGCAATTTGTGTTACCATAGCAACAAGCAGCCAACATGACCCCACAAAGTCAGGGTTAAGCACAAATTCTGACCCTCTAATCTTACTTAACAAGTCAGGCCCCTGGGAAACAGCTGTCCTAAATACTGGTGTGACTGCACTGCGTTCAAGTAGAAATGTAGGTTCTTATCAGAACTGTTATTTTCCAGATGATTTGTCGATTGTTATGTAATCATGGTGTGCAAAGACACATGACAGTGGCGCTATGAGGGCAGAAGTCTTGAGATTTCTCCTAATACGAAGGTTGCTCATGCATTCCTCGGAGCAAACAGGGAGCTGACAGCCTCACACTGCTGCCTCTGTGAAAGGCTCATTGACGGAGGGATGGTATGATGAATAGACAGAGGGATGCAGAGGGGCAGAGTGCCAGCCAGGGCCAGAGTAGAGTGAACAGGGGAGGTAGAGGCTGAGGCAGGGAGCCTTGGCTGGCAGCAGGTCTAGGAGAGGAAGCCAAGGGCGAAGGCATGTGGCTGAGACGAGGCTCATTCCTCCAGCATCACTGAGATCACACAGAGGAGAGCCCTGAGGATGAGTTCAGGAATGAAAGAAAGGCTTTGATATGACAAATACAATAAAAAGATGAAGTACACTATCAGTACAACTTGTGATATGGGATGTGTTTTATGCTTTACAGCTTGGTTTGCTTGAGGACATACTTTTCTTTGCATAAGAGGGTTGGATATGGATATTATGTAAGATAATGTACAGTGAACTGGTCATTATGGTCCAATAAACCTAGACAGAGTATTGATTTAGAAATGATCTCCTGAGTCTGTAATCAGAACGTAGCCTTTAGCAATAGTCTTATACAGAAATAACAGACCATAGGATGCTGTCATTGACCAATCAGAATCAGGCATTCACTAAAGCCATGTAATAATAGTATATATTATGGTTGAAAACCAGAGAACCAAATGTTACTATCACAATACGTAGCCTGCAATACAACATGCTTCTAATGTTGTCCTCTTTTAGGTAGAATCACAGATTTAGGAAAATGTTATTTTCACATAAGGTGTACATATTTGAATCCTTTAGCTTTCACTAGATATTTTAAATGTGATAGGTGTAGTAGAATTGATTAAAACCTCTTTTTATCAAGAAATCCCTCAAATTTTCTATGTAAGCAGATTTTGTAACAGCAGCTTATCACACAGACAGATTTATGATTTGAGATTCAAAGTTCATTGTTGAGCTTAGATACAGCATTTGGAAGAAATCTAACCTCAACGTCCACCCAGCAGCTATTGTGGTGCTTTTAATCATATTTGACAATCATCAGATGAGGTTGTGTCAGTCTGTGTTTCCAAGGACAAGGATGAACTTGGATCTTTTTAGTTCAGCATCGATAAAAAGTCCTAATGGTGTTCCAAAACAGACGTTTGAACATGAATAATTCAATGAAACTGCTCCATGTGCTGATAATGATCTTGTGATATGATAAAGCACCACAGCATTATAGTTGTACAGACAAGTTTAGCTGTCATTAATCCCAGAGAAAGAAGCAGGATGTTGTTTGATAGCCTGACTGTAACTGTCTGATGTTTGTTAGTTAGACCGTGATATCCATCGTTGCTGCACAGGAAGGGAGAGGTTAGATAAGGCAGGGTGTGGGGATACGGCTGCTGTGTCCATCTCAGCTTTTATCTAACACTGGATGATGAGGGATATTTGTGGCAAAATGGAACTGGGATCCTGACACTACAAATTCTGAAATCAATCCTTATTTAGTGGAGTTCAATCCTCAGACATGGTCCGTTCATATATTTACAATAATGGATGTCAGCTGTCTGCTTCTAGCTGATTAGACCTGGACTGTGCTGAACAGCTGCTGCTAAAAGTTCAAGGTGTTTCCTCACTAACACCTCATTCACATTTGGCAGTCATTATTCATAACCTTGTGCTCTTAAATCAACCTCTTCTCTTTGAGTGTATTTGCTGTGTGTGTGTTTACGTACACACATACATCTGGAGGTCTGCCTCTGTCATCTGTAAGCCATCTTGCTCTCGCTAGGCTTCTATTTACATCCCCACCCGGCTGGTGTTGCCGTAAGCTTGGTGACAAATCATCTCATTACTACACTGGCCAGTACCTTGTGAATGTGTCTGCTCCAGTCCTCTGGAAACCCATACACACACTCTGTCCTTAAACGTCCCTCCCAGAGAGAATGATTGGTGATAATAGTTTGATAATAGTTTGTGCACAGTTCATGTTTTTTTTGTTCTGTCACTCTAGTTTTTTACCCACAAGGTCAGCAACCTCCAGCTGCCTCATCTCTATTTTATAAAAAAAAAACACAGAGAGACTCTCTCACACACAAACCAACGGAAGACCATAAACAGTTTTATTTCAGCTTGTTTTCCTCCCCGAGAACAGTTTCTCCTTATCTTTGATCCCAAGTGGAAAATTCAGTCCATAGAGAATTGGAGGGTGGGTATGGGACGTGTGGGGGGGGTTGTGACAGGGGCCTTAGGGGGCAAAAAGATGGAGAAAGAGGACGGAGGGAACAGTGGGAGGACGAAGGGTTTAATAATGAAATGCAGCCCGTGACGAGTTGACTGGCCTGTCTGTCTAATTAGGCAAGAAGAGGCATTTCCGCTGGTCAGGGAAATGCCTCCCGTTTGGAGTCACACGGGAGAACTCCACTAATGAAACCAAACTGTCAGACTGACTGACTGACTGTGGCTGCTGACTGAAAGACACATATGGGATGACTTGTACTGGGTTAGCTGTGTAAATTAAGGGTGACCACGTAGCTTTGAGTTGTTTATTTTTTGGTGATTTTATTGGGTGCGTGTTGGACACAAGTTGCAATACCCTTAGAGCTAATTTGTAGCCATGCTAGTGTGTGACTCTACAATTTCTGTGTTCTTGGTAACTCCACCACTTTTGTCCAAAGTAAAATATCTTAACAACTAACTATCTGATAGATTTATTGCTTCAAAATTGTTTGCATAAGACACGCACAGATATTTTAGCCTTGTTGAGATTGGCTCTCGGCAACTAAGATGACATTTCACTGATGGCAGTAGCCAATATTTATCTGTTGTGTTGTATTAAAGGTTGTTTCATAAATTTGGATGATTGAATTTGTGTTCATTCAAAGATAATATGATGAATACTTTAGAAAACATACTTTTTATAATCAAGATTTCTTTGTTTCCTTGGCACAAAAGAGAAAAAAAAACAAACAACAAAAATAAATACCATTGGTATTGCCATCGGCTACTTTAAACATTGCTATCGTATTGACCCAGAATTTTACAACTGGTGTATCCCTACGTATGACATTATGTAGGGATTCAGTGCTAGTCTTTTGTGACTTCGCCCTTTCTCACATGTCTCACTTTCTTTCGTTATCCAGCTTGCATTTGTTGCTGGCTTCAAGTGAAACTCATGAACATGTAGCATGGGAAGTCCTTTATTCAAAATGCTTGCTGTTCAAGTGGTAAGTTATAAGAACATGACTGCAAGGGAACAGCATCTAGAAGCCACCAAGCATAACAATTTAGCAAGGTAACGATGAGGTAACACAATGCAAAGGCATAATGAAAAGATGAGGCTGTAGGGAATATCGACATTTTCCTAAGACATGAAGTTATGAAGAAAAACTCTGTGACTAAAATTGCGATATATTAACTTACAATGAACTTTGCTGTTTCTGAATACTTCAGCGAACACGTGAACTTGTAAACTGAAAATTTCCACTTACTGAACATGGTAAACACAGCCCCATTTGAAGGCACCATATGCCCACTACTCATGTGGTTAACACGTCTCATTGACAATAGATACATGTGAACCATGTGAAATCACGAAGATTTCAAATTGTTCGCAAATGACTTAATGGCTGACCTGCTGACAGACCTTATTTAAGTGACTGACTGATGAATAGAGTAACAAGACGCTAATACAGTCCGCTTTATAGTCCTGACTGGAAAAACAGTTGAATATGATAAGCCATCGTACAGATGGTGTATGTCGGAAATGTAGAGCTGTGTATCACAGTAATTACACTCCCTGCTTCCCCTTCTGCATATCAGAATTCCTGCTTGTCAGTCCTCCTATCCGCCAAACATGTCCAAAGAAGCATTTTACATGAGACATGGCTGTATGCTGTATGCTGTATGCAAGAAGAGGATGTACAATCAGGTACAGATAGACAGAACGGAAATGGGGGAGGATGCAGGGATGAGAGGAAGGGCAATGTAAAAACACTTTCATCAGGACAATTGCGGTTAGAATCCTGCTTCCTTGCCTACTTTGATTTTGTTAATAACAAAAAGACAGTGCACATGAAAGAGAGAAAGAGATTCAGCTACTTTTTGGAGACATTTTCCCTAAAGCCCCGGCACACACATTTGATTTCTGCCTTCATAATGACATTACTAAAAGCAGTAAATTCACTTATTCAGCTCTGTTCAGTATAAAACATTACATTGACAATAAAGCAAAGGAAGTAATGAGGAGATGGAATGATGGAGTAATGTTTCCCAACATATAACTCAACATCACAGCTGACCCAACATTCCATTCACCCTACAGATTTCCTATGCAGTGGAAACCGCTTGGCTAATTCTCTTCCTCTATGTGGCAGTGACGCCATTATTACAATAGGAACATGTCACTCAGGGCCAATGTTGCTGTTAAAACATGAGTTTCTGTGCAGTTTTAAGCGCCAAAACTATTAGATTTACAAAGAAGAGAAGAACAAAAAAGTTTTAGGGACAAAGATCAGATTTAAAGTTAGCATATTTCATTATACACACACTTATAATGGTGGTACAAAACATTATATAAATATTGTTTGGGGGGATCTAAATGACATCAATAGTAAGTAATCTCTGGTTAGCACTTTGTGGCCTTGAGCCCAGGCCTCTGGTTTCCCTCCTGCAGGCTCCGCAGTTCACCAAAAACTGCTGTAGTTAGCGTGAGTCATTGTGGATAACAAGATCCAACTGTATCGTTTTTAACATTACAGCCATTATGACTGTCTCTCCTAACTAAAGGAGTCACCACTTTATCACAGACAGCTGTGGTAATTGTCGAGATAGGCTGGCATGGTTTGAGTTAAAACAGTGCGCAGCTTTCTTTGTGTGTGTGTGGACTGAGACGGGGAATGAACAAGTGAGTGAACGATGTTGATGAGAGTTAAGACCATAAGCATGACAGCAAGCTTAGCCAAGCTGGGCCTCCGCCAACCCATCCTTGGTGTGCGTGTGTGAGTGTACCAGAAGGGGCATAAGCCGGACTAATTGGCCAGTGGGTTTTGGTTGCCTTAAATATAACAGGAAGAGTGCGTTTGGATATCTCTGCTACCAGGGATCTTAAATATTGACACCCATACCGATGCAGGGCATGAGTCACAGATTTTAGCGATATCCACTCTAACTGTCTGGACTGGCTTATAAACATCGGTGCATTCACACGATGACAAATCCAAAAGGCTAAAACTTAGTCCATGTTTAGCTGGATTTGGAAGAAAGATGGAGAAATCCTGGAAAGAAATGACACTAGCCCTGTTTTCAAATGTTGCAAAAAAGCAAATTAGATTTACAGATTGCATGTTTCATCCATAGACTGTATATGAAAACAAATAATCCAATATGAATTATATGCTTTTCAACTGGTTTGGAGTGAATAAACCAGGCTGCCTAGTGTTGTCAGAAAGTGGCTTCATAGACAATGCTACGCATGACTGTAATAAAGCTAGCTGTAATAAGCTGGCTATGTTTTGGGTTTTTTTTGTTTGTTTTGGGTTTTTTTTCTTCTTTTCAAGGATGAGAACAAGGATTAATTTAGTCTAATTTAGTTCTGTTTCTGTCACAGCCATCCTTTCAAACTTTATGGGAATATCTGTGAAAATGTTCTAAACAGTTTTGTCTTCATCATCTTCTCCAGAAGGGGGAACAGATGATCAGATATGTTGAGTTAAATATTTGCTACATCAGAACTTATTTGGGAAAAGTGTTTCCATCTTCTATTAAGCACATTAACTCATTTTCAAAAAGGCAAAAACCACCTCAAGCGAGGGCTAAAACTTTTTTTGCTAAATTTAAAAATAAATCTGTTTCTCTCTCTTTGCTAATAGGATACTTGAAAATGTGTACAAAATATTTTTGATAGAAACAAAGCTACTGACAATGAAAGTCTGTTTAAACTCATCAGAAAAATGGGGTATTCCTGCCTTTGTGTCTTTTCATCACTTTTTTTTTTCTTTTAGATGATAAAAAACAACTTCTCCGAGAGACAATGAAGACTTCACCACAGGGCTGTCTTGGTTGTGCTGTCTTGGTTGCGTGCTAGGGTGTACTGAGGAAGATAGGCCTTTGAGCATTTTGTTGACAATGCGCAATGCCTATCTGAAGACAGAATGCATTTTTGCAAATATGATAAACACTGTTTAAGCTGAAGGGTGGTACAAATATAGAAGAGGAAGGGATGCTGCACATTGTTCAGTACATTTGGGAAATTGCATCTGTGTCTGTTATCTGTGGTGTCACATCTGGATGAAAGGCAGAGATGCAGCTGAGGGGAGTGCAGCCGCAGAAGGCAGGCCGGGAGGGAAGGACTGCAGATCTGTAATAACGCTCCATGTTGGTTAGTTCACAAGAGGTTTTTCCGTTGTTGATCTCTGCCAATCTAATCCCAGCCGATGTCTTCCTGCTTTGTTTATTTACCCACGTTTATTTTTGTCCGGCTTCAAGCTCCCAGCCCTTGTTTGGCTTGGGAGGAGGGTAAAGATGGGTGGACGAGAACTCCGTTGCGTTTTATTGATTGTGTTTTGGCTTTCTACATGTACACGCACCTAGAAACCCTCTGTCTGAGTACATTCCTGTTTGTGTTTTCCATCTGGTTAACTTTGTGAGTACATTTCAGCATGTTTGTGTTGACCCTCAGCTCCATAACAGGGAATTGCATCCCACTCGGTCATTAAATCTCCACCACAGAGACCCATGTGACCTGCAATATCTTCGGCCTCCTTCTCAGCTGCTCGGAGAGAGAACGAAACAAACGAGAGACAGAGACCCCTTTCTTTCCTTTTGGTGTCATAAGAAAGTGTGGGAACAAGAGACAAAGCACGAGAGGGAAACATGTGCTGAACAGTGAGAAAATGCTTAAAAAATGGCAAGAAAGAAAACACACCAGCACGTTGTTAGCTGGCCTCACTTATAGAAAGGCATAAAAGGGTGATATGGGAGTCGGTAGTCACCCACAGGTGTTATTTTTACTTAGGGGACTTCATGCACTTCAGCTTTCTTTAGGCTTGGTGCTTTCTGGTTTTCTCATGAAGTTCACCTTGTCATGATTAAGAGGCATTAGACATGTGGGGTGCATTTGAAGGTTGTACAGCTAAGCCAGGTAATTCTCAAAACTGCCATAAAACCAGTCATGCAGGTTTGTGCACAAAGGGGACCATCTGCATTTTTCACTCCCAGACATGCATAAAATAGGTTTTTAAAAGTCTTTAACATCCAGGCAGTACTTTATCATAGCCTTGCCAACAGTTTTCATCAATGGACGTCCTGCAGAAAATGTGGTACGGTGTTCAGATTCTCCAGGTTTGTATGTCTGAGGCAAGGACTGAAAAACAAATTATAAAATGCAAGAGTGTAAATAAACCCTAAAATGGGAAGCACAGAAATCCTCTGCATATAACATGAGAAATAACTTTATGAACAATTGCCCTTTGCCAGTCAAAATGCAGTGTAACAAGCGTCTAAGTTTGTTGGATCTCTGTCATCTGGAAAGAACCAACTTGTTCCCTCCTTCTCAGTTGATCTTAAAAAGGAGCATAATGGTATATAGTATAGAAGAGCAAAGGTAGTACTTTCTACCCACATACAGCAAAAAGAAATTGTGCAAAAAACAGATCATAGTCTGCCATCTTCCACTACATACACACTTCAGTTTGAGTAAATGAGTATGAATAAAACCCCTGCTTCTTCCTTCCCTCCCCTTCCCTCCTTTTTAGCGTGGTTTCAATTGGCTCACAGGACTGTACTGTACATTCCTTTCGCCATCCAACTATTAGGAATTTGAGCTCTGACAGAAAACAGGTGGAAGGTATAAAGACATACCATACTTACTTACTTTCTCAACAGGCATGTGCAATATTGCCTTGAGGGTAGAGCAGAACTCGGTATGTGTAGTTAGTTTTTTTTTTTTTTTTTTGTGGTACATTAACCAGAACCCCTGTCTTAGAGGAGTGGAAGTGACATGTATTATTATACATCCTACTATTAAAGCAAAGTGACAGCTCAAATTAGTTTGCGTTTTTTTTCTACACTGCTGCTTTGTTGTGTCTGTTGGCCATAGGTGTTTTGTTGCTGACACACCTATTATGTCACTGTTACTCTTGTGATCAGGGAAACTATTGCCCTCAGGGGTCTTGCTGCTTTAAGACATCACTGTGCTCTGCTCACTTCAAGGCCCCCTACGGTATTTTCTTGTTCACTCTCTGATGATGGTGATGATGAAAGCACAGGAGGTCACGGCCAGCATCGGCTTTCAACACTGATTCGTGGCAGCTTTCATCAATGGGCTCTGATTGGCTCTCCTAAGGGAGCTTAAGGAATGAGGAGACTATTAGCCCTAAGGCTGGCCATCAAAGGAAGTGCTGCATGAGTACTATGCTCCTATGTAACCAAGGAGCAGTTATGGCTTAATCAGGATCTGCTCTGGTTCTAACTATATAGTTGCTGTACAGATGTTATGTCTCATACCTGCTGCTCTGAGCCACATTAAATTCTTGATGCACTTACGCAGGATTTGGCGTTATTGTGCAACAGCTGATGTTTTTCTCCATCCATCTGTCTTATATAGATTTCAAGGGACCCTGTGATTTGTACTTCTGGTCTTCCCAGTTCAGTTTCCAAGAGCATGAAATAAACCATAACACATTTGATTTGTGTGTTATGGATATATAGAACATTATTTGTGCCACTAATGTTGGGGCTCGCAATTGACAAAATTGCTCTTTTCACTGGAGCATTCAGGTTATATTCCAGTCATTAGTTTTATTATTTTAAGTTTGCTTCTGAGAAAGTTTGGAATGGTAGATCCTTGGCTGCCATTGCTATGCAGAGGGAGTCAGAGGAGTCAATATTAAGAGCCATACTTACTAACTCATACTAAAAACTAGCCCAGTTTGGGTTATTTCTGTAACTCTGCGTTGAGTCAAATTTGAACAAGCCCAGCTATGGGTCGTAAACCAGCATATTGGGTTATGTTTTCTAGTTAAAAAAAAAAAATGGATAAAAAATATATGTACCATTACCTTATTAACCTAGTATACATGTCTTTGTTGGTGGGGAAACCTGCACGGACACAACATGCAGACTCCACAGAAAGGCTCTGCTCCAATGCTCTGAGGTGGGAGTGCTAACCACTGAGAGAGCATGTCTCTGCAAGCTGCAAAGAATGATGAGCCTCAATTTCACATCACATCTCCAACCCAATGGACTAGGTCATTATTTTAACGCAATCTGAGGCCAAAGCGACCCAACCTGTGACCCAACAGCCTTAACCCAGCAGTTGGGTTATTTAAACAAGCCAGCATTTCTTAGTGTGTAGTGAATTCCTAAAGCAACACATTCTGCACCATAATTTTGTGGTACATGAAACAGGATTTTTGTTTTTCTTGACTGAAAGGAACATAGACAGTTATAAGCTTTCCTCCTTACTATCCACCAAGATATAATATACTGTATGTCAAACTTAAGTTAAGCTTCATTGTGAGATAGTTTGTTGGTGCCACCAATTCAAGTGGTCTAGCAGGAAATGAGACTTCTGCATCTCCTCTAGACTCTGTTTATAGGCTGCAGATACTCTACCCCATGACGCAAGATTTTAGGTCATGGGTGTTTTCAGAGAGGTGGGAGGGTTAAATATGTGATTGACAACTTTAATTACAGAGCGTCAAATATGACTCTGAGGCTCTACTGCTCGGCTCGTCAAGGAAGCAACATGGCAACTTTCATAACAGTGATATTTTGACTTCACTTTTCCATAGTGGCATGAAACAGTGTCAAGCCATATATCTTCATGTTTATTCTTTTGGAGAGAGAGGAAAGAGGTGAAAAAGGAAAGTGTCTATTTTCAAACAGTTCTGGCATTTTCCCCCTTATTTCAGCCTCCTGCAGCTTTAAGGTTTTAAAGAAGAAAATGTTGTATATATAAAATCCCCTCAGAGTGGGCTAATATTTCAGATATATATATAAAAAACAATGACTATGCTACCAACAGTAACACAATAAAAATTACTTTTTTTACCATCATGTACTGTATTCACAACACAGACATTGAATCACTTAAATACTCCGACATGGGCGCTCACAAACATCACACATACCAGTTTCTCACACTAATAACATACCATGGCTGCTACCTCACCCCCTAGTTATCCCTCTCAGCCCACAGCTCTTAAGCCATGCGTTGAGGGGAGAGAGAGCTGTGCATTATCCATTAGCTATGCTTCTTCTGGCTTTGATGGATCAAAGAGCATGTAAAGGACTGGAGGAGCCAGGGCCACTACGGCAAAACAAAGAGGAAGAGAGGGAGAGGACAGAGGGATGGCAGGGGGAAAGAGAGAGAATGGAAAAGGGGTGGGGTGGAGAGATGGAAGAAAGGGTTATGGGGGGTCAGGGCTGTGAGCCGCACCAGCTGGACCCACCTGAGAGGAGACAGTGGAGGAGAGGGGAACGCAGACCAGAGACATATATAGAATCTAATGTACAGAAAATACACAAATAGAAATTCTATTAATATTTGTGTTATTTTGGCCATGCTGGTCATGTCACGCTAACTGTCTTTAGCAACGTCTGTCTTTACTTTGCTTTTTATTTCAGGTGTGTAGACAACAGCAAGTCAGAACATGTTAGCATGTAGCCAGTCGTGTCTTCAAAGATATTTGGTTACTGATGGACAGAGGAAATCCAACCCGTGACCATCAACTTTAGCGACACTTCAAGTTTGAGTACAAAGAAGTAAAAACAAAAGTGGAGTTTCGAAACAAAAGTGCACTGAGTGAAAAGATTTCTAGAAAATGCAGCAGGAAGTTGGAATGCTGAAAGGAAGGATTTGTTAGAACAAGATTAGAGAAGAAAATAATGAATAGAAAATGTATTGGGATCAAGAGAGGAGAGAGGAAAAGGATACACAAAGAAAGAAAGGGTAAATTAAATGAGAAGATAAGAAAAGTACAGATGAAGACAGACTAGAGGTAGGGACAAAAAGAAAGAGCACATAGAATATGCAAATTCAAGATGACGGATGAGGTAATCGCACAGAAAGCAGAAGAGCAAAAGTCAGTAGCTAAAGCACAAGTGCAGAGATAATAGTTAATATTATTAATATTATATTATTCTAATAGTTATTATAATAGTTAATATTATTAGGGTAGGAAGAAGGATAGAGTAGATGAGAGGCAAGTGGGATGAAAGGAGAAGGAGAAAGATGGGTGGAGGTCTATTAGCAGGAAGTTTGTGCGTAAGTTTTGGCCGGGGAGATGGAATCTGGTGTGGTGTATTTGTTCTGGCTTTGCGAACGCCCTCAGCAGGCCCCTTCAGCGGGCAATAGGAGAGAGCGATGATGAGGAATAAATTGAGGATAAGAGGGAAGAATTAAAAAGAAAATTTTGCTTTGCTTAACACAGGATGGAGAGAGTGTCTTCTTTGGGTTCAGGACAAGCCAAAAGGTCACCAGTACAGCTTTTACATGGCATTCATGAACCAGGAAGTACACGGGTCAGTGTTCAGTATGACAGGGTTGAACGAAATGTGTTCAGAAATAAAAAGCAACCAATGGTACAATGTCAAAAATAAGGAACTGTAGTCATAACAGTTAGAAATTTAAAACCATGTAGACTCTTCCAGGACTGGCTGAGGAAAGAGAAAATGGATCCAGTAGATGCTTCCAGAAGGTTTTGATTTTTCTTGTTAGGGCCGAGTTGGATTGCTGCAGTTTCCAACAATACCACCAGATTTCATTATGACTTTTGTGGCATGGCTTTCATTGGACACTGCGTACATCAAGCACCACAAAGCAAGAATGAGGCATTTGCTGACCTTACTTGCCAAAATTCCCAGTTTTCCCAGGACTTTGTTGAAATGCATTGTTCTTAATGGTATCCTTCAGGTCACAAACTGTGCAATATGTATTTCTGCAACATCAGAGCTTTGGAGAAAACTAAAGGTAAAAAAATGTTATGCATAACAGTTTTGATTCCTGCCTAAAACGCCTAAAATCAACTACAAAGACTGAGATATTGACATAATTGGCTCATCCTTGAGTGGAGAGAGAATGATGCATTTTTCCTTGCAATGTTTGCCATGGTAGTTTAAATTAACATTTGCTTAGAACAGTGACAAACTTAGGTGTAATGTTTTCCGTGGTCCTAGTCTCACATATCCACACTTAACTCCATACTTCTTCTTAGAGTTGTGTCAGCTCTGAGGAAGGTCTGGAGGTCTGAACCAATCATAATTTTGGAATTAGGGAAAATTCTGTGTTTGTATTTCTTAAAACCAATCACAATCCTCTTTGGCAGCGCTACGGTAAGGATGCAATGGCAGCTGCAAAGAATGTCAAGCCCTGGCATTAAAACCAATAAATCCCCGCAAAAGAAAGCACCACATAGAACCAAGCAGGCCTGCCTTAATGGATGGTGCTACCTTGGAGGTTGTTGTTTCATGTAGTGCTTGGGGACTTTGACCGGTAATGCACAGACAGTCAAAAAGGAGGAGAATGTAACTGAAATAGTCAGCCAATGACAAGGCAAATTCCAAAAGACTACTTCTTTTGAATCAGACTACTTTGGCCCCAAAAGATGAGTGCAATCCCTGTAACAAGTGGCTTCTTTAAGAGTTTCATATGCTGCTGATGAGTCAAGCTGGCTTTGAGATGTACAACCTCAGCATTGTTTCAGATGCTTTGAATTAGGGGAAGATGAGTAGAACTTGATCCAGCCATGGGGGAATGACCTATCTGGTCATGACTGGGTTCAATCTGGGATTGAAAAAGAACCACAACACAGGATAAAGTTTGACATTCATTTCCCCACAGAGATGGGAACAAACATTAATGTGAGTCACACAAGAATAGTTAGTTACTGTATTTGATAGCCGTGATACAACCTGAATCTGTTTCCTGCGACTTCAGTCAAATAAGACATGTCTCGATTTAACTCATTATCTGTTCCTTCTTGACTTCCTGTTGATGTCTGCAGTTACGCACAACCTACAGTGGGCAAGTTAGTCAGATGCTTAAGAAAGAAGGGAAAAAAAAGAAAGATTAACACACACTGTACAATAACAGGCTCACACACACTGACGACACACCCCTAGGTTCAGGGCCTGTGTAACTTCCCTTTTGTGCACAATGAGATATACACAAGCCCTTGCCCTTTTCCTGTATCCAAATAAACAGTCCAAAAGGGGCTAGGGACACTACCATGTGCATGCGTGTCTACACATGTGTGTACCTCTGTGTTTCATGTGTTGCGTAAGCACGACCGTGGCCCTCGGCCCCCTTCATTAGGGCTGCTGTTCAGCTTCTGCTTCCTCTGGTCACAGTTCATTGACCTGCAGGCTCACAGCAGACATGGGAATCAGATGTGTGTCCTGTCTGCTGGCTGCAGCTTATTTAAACACACTTTATATGTGTTTTTTTTTTTTTTCAACATGCTCTGAAACATCAGCTGTATCTGTATTTACGTGGCACTTAAGTGGTTTTACAGATAGTGTCTGTGCTCTATTACTCATCCTGTAGCTCTTAAATATGCCACTCTCTGTGTTTTCTTCATCTATTATGGCCTCAGCAAGTTCCATTGCTCTCTGAAAGCACTGAAATATTATGTTAATCTTTAATCTGGGCAGCATGCCCAGACGTAGTTGACAACTTGAGATAAAAGTTTTGCTTTTCTTTTTTTTCCTTTTTACCGTAACCAACTTTTCAGTGAGTCCAAATATCCAAATCAGCCTGAGATGTACTTGTGTATGTGTGATTAGCAGATAGTACAATGGTAAACATAATACCTGCTTAGGCATAGCAAAATTACATTTAGATTAACCATTAAATATATAATTTATGATATTTGGAGCATATTTTGAACTCCAGGCTAAACATTTATTGGTAGCCAAGCTTTTTGTTTTCTTTGTGTTAACTAGTGTTAGCATTTCCCACTTTTCCCAACTTTCTTCCTGTGGAAAGAAGAAACTTTCAGAGATGGTGTTTTACAGGTCTTGGTTGGTGACTGGTGTGTTGCTAGCTGGGTAACATTACTTGTCAGTGTTAGAATTGATTGTTATATTGCAAACCACGATTGACATTCCATCCCTGACTTGTGTACTGTCTCTAATGTGGACTTAGTCAAGATTGTTTTGACGGTAAAAATGTAGATGCTATGGGAATTCATAATGTATATTTCTCTTTTGGGCTTCAAACTGAAAAAAGTTTGGGAACCCCTTTAGCTGTCTTTCTTCTCTACTGACTGTTTTCTGAAGCAAAAAGAGATGTCGTTTTCTTGTGTGTGTGTTTGTTTCATATATTTTAATACAATGTTGCTGTCTTTGTTTGTTCCAGGTGACCTCCTCATGTATCCCAGCTCCCTCCAATGATCTGGTAGGTCTGCTTCATTCAGCCATTTCTTTTCCTAAAGAGCTTTCAGTATAATGTTTATCCTTAGTTACAAGGTATGGCTTCCCAAAACTACTGTGCGGTTCCTTCCTGCTGAATTCCTTTTGGGAAGCCGAGCCCTCAGCCGAGCTCGTTTCATTCCTGGAGCACTGCAGGACCTCAGTTAAAAAAAGTTGCTGTTGCTATAGAAAGTAGTGATGTTTATCCATTAGAGAGTCTGTTTGTTGAATTAACTCTCCTGTCCTTCCTCTGTATCCTCTCCCCTTGTCCTCTTTTCTCTCCTTATCCTCTCTTTCACCTCTTTTAACCTTCTTTTACCCTACTTCCTGTTATCATCTTTTCTTTTTGCTGCAAATTCCTCTTCTTTCCCATCTTCCTCTCTCTGTCACATACCATCCTATCCTTTACTCAATTCCATTATGCTGTCTTCTTGCTCCCTTGACTCCTCTCTTTTTTTTCTTTTTTTTTTACCTCTAACCTGTCACCCCTCTTTTCTTACATCCAGCAGCGAAGAGGGACCGCTCCTTCTCGACACATCCAGCATCTGGTGAGCACACTTTAACCTCTGTTCTTTCTCTCGGTCACTCTGCTCCTCCGCCTTGTTTCCTTGTATCTTCCCTTTTCGTCTTTTTCCCCTCAATCCCGAGCGTCATGTAATCCATCTAAAAAATGTCCAAACCTGACAGGGAAAAACCGTTTGTGGCTTCATTGAATTTGATTTAGCACATACTAAACAAACCAGAGAGGGAGCAATGCCAGATGATCTTTGAGCTTTAAAGCTTGTGGGTTTCTGTAGGTTGCAGCATAGACTCCATAATAAGAAAGTGACACACAACATTAAAACAGTTACACTTGGCAAGATTCAGATTGAGATGTAAAAATACAAAATGGACATTGTTTTTGCAAAGAAAGACACGGTAAGAGTTCGGGTGAAATGAAAATGTGACAAAATGACGAAATGAGAGCTGTGAGAGTAAATTAAATTAAGTTTCAGACCATAAAAGTTGCAAGAACTGTCCATAAAATAAAGGGAAAGTGGGTGGTAACATTGTGTGTGTACCCCTCATATTACACATAGTCCTTTGACCTATTAACAAAGTAAAATAATAAGCTTAGTGCATGTTTAATTTTAGGTAAGCAGTCTGTTTTTAACTGTGCTTTTGTTTTTCTCCAACAGGGGTCCACCAAGTCTCTGACCTATACCAAACAGAGAAACACCCTGCCAAGGTAAAGGTCATCTCATTCCTTTTACTACTTTAAAGTGCCCTTTGATCAGTTCTAATTTACAATTTCTATGTACAGAAATAATGAAAAACACCATGCAAATCAACATCCAGTCTGTTATTGGCACTGCTGGTTTTTTTTTTTTTTTTTGCCCTGTTCGTCTTTGTTTCTTCTTTCATCCACTTGTTCCTCAGACTAAAGGCTGTCTCTGTCTTTCTTTCCACAAGGTTTAGTGTCAACCATGTGATGGAGCGACTTGGCTTATGATCTGAACTACATGTCACACGCAATATTGTCTGTTTTACTTTTATTCCTTCTTTCTTTCCTTCCATGTAAGCAGCCAGGAGTTTGAGCAGACTGTGTGCTGGAGCAGCTATGTTGAACTGCTTTTGATTTATTGTGAAACATTATAGTAAGGTTGACATTTTGACTATTCCTGTGTCTCTCTCTCTCTCTCTGCATGACCACCCCCTGACCCCTGCCCTCGTTTTCCTTTTTCCCTTCAATGCTCCTTCTCTGCTCTTCAGGAGCTTCAGTGTGGACCGGGTGATGGAGCGAGTAATGGAGCGTCACTACGACTTCGACCTGACTTACATCACAGAGAGGATCATCTCTGTCTTCTTCCCTCCGAAGCTGGAAGAGCAGCGATACAGGCTTAACTTAAAAGAGGTGGCTGCCATGCTCAAGTCCAAACACCAGGACAAATTTCTGGTGAGCGAACAGTCCGTCAGTTCAGACAAACAATAATTCCTGGAGCTCACGAAATGTAATGCATGCTCTCTGTGAGATTTAGTGCAGCTTTGATTTTCCCTTGTTCAATCAGTAGAAGATTAGCATTGCACAAGAGATAAGAAGGACAATATGTTATAGCACGTAACCGCAGGAACTCTGCAGCCACAAATAAGCTGTTTATTTCCTTTTAATTTGTCATACCCACGATGAATTAACTGAAATTATAACAGTGTTGATAGATGGGTGGAATTTAGATCCTCTCTTGCATTTCAGCTCCTGAACCTTTCTGAAAGGCGCCACGATATCACCCGCCTCAATCCAAAGGTAAAGCTTTTCTTCTTTTCTTATAGCTCCGTGTCGAGAATTGAATTCACTGGCGCCTGACTTAATCTCCTCAAATAATATGATCTTCTGTCCTCTATCTGCTGCCAGGTTCATGACTTCGGTTGGCCCGACCTCCATGCTCCACCACTGGACAAGATTTGTGCCATATGTAAAGCCATGGAGACGTGGCTGACCTCTGACCCCCAGCATGTGGTCGTCCTGCACTGCAAGGTCAGAGTTCGCAGGGTCATTGGGGATTTTCAGACAGGCGTTCAGAGCCTGGTTACCAGACTCTGAACTGGGTAGATGTATCAAAATGTTTTAAAGGTTCAGTGTGTAATCTTTAGTGACATCTAGTGGTGAAGCTGCAGATTGCACCGCTCTGCCTTCAACTCACCCTCTATGGTGGCTGCTAAAAACACAAAAGTCCTTAGAGCCAGTGTTTGTTTCATCCGTTCTAGGCTTTTTAGTTAAAGGAATATTAACTGAAGTCCACACACAGACATAGTAGTTGATGTAATGTACCTTTACAATGGATGCTACCTGCTGTAAAATGGAAAAAAGAAGTACTAGTACTGCTGAAACACTCCATGGAGGACAACCTGCTCCCTCTGTAGATATGAACAGCTCATTCTAAGGTAACAAACACACAACAGTTCTTATTTTCAGGTGATTATAGAGTAATGAAAACATAATTATGCATATTATATTCTACTTGTGCAATTTGATCCCCCTTAATCCCCCCAAATCTTACACACTGGAGCTTCGATAAGTCATTTATTATAGTGAGATAGAAATGTATTTGCAGAAAAAAACAATCATTTGTTTTAGTTAATGTAAGGTTAGAAGGTTGTACGGTAAAAGTAGGTGGTACATACGTTACATAATACACTTTTGTTTGCATTTTAAAAAAGCACCAAAGAGGAATTGTACAGTACAAGTGGTTTTAAGTTTGACTATGTTTGCCTGATGAGTACCACTATTGTTGTTTTCTATTTAGATCCTCTACATAAGTAAAATAACATTACTGCACTGTAGAAATATTTAGGTTCCAGTAAATCGTCTGCTTTCACAATTCTGCACAGGGATTTTTAAATTTTTTTTAAACTAAATAATACAGAAGAGTTTGTAGTTTCTACAGAATAATCCACAAGATGAAAGACAGCTGAAGTATCCAAAGTAAAAGCACTTCTTTCATTGATGCATAGAGATGAAGGCACACAAGATTCTGCTTTCAAATGCATTAAATCAACTCAGATATTGCAGTTAAAACACAGCTTGAATAAAACCGAAATTGCAGAGTACACCATGTAATTCAGCAACTTGTTTCCTCCCACCCACATTGTAATGCATTATTTACTGATTAATTTAATGTCCATGTGTTAAGAAAACAGTGGCAATGTGAACCTTTCCTCTGCCAAACAGTGACCAGCTAACACTTTATGACTAAGCGCTCATGGCTTGTCTGGATGTTTTATTTATTGTTTTTGGTTAGGAGAATTTAAATACTAAAACCAGACTACTTCTGTGGTCTGCTGGCTTTTCCAGAACATTCCAGCTACAGGCAATAGCTTCCCAGCTGCAGATCACGCCAGGGACTAGAATAAACAAGTTTTTGTGAATGAAGAATCTATTGGGAGGTACGGCGAGCAAAACAAGCTTTAATTTGTGCTTAGTGTGTGGAGGTGCAGCCTGCTTTACTGCTTACTGGGGTCACATTAGGAATTCGAGGCCAGAATGTCTTTGGAATGTGTCAGGAAGTTTAAAGCACCCAGTGTGAAAAAAAAAACTCCACAGGGAGCTTTTTAATTTGCTCTTAAGCTCAAACTGCAAACACGCGTTTCTACTGTATGTCGCTGCTAGAGCTACTCAAAATCTGTGGCTCTTTATCAGAAACCCCCACCCTGCTATCAGAGGTGTCAGATCTTAACGTGTCATAATCCGCTGTCTCTTTAAACCACAGTGCCCAAGGATGAAACCAGCATATCACCAATCAATTTCATGGTCTTACACAACTTTGTTCCCTCTTCCTTCTACAGGGTAACAAAGGTAAAACCGGCGTGATTATTGCGGCCTACATGCACTACAGCAAGATCTCCGCAGGGTGAGTGTGTGTGTGTGGTGCATTCAAGCCCACAAGTTGACATTTTGTTGTTGATCAGAAAATCGACATAATGTATTCCAATCGACATGGAATACATTAACAGGTTATTGAACTGACGTACAAAAACCCATTCAAATTCAGCTTTTTCAACATTCACGCCAGATATGTTTAAAACTTGTAAAGTGAGTATCTAGTTGCTGACGTGTATACACAGCACAATTATTTCCATCAGACTTTGTTGATAAGTTGTTTGATCAATTAAGCCCAGTGGCTTTTGCACAGGAACAGTGGAAAAGGGTTTATCCCGTGGCCAATGCCAGCTGTATCCTCTCCATGTACTTTCTGGCATCTAGAGAGTCTAGTGCAAGTCCCATGATGGAAATTGTTGGCTGAAAAGTGTATGTGTGTGTGTGTGTGTGTGTGTGTGTGTGTGTGTGCGCAGGGCGGACCAGGCTCTCAGTACTCTTGCCATGAGGAAGTTCTGTGAAGATAAGGTGTCCTCTTCCCTCCAGCCGTCCCAAAACAGGTAGAGGCCATGGGTAAGGGGTTGGTTGAGGGTCTCCCACATCACAGCAGAGGTTGTTAACTGCAAACCTCCTCACATCCAACTCTAAGGGCAGATAAACAGAACACAGCTTTATAACTTCAAGGAACTCATATGATTAACTGCTTGATGTGATTTATCTCTGTAACCTCAGGCTTTTCCAGAATGGAATAATCACTATGAAATACACAAGCTAGGTGGTAGGGCTGTCGTTGTAACGAAAAACAGTGTGGTACAATTCTTAAAATGATTCACACTTTTGCTGACATAACATTTTCTTGCTTTACAGTTACTGTCCTCTCTGAGACCATAAAGCTTCAGTTGGCAGTATGTTTTTGGCATCATTGGGCAAATATTCCATAATTACCTTTCGGTATATTCTGATTCAAGGGGTCTGAGAGGAAACCAGACTTCTGCACCGCCTCTTGGCTTTGTTGTCAGACTTAGGAAATCTAGGCCATGATGGAAGAATTTGGCCGATTACAGGTCTTTTCAGAAAGAGGTGGATATAAAAACAGGTGATTGACAGCTGCAATGATCAACACTGTCAAGACTCCCCTGATAGTTACAGGAGCAGGTATATTTTCAATCCTAGTTGGTTTTTTTTCTGTTTTTTCATATATATATATATATATATATATATAATATGGCATGCAGCACAATATACCTGCCATTTTGAGAATTTTCTGCCAATCAATATTTACATGTTAACAACTGATCGAATTGCTATGTGTAGAATTAAAAATGTGACCATGATAGAATGACAAAAAAATCATCACCCAGTTCTGTAGTGTATCTCAGCTCTATGCTCTAAGGTCATTGTTTTATAAATTATGGACACCATCTGTTTTGGTCTAACCATGAACTGTGTGTGTCCAGCAGCAGGGGCCTGTTTTAAGCATAGAAATCCTAAAAAGCCACTCTGCACCACCTGCCCAGCATAACACTGCAGACAAACAAAGTTAGCAAATAGCTGAGTCAGTCACATATTTCCCTCAATAGTTGGTGGATGCTAAATTTAAAGGAGAATTTACTTAGGACTCATATGTTTTGGGGATCTGATGTGGAAATAGACATAGATAATACTACTATTTCGCACAATGAAGTTGATCAGGTTAAACTTACAGTATTGTAGCATTTCCAGATTCAAATATCTACGGCTAGGCCATTTTATATATTTTAGATATATATATATATATATATTATATATTTATATATTTGCTTGACTAGTTTACTTGCATTATATCAAACTTTTCCAACGATGTTTAAATTCTGAGAAATTACACATTGTTAATATGTACATTAATAAACATGATGTGAATAGAGCTGTAAGTTATTTTATTGAGTTACCTCTTTGTGAAATGATCGTGTGACTAAGTTCATGCAGTGTATATGTGTAGATCTTTTATTGTGAAAGGTAATAATGAAAGAAGTAGATTTGCAAAGTGCAGCAACTGACATCACTATTGTTTTGATTGAAAGATGCTTAGCAGCATTAAATACTTACTGAGCGCTTAAAGTGTACGCTACATTTAGAATATTTTCACAGTTTTTCCTTGTGCTACAGTGACTTCTTACACCTCTAGAGGTACAATGTGGTATTATGAGACTGTACGATTGGTCCAAAGCTCGTGGATTACCATGCTAACTGCTGTAGACATCTCTGCAATACAACCGACCACTTTAACATAATGAAAAAATGTCTTCATAATAATTTTTAGATGTTTCAATGTTCTAAAGTACAAATATTACAAATTGCTCCTTTTAATAAAGTGATAGTATGTCGTGTTTTCAACTTGGTGCGTTTTGCCAAGTGGACAAAAAAGCAGCTTTAAATAATACATAATTACTATAATGTCAGCAAATCAGCAAAATGGCACTATATTAGACTTTACTCAACAAGATGTCATTGTGTCTAAAAGAAATAATCTGTCTTCATCCCCACTGGGACACAGTTACATTTTAAGGAATGGAGGACCTTTGATGTGTGGCAGTCTGATAACATCTGTCTGCATCATGGCTGTTGGCGTGTTTTAAAGATGTTTGGTTCTTTTACTCATATGCATCTCTCTCTCCGTCTCTCCTAGGTATATCTATTACTTTGGGGGCCTTCTGTCAGGGGCCATTAAGATGAATAGCAGCCCTCTCTTTCTCCACCAAGTTCTCATCCCGTCACTCCCCAACTTCCAGGGTGAAGGAGGTATGTGTGTCGGCCTATGTTGGCCAAATCCTTTAATCACAAAACAAACCATATCTGCTTTTCTCTCATGTCTGTAAGCAGATAAAATGTATATGTGACGTGATGTTTGTCTTGGCACTATACTCTGAATCACAGCAGTATTGTGAGTCTGGATGGTCACATTCACCCTCCACCCACACACGCTCGCTGTTTATCTTTAATCTGATGATCAAGTCCAGAAGGAGGGGTGGCAGTCAGCACATTCCTCCCTCTTCATGTTGATAATGCTCCCTATGTCTAAATATCTTTCTCCTTTTCCTCTCCAGGCTACTACCCCTTCATGAAGATCTACCAGTCTATGCAGTTGGTCTACACTTCAGGCATTTAGTGAGTCCTGCTTGCTGTCATATGGCCAATTGATAACACAGATAAACTGAGGAATTGAAGCGCATTTGTTGCGTTAAGGGCGCTCTCCTTGTATGAGCTGAGGTTTCAGCACGGTCACAGTCTAATTATAAAAGACAAGGGTAAAGAAAATTACACAAAGAAGCCTTATTCAGTCTAGCTTATACCTCAAATCTCCCAGTGTTTCAATGTTCAAATCTCCCAGTGTTGTGCCTGAGTTTATACCTAAATTTCAAATGACCAAAATAATCCCAGCATCACTTATTTGTATAAAAGATATGATCACAAAGCATGTTTTATATTACACATTTGCAGTCTCTGGTGTATTTTTGAGCTTATCTAACAGGCTTGTTTATGTACACTGTGGTGTCTATAGCGACCTTCAAGGCACGGGAGGCAGGCGTCTGTGTGTGACCGTTGAACCAGCACTGTTGCTAAAGGGTGACATCATGGTGAGTTCACATGGGAAGGAAATGACAAACAGAAGACCTCAGATAATATGTTTCCCAGGGAGGGGTCATCATCATGACTTAATAGCTCCATTTATTTTCAACAGACATGAAAAAAAAACATTCTTTCATCCCTCCTGGTAAACAAAGATACATCCCAAGTCTCCCTCACTTTGCTAAAAAGTGAATTAAGTGACAACATCGTTAACTAAGAATTATAATTTGTCCATTTTGTGCAGTTAGTAATTTTGAAAGTGTAGGTATCACTTATTTTGGAAAAGCCTTAAATTTACTGCTCCAACACCTCATTATCCCCTCATGTATTTTGGACTGTTTGTCCTCCCCTCTGCTGCCCTCTGCAGGTGAAATGCTACCACAGGCGGGCCCAAAGTGCCGACAGAGACACTGTGTTCAGGCTGCAGTTCCACACTTGCACCATCCACGGTTCCCAGCTCTGGTTTGGCAAAGGGGAGCTGGACGAAGCTTGTACCGGTGAGTTTATAGATTATATAAAGAGAACATCATAACTACAGAGACAGACAACATGGCTGGACATAGGCTGGTTTTTTAAGGAAATAGGATGGAGGGGGGTGTGTAGAGGTGGGAACTGTTCTGATTCCACGTTAGTACTGCTGTACTTACAAACATTTCAGGTACTGTGTGAAACATGAACCTTTTCGTACAATGGCTACATTTGTATCTGCAGAGTTTTAAATTGTTGTTAAGGCGTGATTATTTAATTGAGGTAGGATAATCACTACATTCAGTACATGACATAATAGCAGCTCATTGGAAATTAGCATTGTGGGAATGTATTTACAGTGGTTTGCCACATAGAATAGCCTCATAATACTGTGGTTGATTAAATCCCTAAATAGCAGTAGCGTAATCCCCCTCCTGGACATAATAACAGCCTTCTGGAGTCAAGTATAGTGAGAATGAGTTGTACTGTAGGCAGACAGTGAGTCTTTAACTCTCCCCGAGAGAATAAAGGAGTCCTACTGAGCGCTGGTCTATTGCTTAAGTCCATAATGAATATGCTCATTACCTCATTTCCTCATCAGTTTCACTTTCTCTGAAATGATAGAAGACTTGTAGCTGAGAAGCAAGTCTGTAAAGCAAAGGAGTATGTGGTGGTGAGTCCATTAGACTAAGTGAAGCGTTACAAATGTACATAAAACCACCACTGCGGGTTCATCTACCTCAGAACACATCTGTGGAAGACGTTAGTATTAGTTTGATATATTGGAACAGAAACAATGTTTGATTCCCCCATATTACTTAAGCACTGGAATGTTTTCAGATATCTGGGTCTTACATGGAGATTACTCTTACATTTGGAAACTGTACTCTATCAGACTCCATTAAACATATTTTGCTTTCCAAAAAAAAAAAAATCCTTCAATGAAATTGATGCACAGGATGGCCTAAAATAAACCTGTTTTATTCTTTGTCTTTCTAGATGAGCGTTTTCCATCTGATGCAACAGTGGAGTTTGTCTTCTCCTCTGGACCTGAAAAGATCAAAGGTTGGTTTGCTTCACTTCACTTCTGATTCCTTTTCATATATTCTACTGAGTTCAGTATGTCTTTGCCAAATAAGTGGAAAAATAATTTATATAAATGCATAACAGTAATTTTTAAGCTTATTATCAAAAATACTTCGAAGTGACAGAAGTATGCAAATGAAAAGCAAAGCAGTGACAGCTAAAAAAAATGAATTAATGGTAACATGAAATGTGTCTTTGCTCAGGCCGTGAGTATCAGAAGAATGATCCAGCTGTCACAGTCGACTACAACACTGCTGACCCAGTGGTTCGCTGGGATTCCTATGAGAACTTTAACCAGCGGTATCAGGACAGCCTGGAGGGTAACAAACCAACTTTTATAAATACATCCCATTTAGCTCAAATAAAAGGGACAACTCAGGAGGTGGGATAATTACAGCAAGTTGGCACTTTTTACTTACAGCAAAATGAAGGTGTTATTACATAATGAAGTGATGCATTGTTACACTCCTTTTTAGTTTGAACACTATTCTTGTTTTTGTCTCAGATATCGCTCACACCAGAGGTCCTGTGGATGGTAGTCTTTACGCTCAGATAAAGAAGCGCAGAGGCCCCGGCTCAGGTTCTCTCACCTCAACCAATGGCAGCAGTCCAGGGCCTGGAATTTTAGAAGACAGACCGAATCATCTCAATACTCAAGGTTCTGACTCTGGCCTCTCCGCCCACTCAAGCCATTTCAACCAATCATCTATCCACCCCGACCGCCAGGAAGAGCCAGTTCATCCTCCACCTCCAACCAGACAGGAACAAGAGGAACTGGAGCGTCTCCTCGGCGGCATAGAGGGACACCGGGATGGAGAACGAGAGACCGCCATCTTGGATGATGGCGATTCCTTACCCTCAGAGCGAACTGGGACACTGAGGCTCAGTCGGTCATGTTCCTGCCGGGATGGTTACCGGTCCCAGCGCTGTGCCGAACCAGGCTGTGACCGTACACTCCTCATGCCCAATGGCTACTGCCTCGACCGGGCTCCCGGCACCAATGGGCATCATGGGGCAACCCCCTCAGCCAGCCCAAACTCAGCCGCTCCTCCGTCACACATGGATCTGTGCCAGCACTACAGCCCACACTCGCACCAGTCCCTCCCGCCTCCAGACCTGGTGTGGGACCGGCAGAGTGGTCCTCCGCATTACCTACACCGCTCCTGCTCAGAGGCTTCGTCATCTCGCCATATGTGCCCCTACCCATCTCCAGATCTTACCCCTCACCCGCACAACCACCCCCATCACCACCCTCTGTCCGCCCCCGGTCGCCTCTGCTGCAGAGACGACGACTACCCTCCCTACCACCACCCTCCTCCACCTCACAGCCACCACCATCCTCACCCACACCACCCTAAACCCTCCACCAGCCCCACCTACCATGACATAATGCTCATGGACAGTCTGCCACCCCCTGGTTGTCCCTGCAGGGACTGCAGTATCAGGAGAGAAGACTCGGCCGCTTACCATCCTCTGAGGCTGGACAGAGCTGAGAGCTTCCATTGGGACAGGGAGGCGGAGCTTCAGCAGCGGGAGGTGGGGCTAAGGAGAGCCAGGGAGGCGGAGTTACCTCGAGGATCTGAGCTTCACTGGGAGAGGGATCCTGGGTTGAGGCGAGGCAGGGAGCTGTCCCTCCACTGGGAGCGGGACAGGGAGGCCGAGTTGCAGTGGGAGAGGGAGAGGGAGGCTGAATATTGGCACAGGAGGGCCACCGTAGCTTCCTATGGCCCGCAGGGTCATGATCTACCAGCCTTTACTTTTGACCCCTTGCCATCTGGTCACCCTGCTTACCCAGAGGCATCGAGGTCCCACGCCCACTCCCACCTGGACCTGAAGTACAGCAGCAGCAGCAGTGGTTACCAAACGCCCCGGCAGGTGTACCCCTGCTCTCCATACCAGCCGTCTCCATCTGAAAGCAGAGGCTACGCCTCAGGCTACCAGTCTGAGTCCACGTCCCCTCTACCACCTGCTTCCTCCATGACGGGGCCCTGCAGCCACAGCAACGGACCAGCAGAGCACAACCACCACCATCACCATCCAGACTCACAGCAGTCATATGGCTCTGACTCACACACTGGTGAGTCACATTAGAATAGAGACTCCCATAAGTGTGTTTTGTTTTAACACGAAACTTGACCATAATCAACAGCTGCACGCACTGCATAATTTCGGCTAAACTAGATGAATGCTTTACTCATTACTCACAAATGGCATCTTTTCAGAAATGGCCTTTTCTTGAATTTCACAAATTTGAACACTTAGCACCTAGATATCAAGCCCTGGATTTTAAAGAAACATTAGCTGCATTTGCATGGATAATAACACATGATATTCCACTAATAACCGGTAAAATACCCCAGTCAGAAAAAATGCCTTATGTAACCACTTCAGTCAGAGTCTGGCCCAGTTCAGCGTAGTTGGGAGGAATTTTCCATCAGCTTGAAAGGGGTTTTGTAAACCTTTGATAATCCATTCAATAGGAAAATATTAACACCTAATAACTATGTAAAAACTTAATCAGATCGTCTCTCTCTGGTTGGAATAAATATATTCTTTCTGTGCATATTGGGTGTGACATTAGGTGGTGTTGCAAGTTTCTGGAAGGGACGGAAACATGGTGGTAGCTAAATAAAACTGGTCTGTGGCTGATATAACAATTGAAGCATCGTTAGTCTGCGTTAGCACCTCGATAGTCAAAAAGGTTCCAAACAATGAGTTGTTCAAACAAGTGTTTGGAAAGATGAACAAAGCTGGAATCCAAAAAAAACAATCAACCAAATCAAAAACCAGTGGAAAAAATACATTGCCAAAAGATTAGACATTTCGCACCGGGGAGAACTTTGCACAAGAAAGGTCTATTCTGATTAAATGCTTTAGGGCAACATATGTAAATGTACATCTTACTGAATCACTTAGCATCCATGTAAATAATTTGAAGCTATAATCAGAATGATTTCAGTCTAACTGATGAAATATTGTCCTAGTAACCGCAATTATTGACAAAGGACCTGCTGTGACCCCAGGTGATACCATGTTCAGTAAGGTTGCTGTACTTTGATTTCTCAGATGGCCTCCGTAGTTCTGGTGAAAGTGTGGGCTGGAGGGATCACATTACCCATGGTTCTTTCAAGAGGGTTCACAGAGACGGCCACGCTGCTTGTTCCACACCGTCTGACATGTCCGGACCATCTACACCTGTCCACACCAGCAGCCCTCTACGCACCCAGGAAAGGTAGGCACTTGAATTCTCTCAGTATCTTACTGGCATGCAGACTCTATGATCCTCTTTCCACATGTATCCAAAGACAAAACAGCAACTAGGAGCATGTTGAATGGCGACTGTAAAACAACACATACTGATCTAAATTTGGGGGAAAACAGTTAGTTCTTGCACAATAAGGCATTAAGTGCTTTATAATGAATAATAAATAACAGTCAATGTGCTACTTATATGTATGCTATTAAGCAACTAGCTAAAGGTGGACGTGTATTTTTTTTATATAAAGTGTTAGCATAAATAAATTAAAATGATGGCACATTTTGCACATTTGTCTCATCTAATTAAGGAGTCAAATTACCTTGATAATGGCATATTGTAATATTCAAGTTTGTTGATTTAAGTCCCAGTCCAGGTGGGAGGGAGTATGAGATCCGGACCACAGACATCATCAGCAGTGACTGTGAGGGGCCGCAGCCCCAGGACGGACACTACCGCATTGACAGCATTGTCCAGGACTCCTCAGATACCCAGGGAAGCGGCACAGAACCCTCATCCATCTCCCAAACTGCAAAGGACACACAATCACCGACAGCAACCACAAGTGCACAAACAGAAACCCAGAACCACTGCGCTGCTTCAACCGGACTGTCCTCAGCATCTGCTCAGCAGCAGCACTGTAGCTCCGATGCACAGAACCCGAGCCCTTCTGCTACTGACTGTGTGACATCAAACCAGGGACACTGCCAGACCCCTTCCTCCCCCGTCCACTCTGCACCTGCACCAGACACTCGCCCCCAACCGACCCCCCTCCCTCTCCATCCTTCAGAGACCGCCGCGCTGCCTTCCAGTGCAGCCCAAGCAGTGTCGCAACCTCAGAGCCAGACCCAGAACTACACAGGACCGACCCCGGCACAGGTTAACGGAGCTTCTACAACCAGGGAACCTCACCTTGAAGCCCAGAAACCTACCACCCCCAGCAGCCCCATGTCTCCCACCCCAGCTTCATCATATATCCAACCCCCCTCTGGCAGCATGGAGGGCTCCCCAGTCTCTGACAGCCCAGTTCCTGGCTTTGCCACCCTGGGGAGGAGGTTAATGCTAAGTGGGTCTGACCCCCACCATCCAAACCACAACCAGCAGCAGCAGGGACCCCCACATCATACTCTGGACAGTAATAAGAGGCACTGCTACCCTGCTCCAGGCCCTCAGCTGCACCCATCCTCCTACTCCAATTACTCCACCATCTCCATCCCCCTCCCACACCCGCAGCCACCTCTACCCGAGAAGCGCCACCCACCCGTTCAGTCACTCAACGACGGGGTGAGGCCAGTTGGGGGCCACGTGCCTCCGTCCTCCTCCGCCAACCAGCATCAGCACCACGTCACATTCTCTCCCACTGTGGGGGAAATTGCACCACCTGCAGGTCAAAATGAAGGAGTGGTGACCCTGGAAACGGACAACAGGGTCAGTGTGAAGTTTGTCCAGGACAGTTCGAGGTTCTGGTACAAGTCTGGCATCTCCAGAGAGCAGGGTAGGTTCAGACCAAAGAAAGTTTCAAAAGTTTCACATGGTGAACTCTGCTACAATGAATAATGTCAAACTAGAATTATTTAAGAACTCAAAAATGTAATATATTTCACCTAATATCGCCCACATTTTCAAAAAATAAACATTCTGAACACAGTATGTAATACATTTCCTTGAAATTTGTATTAAATTATTACATCTTTTGGTGGTTATTACAAAATGCAGAAGTTGTACCTTTAGCAGCTCCAGCAGCTGCATTTTGAATAAACTGAAGCTTTTTGACAGTCTTTTTGGGGAACCACTGCAATATTCCACCCTGCTGGAAAATAAAAGTGTGAATGAGTTTTTCCAGGTCGGCTTTTGGCATGAAGTCCCTGAGCTTGGCTGTATTATATGATATGATATGTTGGACTTTTTTATGATGAAAATGGATTTCTTCATGTGTAAAATTGTTTTTAACAATTAAGCAAAATTGAACAACCCAAATATTAAATACATTATATCAGTATTATAGTTTACTCTAATCTTAGTCTAACCAGCCAAGTAAAAGCAGTAACAAGATCAGCCTTTTATCATGTTTATCTTACAAATCCAGCCAAACGCAGGGACTACATGTCAAAAGCCGGTCTGGAAAAATGTAATTAATTTCTACCAGGGTTGACTGCTGTAAAGGTCTTTTGACAGGGCTCCCAAAAGACCATGAAAAAGCTTCTGTTTATTCAAAACGCAGCTGTTGGAGCTGTAACAATTTATTACAAAACATGGGGAAATGTACCGGTATTACATATTGTGTTCAGGCTGTTTATTATTACAAAATGTGGGTGTTATTACATACTTAAGTGAAAATATATCACATTTTGTTGAGTTATTACATGAAGGGTGTTTTACTTCACACACATGAAGGTATGTTCCTAACATGTTGGGTTTTTTTTATGCAGCGATCGCCGCTTTGAAGGAGCGAGAGCCTGGAACGTTCCTGATCAGGGACAGTAACTCGTTCCAGGGTGCTTATGGTCTGGCCCTGAAGGTGGCTACACCTCCCCCCAACGTCAACAACCACAGCAGCAAGGGTGAGCACACCGTTTGAATTCTTTTACAGCAGTTGTACTTGTTCTTGTTTGACTGTAGATTTTCATTTTGGCTTCTTTATATCAAATTTGACTCTTTGAGCAGCCACTTAGTCTTCAGTAGATGATAATATTTGCAGCTCATATCTTTGCTTTGCAGTGAGCGACCCGCTGGAGCAGCTGGTCAGACACTTCTTAATAGAAACAGGCCCCCGAGGAGTCAAGATCAAAGGTTGTCAGAATGAGCCCTACTTCGGTAAGCTTTGGGAATACTTTAATACCTTTAACAGAAAAATGCCTTCATTTCCTAGTGACATTATAAACAGCTCACATATGGCCCACCAAAGATTCCCATCCAGCCCACAGAATATTAATGAATTCATAAAATGAGAACATTCTGGTGTTTAGAATAAGTAGCAGTTTTTCCTTCCTGTACTTAAGTAAGAATACTGTATGTTCATTCAAGCTGCGGTTTCTAAAGGCTATAAATCCATTATCTGTTTTCCACCAACACTCTGTAATTATGTAAAAAATGATTAATCAATATTTACTGCCCTTTTTTGAGAGTCTGGGCCACACAAAAAATTACTTTAAAATGTCTTCAATAGCTGTTGAGCAAAAAAAAAAAAAAAAATGTTGTGCTTGATTTGAAGCCTGTTGCACCTTGTGCAAGAAAATGTTCAATTAGAAACTCTGGGCAGAAGGCATTAGAGCCACATGGAAAGTCATAAAAAAACATGAAGCTGCTTAAATTGCATTCATAACAGTGTTAAGAATTCTTAAATTTGACTTGTTGAAACCTGCAGAAAGCCTGTATCTGTGATTAACTCTAACAGGTGTTTCTCTGTTCTCCACAGGGAGTCTGTCTGCATTAGTCTATCAGCACTCAATCACCCCCATCTCTTTACCCTGCGCTCTGAAGATCCCAGAAAAAGGTTGGCATCGCTTTTTGCATGACAGTGAAACTAAAACCTACTAAAGTCTGATCAAACAAAGCTTCAAATAGTCTCTGTAAACAATCACAAAGTAACATGAAATGCACTTACTATATGCATTTGAACTGGTTACTTATCTTCATCTTGGTAGATCTGCTTGGAGAGGTGCAGGAGGTTCAACCAGTGAGTAACATCAGCACAGCGGCTGACCTGCTGAAACAAGGAGCAGGTGACTTCACCAACCACTTACTACAACAAACAAAAGCCTTGCACACGAAATGCGGACGATCGATTTTAAAAGTGGCACTGCTCCGTACTGTTGGGTCACTGTGCTGACTTCTCTTTGTGTGCTCCTCTTTCCTTAGCCTGCAACGTTCTCTACCTGAACTCTGTGGAAACCGAGTCTCTGACCGGGCCCCAGGCCATCGCCAAGGCAACAGATGCCACTCTGGGCCGTAACCCGCGCCCCGGTGCCACCGTAGTCCAGTTCAAGGTGACGTCGCAGGGCATCACGCTGACCGACAGCCAGCGCAGGTACGGATCAGAGCTTCAAGAAGCAACCGATGACGACTGTACACCAAATGACTTGTCAAGCGATTTCACTGTTGAATACAAATTTCCACTATCAGAATAAAATCATGAGGTTTTTTTAGTTGAGGTGCGCTCCAGTCGTCTGGTGTAAGGTGGTCATAAGACTCTGTGAGCTGTCCTAAGTCAGTCTTCTCATCTTGATGTTCTCATAAAGTCAAAGCTGTTTCAAATATTATCATAACTTTTTAGTCTCGATTCATGCAAATAGTGAAGTTCAGTAACCCAACTAATGCGCTCTTCCAGCAAAAACAGGAAGCATTAAACTATTATAAATGAAATACCTGATGTCAGATGTTTAATTTGAACAGAAATCTAGTAACAGAATCCAGTTTGGAGTGTGTTATGTCTGCCAAGCAGTGATGGTGAACAGAGACAGTAGTTCACTCCACTGTTTTCTCTCTTTATAGTTGAAGTAGTTTTACTGCCACCTACAGGCGGGATTGTTTGCTCATTTAAATATAACACATATCTTCTCTTGAATACTCCACACCTTATTCTTTATTTTGCTTTCTCTTTAGAGTTTTTTTCAGAAGACATTACCCAGTGAACAGCGTAACCTTCAGCAGCATCGACCCTAAAGACAGGAGGTACGTCATTCAAACCAGAGGTTTTGATTCTTACAGGACACGTAGTCAGAAGCAGAACTAACCCGAAGAACCAGACGCACGTGGGCACAATAAATAATTTTTTGCACCCATGATCATTCACTGCATTAGTCGCTGTGAGCCTTTCGCATGGTTCTGTTTTGTCAGTATATGTGTGCGAGCGTGCATGAGAGACGAGTCCTTTACATTTTGAGCGGTGTGCGACTGTGAGCATGCCGACTGTGGCTGCAGCTGCGTCTGAACATCAGCTTGTTTGGCAGCTCTGCCTGCACGTTGTGTGTCTGAGTCCGCCCTCTGTTTTCTCTCTCTTTTGGCTTTAGGTGGACTAACTCAGACAACACCACTGTTAAGTAAGTGCTCAGTTTGTGTTTAGAGAGTGAGAGTGAGAACAAGAGCGCAGGCATGTGTTTAGTATTTTGGAAGACGAGTCAGTCACATTAGAGCCTGTGCATGGCATCAGATTGTGTGCGAGCCTTGGCAAAATCATTCCAGCGTACACGATTTAATGATGAAACTCCAGTTCCACGTGACAGCATTTTACATAATACTAATTCAGCTGTTGTACTTAACCCTCTAGACTGTTCCAAATCAGAGACAGTATTGCTTCAACGACTTGAAAAATTTGTGTAATCGCTACCCTTTCACTTCCTCCACATTCTGTTTCACTCTTGTCTACTGTTGCCCTCCGACATCCTCTTTCTCTTTGTTCACTTTCCCTCTCTCAGGGTATTCGGGTTTGTCGCCAAAAAGCCGGGCAGCTTAGCGGAGAACGTTTGCCACCTGTTCGCTGAGCTGGACCCCGAACAGCCTGCGTCCGCCATCGTCAACTTCATCAACAAGGTGATGCTGTCGCAGCGGCGGTAGATGGCGTCAAAAAGAGACATTAAACTCAGAGCAGACAAGCAGTGACATGCAGCACATCCTGTGTTTGTGAAAAGGCCTTTCTGTTAATAATGAGCCTTGTTTGTTGTGCCAGTGCTTGTGTATTCTGAGTTTGGGTCATGGAACTGATGGCATCTTCATCCATTAGTGACTGACAGTTTTTCTTGGTCTGAAAACAGAGGACAGCGTGTCCTTTATGGCAACTGAAACGTTCAGCAGAAGTTGCGATCACAACAGTTAAAGCAAAATCAACCAGTCCCTGTGAATTCTGCACGAGCTTGCAATTTTACCTGAGTTCAGCCGATCGTCGCAGCAAAGCGGACAAGCAGTCCAGTCCACTTCCTCTTTCCTGATTGTGAAGACAACAGGATGCAGACATATTTTTTTATTTTGTTATGGGTACAGAAAAGAACACATGGTTTCTTCTGGTATTGACATCTATCAGTGTTCTGTATCGTTTTGCACTTTGCTGTTTTGACTTTGAGTTCCAAAAACATTTTGCTGTTTCATGGAATAAAAACCCAGTTCAACTTCATCATTATTCATTCATTCATTATTCACAAATAAAGCATATTTTTGTTAGACTTTTTGTACGCCTGATTTCATGGCTTTCTGTTCCACGTAATCTGACCAAAATGATAAATATTTACGCGCACGGACACCGATGGACGGCAATTTGAGTATCCAACAATATAAAAATACCAAAAAATAATAGATGTCTGCTTCTTGATATCTTTACAACCAGAACATAAAGCAGGTTTGGTGACAATTGGAACTACAATGATCAGTCACATTTTCAGAAAAGCTGCGGTGATAAAATTAGATAGGTTGTGCAGAGTTCTCTGGGATTGGTTGAATTTGGGACTGATGAAGAAAACAAAGGTTGATGCAAAAGATGATCACTTGTTGCATTCAATAAACACAACACGTTGAGAAAAAGCCATCACAAATAATGTTAAAACTCCTCGAGGGTGGCGTTTACTTTAAATTCTCTCCTTCCAAAACATTACCGTCAACCTGCATTTGTTCGTTTTGGCCGCATTGCGCTACGTGATAAAACCACGCTTCGACAGAGCCGTCACATCTTGTCAGGTTAAAAGCAGCTTTAATGAAACACAGGAGGACGCATGGAGTTGTTACATAGAGGATCTTTGCTTGCACTGTTTCAAGTCTCAACACTTCTCACATAACTGCCTTAAAATAAACACAGGTGTTTATATTCTGTATTGTTCCAAAAGCACCCAGAGCCCGAGGTTGTAATTTAATTTGTGCATCTAGAGACGTTCAGGTATCCAGACGTATGTACAGTGTATTTACAGCCACTCTTGCCTTCAACCCCCCAAAACAAACAGCACCGTTTTACTAGTGTAACACAGTCTACTACACATTATCGACAATCACGCTTTCATTCACATTCACTTCTAATGAGAGCGGACGAGAGACACAATAGCTCTCTAATGAAAGTCAACACGAATGCGAGGTTTAAAGTTAACCATGAGTGTGTGAGGGAGCGGTGTGTGTGTCTGTGTGTGTGCGCGTGTGATAGGGGTTTCGGTGTGTCGAGGGTATTTTGGTTCATATGTTAAGGGAGGTATTATTACGTCCACTTATAAGTTTTAAAGAAATGTACGTGAAACGTGGGTGGGGGCTGGATGGAGAAGGACGTACAGTGTTAGAGCACACCACTGCCGTGACGGGTCTGACGTTCACCGCTTCACAGCTTTCATCGGAAAACACAAAGATGGAGGGTAAACACACCGAACAAGACGGATGTACTTAACCAAAGACAAAGCACTCTTGTATTAATAAGCTTTTTATCCAGTTATATTTTTGTACTTATGCTTCTTGTATTTTTACTACGCATTTATTTAGTGTGTTGCCTTGTACGGTAGAAAACAAAACACTAGTTGTATTACAGCGATAATATATTGTGTCCTGTTTTCTTGTTGATCTCTGTATTATGTAGTAATATATTTTCACATGCAGCTATAGTACAGCGTATGAGACATAAAAAGGAAACGTGTTTGTCTGAAAGGAAATGCTATTTTGTATGCAAAAAAAATGAAGAACAGAATTAAAGTGAAATGATGTGGTACCTAAGACACTTTGTCATTGTGTTCATCTTGGGTGAATAGTAGGAAAGAAAAGACACTGAAACAGCAGGTACTGTTGGAAATTTTATTCATTTATCATTCCCTTTAATGATTAAGAATTAGAACCAAACATGAAAATATTATTGTATCGTTTCTTTAAAATACTGGTAAAATCCTTATTTTGCAAAGAAGACATTTACAAATAACGGTCCCTTTTTAAAAAAAAAAAAAAGTCAAGTAGCAATCACTCTGTTACCGTTTTCAACGTGAGGTCGGCAGAGGTTAACTGAGGTTAACACTTGACGTTCAGCTTCAGTCGACCTTTATTAACGGCCAGGCTCTGACGTACAGTAGTTCACTCACTGGTCTCAATCGAGTCGTGAAACAAGTGAAGGATAAGGCAGAGGAATAGGAGTTAAACTCTACACAGTGAACGCCTCAGCTGCTCCTTTCAGTAGCCTCAATGTGAGTGTGAATAATTAACTGCTTAAGTAGGTCACACCTGAGGAAGTTACGCCGTCACTCATCAGGTCGCATCCACACTAGAGAAGTGTTTCTATTCCTGACAGTTTGTGAAGACGGACCTGAACCCTGAACCTAAAACCAGTTGCGCAGATTTGCCGAGTTGAGAGGTAACAACAATTAACTTATTAAAACCATCCACAGTATCATACTTGTCTATTTGCCCTTTTCGTCATCAGGAGGAGTTAAATAACACAGCAAAAGCAACATGTCAATGATATGTACCACCTTCAAGGTGCAAACGCGTCTTGAACCTACCCCTCCTAAACGGAAACCGTTTTTTAAAGACGAGTCAGCAGGGTTACAGTGCCAAACGTCTTGGTCGTTCAAACTCAGCAGAAGAACAATGTGTTCTGTGACACCAGCAGCAGCAGCAGCAGACAGAGCTCTGCAGAATTAAAGCCACGCACAAATACCATCTCTGGCACCTCATTGTCAACTGGGAATGCCAGCCATTCCCCTGTAAGAAAAGAGCTTTCTCCTACATCCTCCCGTCTCCAAAACGAGCACTCGCTGGCAGTGACTTACTATTTACGAGCAGTAGAACAAGTGACGGTCAGCAAGTCTGAAATAACAGAACCGTCTTCAACACTTCTGTTTAAACATGATGACTAAGCTCAGGCGATCACGAGGTGCAGCCAGGAGAGTAAAAATGTGCCACTAACTTTCAAACGTAGCTGCCCACATTTTACAGAAGTTCAACGTCCTGTTTCAGAGATGACTAGTGCTAGTATTAAAGCAACGCTGCCCTTAATGTACCAACAACCTGACACTGAAAGTCCAATTACAACAAATGTACTTTTAGGACCGAAGTGGTTGTTGTCTTTTACAACGTTCTCCTGCCAATTTGTCCATTTCAGGAACAGATTCCTTTTTTTTTTCCTTTTTTTTTTTTAAATTAAGCAGTGTGAGCTTCTGATGTGTTGCCTGCATGAAAGAGCAAAATCCACACAGGAATGTTCCACTGTGGGTGACAAACGTCTCCCAGTTCGACTTGCTCCAGAGAAAGGATCCATCACTTCCAGGAGTTCTCCGCTCAGGCCTGAGGGGTCCTAGTGGACGTTGAGGGGGGGGGTGGGTGCCGGTGCCGTTAGGTTTTCCGGTGGTATGTGGTGTTGGCACCGCAGTCTATGTAGGGATAGGCTTCTAGGCTGTTCTGGGATGTTCGCACCATGTACGACGTTTTCACTGTGGTCCTGAAAACAAACATTTGTGACACAGGAGTGATGACGGAGTTGCTGTGCACAAAGCTGCCCAAACAAAATACATTTAATTAGCTGCATCTGACCACAACATGACTCGCACAGCTCCCACTCGACAACACTGACAACAAGCAGCAAAGTATGGAAGGTCACACAAATCATTACGCAGGGTTTAAGTAGATGGTATCCGGTTAGACATTAAAAATTGTTACATTCCTCCACTTCTTTGTAGACTGCTTTGGTCTTTGTTGAAATAAACTGGCTGCGTCTGTGATAGAAGATCACCTCAAACCCGGCCACTCATCTGCACTCTCTCTGGATTTCGACTTCGTGTTAATTTGAGCTGTTAGTAAATCAAAATGCTACTTCAGTAATAGATGTTTTCATGAGCAGTGAAAAGTGGTATTAAAATAAATATTAATCCATTTGAAAATTCAGTTCAGTTACGTGTTACATTTCACAGTGTTCATTCTTTTTAGAATTAAACTTTTTTTTTTTTAATATAAAATCGGCCATTAAAATATAAATGAATGAAATGATACTTAGATTTAGTCTACTTATTTAAGAATTAGAAAAATCAATTGTAATGTAGTTTATGAATTTATGTTTTTAAAGTCTAATTCGATTTCATTTAATTGTGGATGTGAGCTCCACAGAAAAGAAAATAACACATATTTTGTCTAAATCATGAAGGAACAATTTGAACTCTGAGGAAGTTGTGCGTCTACACTCACACGTGTGTTGCTTAAGATAACAGTAAAATATCACATGTTCTGCTTTGTCGCGTAGAGAAGAAAAAGGCATACGTACTGCATAAATACGACGATGTTGTGGACCTTGATGCTGGGCATGGTGCAGAATGTACTGAAGAAGACACAGATGAGAAGGAGGCTCAGCTTGTTTCACTGTTATTACCGACTCACGGCACAAACTGACTGTGTGTTTTAAAAGACATTTGGATGAACTGCAATCAGACAAAAGCGACACTCACTAGACATAAGGTGCACTGCGTCCGATCTCCACGCTGACGGTGTAGTTCACCTGTCCAAGATCGATGCATGAAACAAGACGTAAAGTGTGAGACACTGGTTTTTGTACGTCTGGCCTTTAGTCGGAGTCGAGCTTATAGTCAAAACCTGTGATCAAACTGCGTCCTGTACAAAGCACAGATACAGCGTGATAACAGCCATGACGGTTTACTGAATGGATTCAGGACCAGGAAGCTCTGCGGTACCCACTGATGATGTTTATGCACACAAAACGATATGAACGATAGCGAAATGCTGATTACATAGGTGTTGTATGGGTCGTTCCAGGACAGTTCACCCAAAATTCAGAACTATTCCCAGTTCATGTCAAGGATCTTCTTGTACAAACTAAACTCATAAGGCCTGCAAAATCCTATAAATCTAAATTATTAAATGATGGAGTTATATAACATCAACAACAATGAACAATAACACTTTACCGGAAAAAATATATAGTCAAAATGTCATAAAAAGTATGTTTGTTTTTCAGCTCTGTAGCTACATTTCTGTGGCTCTCATGTTTAATGCAGGACAAAAAATAAATAAAAATACACATAAAACAAATCACAAAAATGACGAAAAGGGCCAAACTTCAAAAATCCACAGCCGTCACTAACTACTGGAGTAGAGCTGTAGGATTTCACCAGCTCTCGTGAATTTAACACAAGTTTTTACTTGATTTCTGTCAAGAAAATCTGTGACGTGAAGTGGGAGCTCCTTGGCGAGTTGTCACGGAGTGCACGTGTGCACTTTTAACGTCTGCTCTTCGTACCTGACTCTGGCTGAGCGGCAGGATGGTGGTGACGTTGTCCAGCTGCTGAGTCCCCACCACCGTCTTCATGTAAAGCACCTGACAGCTCACGCTCTGCACCAGCACCGAGAAGAAGTTGGGGTTGCTGAAGTTCAGCGTGCTCTGAGAAAAGGCCCGGAAATTGTTTGCAACATGTTTACGCAATAATACATCTGTTTTCAATCAAACTCTGGTGTTAAGAAGGGGTGGCTGGCTGCAAAATGTTCTCCACGCGCAGCATGTTACAAAATCCTTATCACAAAATACAGCTGTTTCCTAACCAGCCATGTAATCAATGCATCAGTCCTTCCACCTCTTGCTGCGATAAGAACCTGCCAATGTGCGGTTTTACAATAACACTTAGATACACGCAAAATGTACTTTAAGCCTCAGGGTATTTGTGCTTCAAATATGACACAAAACCTACCGTCATGTTCATGAGGACCCTCATGTTAGAGGTGTCGAAGTGCACCGTTACCGAGCGCACCCCATCGTCCACCACGATCACAGAGCGAGGGAAGAGGAAGAACGCCACGAGCGCAGACGCCAGGAGGCACACCACGACCGACAGCACCACGTACAGCTTCCTACGACAAAGAAAAGGTACATCAGGAGGACACGGAGACACCGGCTGCTCAGTCCGAGTAGAGGACAGTGAACACGTTGGATATTACATTATGTTAGGAGTGGTCACTTACGTTCGTTGGGGCTGCAGCCTTTGGTCACTGTATGGAATTAATGCAACCAGTTCATTCACTTGATCTGCGAGGAGACACATAAACAGACACACAGCACAAAATGAACCCTGTGACTCTTTGCACGCACGCACTATTCATTAAACAAAATAAATGGAAAAGAAGTGAGTGCAATGAGGAAACGTGTGTGAGCCGTTTGCACACACAGAGCGGTGCGGTAACATTTGGCATGAGTTTTCATGAGAAGTTGCATGCCTTAAAACATGATTTTGTCAGCTAGCCTTTAGTATTGATTCAAGCACGGATTCCCGCAAAATCAATACATTTCTATGCTCACCTGACGAGGCAGACGTTATCTTCAGTTTCAGCTGTTAAGGGGAAACTCATTCTCCATTTTTTTCCCACTTCATAATGCTGAGTTAGACGTCTGAAACCCACTTCATGTGTGAAAAACCTTACTTTATTCTTCATTCCATTTGATTTGATTTAGTACATCCAGACCACACTGCATCAGGTCTCAAACACATCCAATCAGAAACTGAGTTGTAACAACTCTTGAACCTCTGTGGGACAGTCTAGTCCAGATTAAGTCTAAGTGTAGTGGTTTTAGATGTGACCCTGGTCTAACGTGGTCTAGATGTGGAGACAGCTGTGTCACCGTTTTGGTTTTCACAAATGCGGGAAATTGGAATGAGCCAAATACAGCTTTAAGAGGTGGAAAACACTTCCAATGTGTCTCTGTGAAGTCTGAAGCTCACCTGAGGGTATCCGTCCAGTGCCCTGACATGTTGGACACGTTATGCTGTCCCTGCCTGTGAACTCCACGTATGGAAACTGGGCTATGTCCTCCCGTCTGCCAAGTCCATCCAGAGAGTCATTATCGGAGTCTCTGTCCTCTCCCTGCCGCCCGGAGCCGTGTCTTCCCGGAAGAAGGGACAGGCTGCTCTCGCTGCGGGACCACCGAGTCCCCATGGCGGCTGAACTCCCCTGTGGACGACCGGAGCCAGAGTTTGACAACGAACGGTCAAAAAAAACAAAAAACAAATACGCGAGCAAGCTGAAACTAAAGCAAACAGCGGCCGCAAGGACGTATCTTCTGTCTGTCCAAAAAAATGCGAAACCCACTATTAAATGCGCTGCTATTCAAAATAACGTTAACTTGGCGGAATTCAATGTTGTAGCTTTGGGTGCGTCTGTCGCGATGACTAGCTAGTTTTGCTAGCCGACGTGTTCTGGGAAGTTATCCGCTAAAAAAAAACAGAAAAAACAATGGCTGCGTGTGCCTGTAATGTAAGTCATGAAGCCTACACAAACTTCACCTACCTTTTACACCAAACAAGGTAACGTTTCCATAACAAGGTCCCGCAGCAGCGTGCACCGGTTGCTTTTCCGGTGACAAACTACGCCGTCGCCGCTATCTGTCAAACGCAAAGTTTACGTTCACGTCGTGCCGCCTTCAGGTGCGGCTCGTCACTTTGTAAGCTACGTAAACATTCGACGTAATCTGACTTGCTCGCGGATTCCAGCGTTTCACATAATGTCGAGTGTGTTTGTCATACTGTACAACTATCAAATACAGTAAGCCACGTATATGGTCCGCTGTAATCACCCGTGTCTCTCTATACTGTAAGTCGTTGACACGCATGCAAGTTAATAACACAAAATGCAGTTATTTGCTCGAGTTTCAGTTTTTATTGACAGCTCTTCCACACTTCCTGGTATTTCCTCATTCTTTTTATTCAGTTTGTCCTGCGAGCCTCCTCTTCAGCTCTGCATTCTCTCTCTGCAGCATTTTATTCTGGGAAGAACAAGAGAGAGACACCTGCCACTGTACTACATTAAAAAAACAAACAAACAGGATAGCACATTTACAATAATAGACTTTTTTTTTTCACAGAAGGCTTGCTGCACCGTGACACAGTGATAAAATAAACCACTTTTCCCATTCATTCCGGTTGTTTCTTTGCTTCTAATAACTTCGTCTCCATGGTGACGCACAAAGGGACCGTGAACTCACCTTGTGTCTAAGAGCCTCCACTACCAGGTCTCTTCCTCCTCTGAGGCTCTCCTCCTTCTTTGAGGCTCTGAAGGCGTCTCCGATCACCGAGACCAGCACATGGGACTGAAAAGGGTGTTTTGGAAATGCATGTCTGAGGCCAGTGTTTGGATGAAGCGCTTCTTTTCTTGCTTTGGTTTTCAGTAAGACTCGGGTGTGGCAAATGTACGCACATTGTTTACTAGAGGAGTACAGATGTTTGATTATTAAACCACTCTAACTTCAAATCAAATAAAAAACAATATATACAGATGAACAATCAACTTCGTTCCATGTCCAGTCTCCCTTTACTGTCTGTTTCATTGTTATTTTCACGTTGTGGTCGCTGTGTCTTTCGTCTTGTTACGTCTTCTGTGTCGTTTTCATCTTTTACATCTTGCTGCGTCTTGCGTCTTTTATGTCAGTGTTTCGTCTTTTATGTCTTGTCTCATTTTGTTACGCCTTGAACATGGGTTTTCCATCCTGTTACGTCTTGTTTTTTTTTGTCAAGTTTCATCCTCTCTGTCGTTTTCGTCTTGTTACGTCTTTTATCGCGCTCACTTTGTTTCGTTTTCTTAATTCAGTGTCACAAAAGCCAGCGTATGCAACGATATAATAGCCCACACTGTTTCTGTCTTGTCCTCCGTCTTTTGCACTGTTTTCGTCTTGTTACGTCTTGTGCGTAGCTTTCGTCCTGTTACGTCCCCTGATGGATACACTGAAGGATGGTCTTGTCTATGTGCTATTGTCCCATCCACTGAAGCTGAAGTCAGTCTTGATGTCACATCAAATTGATTGATAAAAAACAATACACAATATTCCCCTCAAATGTGTTAAAATTGAAAAAAAAAAAATAAGGTGCCTGTTTAGAAAATTTAAGGTAGGGAGCAAATATAAAAAGTTGTCAGGAAACATTCAAGTAAAGTACAAATACTTGAAAACCCTACTTAAGTACAGTAATGGGGTATTTATTGAAGTACAGCAAAAGCAGAAGTCGTTTTTTTTTTTCAGTGTGCACGAACCCAACCGGCCATGGAGTGTTTTTTTTTTTTTTTTTTGGAGCTTTAAAAACGTCCTAGATCCTAGGTCTTCAGTCACGACATTACAGTGGATGAACGTGTTTTCTCTGCTCAGGTCTTTACTGAAGATACTCACAAACTTCTTGCTCTGGAACATATAACAGTGGTGCACGTCTGCCGCTGGGTGTTTGGCCACAAAGCCAAAGGTTTTGGGTGAAGACGGCAGGACGCCGCAGAAGGACACAGTGGACAGAGGGCACGTGTACAACAAAAACTGGAAATTCAAGAGAGCATGTGCCAGAATTCACAATACACTTAAACAAACGTGTCCTTGAAATGTTTGGAGTCCTACACACCTTGGTTTTGTTTTCCAAAATGTCTATCCCACTCAGAGACAAGAAGAGATAGACTTTGCTCTTCTTCGCTGCCTTTTCTGAAGACATCGTATCCGTTGTCTTGGGACGAAATGGAAAACAGAGGGAGGAGGTCATGCTGTGTTTATTACTGCATCTTTATGTTTTGTTATAAATTAAACTACCCAGTGATTTACATAGGAGCGGCTGAAATGATTAATCAAGTAGCTGATTAACCGTTGTGATCATCGTTCTGCTTGATGGAAAATGGTTCCAGTTTCTCGAATCTGAACATTTGCTGCTTTTCTTTTTCATTATTACTAATCACACTTCAGCTTTATTTTTAATGTGTTAATAATGCTTGGAGTCGACATACAGAGAAAATGATACGGAGAACGTTATCTTGCAGGCCTTGCTTTAAATAGATCAGATCTTTTTTGAAGTTTGTGTAAGTTGTAACAAATGGCTTTATTGAAGAATCAGTGATTTCTTTTTCATGAGTTATCCAGAGCCAGTCCCAAAGCTGAACATATAACACCAGTGAAGCATTTAGTGACATTTTACAGCATAAACCTTTCTCCTACACGTTGAAGAGCAGTTGAACCAGTGGATGTGGCAGCTTGATGTCAAGATTGCACAACCAGCTGTTGTCTTCCTAAGTTCTACTGATACGTCTACATAGAGGGTCCGTCAACAGAAGAACAGCAGTTAAAACGGTTTACCTTCACCGTGAGGCTCTGGGTTGCTTCATCCAGAACCTGGAGTCCATCGGGGCGGACCACCTCAACTCGACCCAGAAACTACAGTTCAGAGAAAGAACCACACAAACAGAAGCTGAGCAGATGAATACACCAGGTCTGTTCTTTACCACAAGATAAATGACGTACGGTGTCTTATTTCAGAACTCGATTTAATCACGTATCTGTCTTTAACCGTCAAAAATCGGTGTTTACCTTCACTGCAAAGGAGATCTCATTGTCATCTTCTGAAGTATCGCTCATCTTTAAACCCCGTCTGTTACAAACACGGGTTTAGACAAACTCTGACATGTAGACGTTTAATAATATTAGAATGCAAAAGAGTTCATTTCATCTTACCTTTTGTGTAAATATATACGACAACCAGAAAGGATGGTTACAAATGGATAAGTGTAAAGTCTGTTGGAGTTAATAAGTTACAGTCATGTCTTCCTTATTGCTCCTTATCAGATTGCTTCATATATTTTATGAGACGTGAAAAGGCAATTTCAACACACACACAAGTAAGACAATAAAAACACTGTACTCCACTAAAACACACACACACACACGCACGTTCGTTCGTTTTTTACGGTAAAAGCCTGCGGCACAAAACATAAAGAGATTAATGAGTGTGAGACTTGAAAGAGGTTTATGAGATAAAGTCAAATTCCTGGTCTGAATATGAGTCGGTGACAAACGAGAGAAATTCAAAAGTCTTCAAAGCAACATTTTTAAACCAAAAGTCAAAAAAGACTGAACACGCCTGAAAATGTCAAAAGACTAAAAAGTATAACACCACCTACTGTAGAAGTTGATTTGGTTGAAGTTTTATTTACCATTAAATAGATCTAATGTAAGAATCTGCCAGAACAGAGGGTGTTTTACTGAGAATGTCACCTTTCTTAAGGTTTAAAACCAGTGCTTTTAGATTAAGTCCCCAACAAAAAGGAAGAAAGAAACTAAGTCTTTCAAATTTTAACCCTTTTAAAACGTACCTAAACCATGACACTAAAAATATTACTCAAGATATTGACCGTTACACTCCTTTAACTTGAAATGAAGACATCAAATGACTTCTGTATGAACTGTATTTAATATTAGTTTACAGTGAGTGCCACTTTATCAATG
>JAPQRN010000025.1:20605949-20625668 GCA_037367275.1 Coranthus polyacanthus | reverse complement strand
GGAGACACACAGCCTGGAGACTGACGAGTCAATATTAGTTGTTTGCTCAATCTTGCAAGTGTAAGCATAAAAATACACCGTCAGCCTTGCATACATACACTATATGTAATATGCATTTGTGGTCAGTGTGTACTCCCACACATGTGTATGTATGTATATATACACTTGTTCTTAATGAAATTGACCTAAGTCTATCCTTTCTACAGAAACTTGAGTGCCCAAAGGTGAAAGGTCAGCTGCTTATCTTTGGAGCAACCAACTGGGATTTGATTGGAAGAAAGGAGGTGCCCAAACAACAAGGTATGATCATATGACAGCAAATGATAAAATTATAATTATCTTTCATCTTTATTTTGTTCACATTCTCAGCTACAATGTTTCAATGTTACTCCTGCATATTCTGATGTTGAAAGAAACATTTTACATCAATAGTTTTGTGTTCTACCTCTGGATTGAGTTAAAAACCACACATTTTTTTTTACATTTTCTTCTTGTTGAAGAAGTCAGATTGCATTCATTTACTTTATTTTGATTAGTATTGTGAAGTATATGGCACATGGCTTTCACAATATTAATCAAAATAAAGAAAATTAACAAAATATGCACTAAATCACAAAACTCTAAGTGTGTTGTCTCATTACGTTTTCATGTTTCATCTTTTATGAATAATTTCAGCCTTTTAGCCTTTAAAACTGAAAAGAAATAATGAGTTATTTATTATGTTAATTATCAATGTGGACTGATATGATCATTTGTATTGTATTAACAACACTTTTGACCATATCGGCCAGCTCTTGACTAACGGTAAAATGGATTGAGCAGATGTTAACATAATTATAAGTATGTTTTTGTCTCCTGTCCCCTGAGAGAAATGTTGTACATGCTGCTTCCTTTGCTTCCAGTCTTTTTGCTGAGCTAGTGTACATTGTAACTCTGTATCACAAAGTGAGTTCAACAGACCCAGGATCACTATCTGTTATCTAGCTCCACTAAGCCTTACAACTGAGTGGGTTGCCAAGTGGTGTCATGAAGTTGGTTATCAACTTGTCAACCCTGGTTTTCTGACTGTAGTTAAGATCACGTTCACATTAAGGAGGCGGAGTTGGCACCAGATGACATGGACAAGTCTAGATCTGCATATTTCTCACAAGAACCTAAACAAATGTTCAATGTTCAACAAATTTGTCTCAGCTGCCGGGTCATTATTTGAAGCAGGCTTGTGTTAGAGTCAGGCCTTTATTTCTAATTTTATCTGTTTAATAAGTAGAAATAGTTGTAATTTGCGTAAAACCTTGTTTTGATCCACTCCTGTTTGAGATGTTAAAACTACTGCAGTGTGCTTTTCCACAAATGCGTCTCTTCCTCTACAAAATAAAACCCCTCTAGTGTTTCAGTGGGTAGAAACCATTCATTGCATAACAGAGCTTTTATTGTGTAAATGTTTTCATGTCGTGCTTGTTTCTACTAATGACCGTTTTACTGAAAAAGTAAGACACACAGTGAGTGAAATCAGACAGTAACACTTAAGATGATCTAGAACAACAGTGTTTCAGTATTGAAAATAGCCAGATTATATTATTGAATGTATTGAATTAAACTTGTAGAACTGAATAAATTGCTTAACTGGCAGCACATTACATGGCAGTCAGCAGAAGTTTATCCATGTTATTTTTATGTATTTCAGGACCGGCTTTTAATTGTTTGTGTCATCCTTGCTTCCGGCCCAGCTTTTAATTGACTCCTGGTTTTTATTTGAAGAAATATGGTAACATGATGTACTGTACTACACACATAATAAAACAGAACAAAGTAACATGGCAAAATGTGCATGGCAGCTTAGTAAATGTCCATAACTCACAGAATTACAGGTGCAGGTACGTTTTTTGGCTAATTTCTTTCATCAGTCATGTCACTCCAAAAGCACATGAACTTTCTAGTAAACAAACAACGTGCTTTGTTTACTATCTTCCCCCTCCCTCTGCTGTGATCCTCTTTTGTGTGTCCGGCCTTGGCTCAGCAGTAAATCACTTACGGTTCTCCATATAGTAGCGTCTCCATTAGTCTGTTTATAACAAACATAAAATTATGTGCATCAGGTTATGTTGTTTATTACTATTGCAAAACTGGTTGGATTTAGTGCTGTGACACTGTCGGCATCAGGTTGCTGATGTAGGACACTTTTTAACTGACACAACCTGAATAATGACAAATGTTGATTCAGTCAGTTTGAATAAATCAAACCGGTTTAAGCTTCTAGACCAGACCAAACCGGCCAAACTGGAAATCAACCCAACTCTACCATAGACACTTTTTTTTTTGTCTCATTAAATGACATGGAGGTGGTGGGATTCATGATCTATACTGCAGCCAGCCGCTAGGGGGAGATCAAAATGCTATAAACTTAAAGTGTTCTCAAAGTGTTCATCTTTATAAAATTACGATTTGAACTCAGTCTTCAACATAAACACGCCTGTGGAAACTTAAAAACTGTCCTTGAAGCCAATTCTTCTGCCTGCTCCCTCGGGTATTTCATGACATGCACACAAAGGAACTATCTGAACTATCTTTTTTTTTTTTTTTTTAAATCTGTGCATTGACATCCATGGGATCTTGTAGGATAGGGTCTGCAACCCATGACTCCTTTGCCACATGCAGCTCTTTAGCCTCTCCAGTGGCTGTCTTTGTTAAAAAACATACAGAAATAGCTATTTTCACTTATTAACACTTATTTTTAAACCGTTTGCTAGCATTGTTGTCTCATTGAATTAAATTCAAATATTTTCTTTTTCAACTAAAATGTGCATCATCTACTACCTTCCTACCTTGATTTACTTTGCACATGCACACACAAAGACAGCTCAAACTATATCTGAACATGTTTCTAACTACTCCATTTTTAAATAAGCCTACATACTGTATATTGATTTTTTTCTCCATTAGTCAGTTTTGTTGGAAATACTGCATCCACTAACAAAGATAACAAAATGTCAACTGCTGTAGTTCTGTAATTTAATAAATGCACAAGCACATTATTATGATGGAAATGCAAAAGTTAAAGTACCAAATAATCATAAACAGCCTGCTGTAGGCTGATCACCTTGATGTAAAATGTATGAAAAAAGTGAAAAAACTGTTTCTTTAACTGAAATTTGTGCTTAGGTGCTTCATGAAAATAAAAATCAAGCATCAGAATGACATCCATGCAATACCCCATTTGCAACCTAGAGTTTTCCCTGCACAGAGATCATGACGTGGCCACACTCGCATCAAATTTTGTTCCGCTTCCAGCTCTTGACAGAACTCTGAGGGTCTTCGTGGAAAACACAATTTTCTAACAAGCATCACACTGACTTTCTGTCATTTCTAACTACATTTGCGGCATTCTTGTCATTCATGATATCGACCTTTTAATAATCCATTATCAGCCAAACTCTTGTTTATATTCTTGAAGTCCACAGTACGTGGCATCACAGCTGTGTATAGTAACCACCTCGTTGAGCTGAAGAGTCATAGAAAGAGCACTTGGTGATGGCTCTGGATTCTGATCAGGAGGTTTGTGCATTCATGCCAAATATAAGATTGTGATACACTATCCTGCCTCTATGATCTCAGACCTTGGTGTAGTCCTAATTTTTTTTTTCAGATGCAGCATAGATAGCACAGACTTAGATGATGTGTTTGCAAAGGAGTGTTTTCCTATGCCCTCTCTATGGTGTACAGACGACATGTAGCATTTTGTAGGGATTGAGCAGCCAGACGGAATCAATGGAGGATTGATTTGTAGTGTGTCTGCAGTAGACAATAAATTGACGTAAGATGACCACATGTCGATTATACATCTGTCTCTTTGTTTGGGATGTATAGGCTGCATATGTGTGAACATCAGAGATCTCATTAATTGATTGTGACAGTAATGTCTTTCATATTCATGCATGTTGTGTGCAGCCCCCCTCCCCAGGCCCACTGACGCCTGGGGCTCACTGTGGACCGCCTTGTTCCGTCCTTGCCTCAGTACTCTGGTGCACCCTGATAAATCTGCTTTGTTCATACTGGATGGGGGTTGGGGCTGTCAGCAGGAGCAGCTGCTTAGACAAAGAGCATTTCTATATGGGCGAGATGCTGGGTTGTCAAAGCACCAACACATTCCCACTCTATTGTTGTTCCCACTTGACATACACAGTTAAATAGAGAGAGATTTAGTTGTTTCTTTTGAAAGTGCTGCAATAGTTTGTCTTGATATGAGCTGTCTACTGTCAACATGTCGATGTAGCTTGAATGGAGGGCTGGGTACTGAACTTCAGTACTTCGATGATACCGATCAAATTGCATCAAGTATTGAAAAGTGCCTGTTATTGTTACCTCTTGTTACCTCACATGTGTGTGATGGTTGTGTTAGGGGTTCTCATAGTTATCATTAACAGTGGAATGTAACTTCCTTTTAACAATCATAGTGATTAATATTGGACGCTTTTACACCCAGCAAGTCGCTCATGAAGAGAGTAAAGTATCTCACTATTCTCTTTACACACCTTTCTTTGTTCATTCACAGGCTCTTTTTCATCCCAGAGCTGCAGTAAATTCACTCAGTGTCACAGCTTACAGTACATTTAAATTACACACAACATGATAAACTGAGCAGTAAAGATGATAAAACAGAACAACGGAATGTGGTAAAATAAATGTGGCAGTTTCACTAATGTCCATAAGTTGATACATAAACTGGGACATCTCCGATGCCCACTGGGACCCAGAGTCACAGCATGGGTCTTCTGAACGTGTTCCAAAGAAGTCCAACATCATGACTTTACAGCAGCAGCAAAACACTTTACACAAAGTTCTGCAGGTGGAGTGAACGTACCGAACACTTTTAGTGTGGACAGAAAGAATCACTATAAACAAACTGAAATTAACCTGCTAGCCTAGCCACAGTAATGCTAACGACCCATGATGCAGAGTGTGAAGCCTGGACACCATGAGTGAAAGGAGCTGCTGGGCTGAAGACGACCCTCCATCTTAACGATGATAGGTTGAGTGTGACAGGATGCCTCACTTCTTCTTAAACTTAAATACCAGTGTGAGAAAGATTGTCTAGTGTTTACTTCTACATGACAACCTTATTGCTGCTACGTTAAAATATTAAAATTGAAAACCGGATGTCTACCCGCCAAACAAGTATTGGAATAGTGGAACTTTTACATGCACCCTTCTGTTGATGATTTTTCAAAATTACAAATATAAGCGTTCAAGAATAAAATAATTAGACGATAAGTTATAACCATATAGTACAGTGTTAATGTGACTGTGTGACTGGAGTTGGTATTGAATCCAGATGGGTTCTGTTGTAAGGATGTCATTCCCTCAGAATATCAGTATGTTTGATGGGTGGTGTGTGTCTGTGTTTCAGCTGCATTCCGCAATCTTGGCCAGAACCTGTGGGGTCCTCATCGTTACGGCTGTCTGAATGATGTGCAGGTCAGCTGTGTGGTGTCGGGTCCCTGCTCTGCACACAGTCTGCTCATGACCACTGAGGGCAAGCTGTGGAGCTGGGGTAAGAAACACACCTTTTTTCACATCCAGTTCTTCGTTGTTCTCTCACTCAGTAAACGTGATGTCTCATTTTTCTTCTTCTCTTCAGGTCGTAATGACAAAGGCCAGCTGGGTCACGGTGACACCAAGCGTCTGGAGGCCCCAAAGTTAATCGAGGTCCTTGCGGATCATGTGATTGTTGCCGCAGCCTGTGGACGCAATCACACTCTGGCACTGACAGGTAGGCTACGTGTACACTAGGCCCTGTATGGCTGAAAGAAAATCTGCAATATGCACTGTTAAGTATTGCGATGACATATATATATGTGTGTGTGTGTGTATATATATATATATGTGCTGTCACGATACTGAAATTTGAGTTGATGATTAATGACATACAAATGATTGCAAATCAGAATAACTCATGTACTAAGGCCAAAAAAAGGTCATAATTAAAAAAGTAAATTGGTCAGATAGAATTTCAATATCCAAAGCCATATTGGACCAAGGTACAAAATCAGAATGAACCACCGCAGTGCTAGTTCTACATGAACCTAGCAGTTAGTTTCACCCAACTATTTTTATGCTCTTGAATGGACACGATTATCACAATTATGTAAAATTATCACCTTTTTTTTTTTCTAATAATTGCGATGGTAATTATGTAAGAATTGTGACCTACACCCAACCTATCTAAAACAACAACAGTCAAACCATTAGATAAATAGACCAGATACAAAAGACACATGATACATGGAAATGAAAGTATGTGGAAGTAACCGTACATTTGACATGAATTTCAAGAAAAAGTTGCCCATCTCTATTAATAATGCTCCTTGTGTTTGTTGATGTTTTCTCCTCAGAGGATGGCACTGCGTACTCTTTTGGTGAGAACAAGCTGGGCCAACTGGGCCAAGGCAGCCAGACAGACGCTGTCCTCAGCCCAGCACCAGTAAGCCACCACTATTACATGGACCACCACCACTGCAGGGCACACAGGCACATCATACACCATTCACATTTTGATGCACCACATACAAATGAAACATTTCCCTGAGAGTACTGTATATGAGTTTTATATATCAAATGAAAGCTACGTTTGAGATCTTGTCAATGCCAAAAGGAAACGGCTGAATTGATGACCCATAGGTTGAAGCTGCTTGACAGTTCTTTGCGCCGTTGGGCAAACAAGAATCAAGAATTCTACCCCCTTCTGTGGACCACGTCTGGTTAATCTATATTTATACTTAATCTTTTGATTTGGACAGAGGAGAGAACTGCAAAAGGAAGGGGTGTATTTTAAAAAATAAAATAAAATAAAAACTCAACTGGAGCTAGTCAGTTCACCAAAATTAAGCTAAAATGCACTAAAACTACATTGAAATCTAAAACTAAACTGAAAGATCAAAAACATGAAATGGCCATCTCTATATTATAAGAAGTCTGACAAGTAGGCCTGTGTTTTCTAACACTTTAATGGATTATAATTAGTGGTGGGACTAAACAAAAATCTAATTAAATATTGACTTTGTAATTCATTAATTGTAATTAATCAAATTTGAATCGCATATCAATATTTGACACCAGAAACATTTTCCAATTCAAATAGATTTGGGAAGATGACTAAATCAATGAATAGACACAAGTTTAAACAACCAAATGTTTATTATTTTGACTTCATATAAATTATCAAACATGTTATAAACAGTACTTTCAAGTACATTCCAGAAAGGTAAGAAAGTGGAAAATAAATATCATTGGCCAAAAATAAACAGTGCCATAAAATAGAAAGTGCAATAGCGTCTAATATGGTGAAGAAAAAATGACAGAAACAAAAAGGATCTGTTAACTGACCTTAGTTTCTCTTACTCTTCCACAATCCTGAACAAAAATATCTGTTGCAACATAGTCATAACAGTTTGAACAACATTTCACAATAGTTCTAAGCCTAGCAACCCGGTCTCATCTGTGTCATCCATTGTTATTGTCCTATTGCCGCTTGTGCTTCAGTGCATTGGTATAATCGGTATGCTAGATACCTGTGCACTGAGAAAGGTTCCATGTTGTCTGGAGTGTAAAAATACATTTTGATTAAATGTGTTATTTCTTTTATCACCGTTATTTAGCCTGTAATTAATTAATCAAAATTAACGTGCTAAATTATTAACATGTAAGTCCCAGCCCTACTTATAATATATTGAACAGAAGTGTTCATTAGATAAAACTGTACAAACTGTTTTGTTCTCATTGTCCATTCTATGCCTATTATAACATTATTTTGGTTTGATCAACCCTTCAATAGAATGTGACCTTACAACAGGGTCAGCCCAGCCTCCTCAATGAGCTTAAAGTTTGTGTGTCTTCTTTTCTCTCAGTGTTTGTGAATATGTCCCTGGGATTTCTTTACTAAAGTTGTTTGATTCCATTTCATAATGTTTGGTTAAGTGACAGCAGAGGTCAGCCCTTGTGTGTCTGTGCTTCCTCCTAGATTTCCTACAATGGCCAGCCCTTGGTGAAGGTGGCTTGTGGTGCTGAGTTCAGCATGGTGGTGGACTGCAAAGGAAACATTTACTCCTTTGGCTGCCCAGAGTACGGACAGCTGGGTACGTACACAACACACATCATGTTGACTGTGTGTCAGTGGAACTAGTGGGAGACTGATGAGGCTGCTGTATCAGCGCAGCACAGTTTTCCAAAAATGGCTTATAAGATATACAATAATTGTATACAAATGTTACCTTGTACCATGTTTGAGATCACGTAGAAACTTCAGTTTGTCTACCAGACAACACATGCATCATTTTAGTTTTTGGTGTTAAAGTTAGTTAGTTTAACCTTATAGTTAAATATAAAGGATGGCTGATGTTGACGTTTTTAAAATCACTAATATTGATATTGATGACGTCCCCAGTGTTTCCTTTAAGACTGCTTTTTTTCAGAAGCAGCTTATTTTAGCTAGTTTATGTATGTCATTATCACTGCTTGCTAAATGTTTTGTTACATTTTTTTCTAATTTCACTCCTTGAGTAACAACTAATCTCAATTTGCCAATTATATAAATAAACACAATAGTCAGCAATAAGGAGCAGAGTAAAGTTTGCACTATAGTTGTATACATACAATTATACTTCAGACATGCTGAAGGGTTAGGGTTAACCCTTTTTATTATTTAATTAAAAAATGAACATTTTTACATGATATAATATAAAAATGTATGGTGTGTACTATGTGCTCACACACCTCCAGGTACAAGAACCCTTTCCCCTGCTGCTGAAAAACAAACACTGACTGTTATAAAACATTCTGCATTTTGCTCATATCAACAAAAAAAATCAAAATTCTGTAGAAACTTTCCACTGGTGGCAGATGTTCAATTGTGTGAACTCGGCCTCTCTCTTTCATTCTTCTTGGAAAAACTCAGCTTTTTGATATTTTCTCAGGTCCATAAACCAGTTGATATGACTTTCCTTTGGAGCATCCATCTCTACCAGAGAGGAGCTTTGTCTTTACTCTAGCTGACTGTAAACAGGAAGCCATATTGATGGTGAAACCCCCAAATGAGGCACATTCCGAATGAGCTGTACACATGTCCGAAGAATCCTCATAAAACCACATGTCTCAGTTGGAAATGTTCCATTCAGAAAAAAGGCCTAATTCATAATATCCAAATGGAAAATGCTGTTTACATGACACCTGTCAAGTTTTGTCATTTTTTGAATAACAGTGGAGTATTAATGACTGTAAACATACTCACAGTTTGACACAGCCTGTGTAAACATGATGTGTTTTATTCCAGGTCACAACAGCGATGGCAAGTTCATAGCCCGCGCTCAGCGCATTGAGTTCGACTGTGAACTGATCCCTCGTCGGGTCGCCATCTTCATTGAGAAGTCCAAGGATGGCCAGGTCATGCCTGTACCCAACGTGGTGGTCCGAGATGTGGCCTGTGGTGCAAACCACACGGTGAGGGAATGCACCAGCCAGTTTTTGACATACAGGCCTACCAGATCTCATACTTTCAACTTTTAGTACATGTTATAGCTGCTCTTAGAAAATATGTCTACTTAGAACATGGCACCTTTGACCCTCTTACAGCTACCTACTGGATTGTAATAACTTCACACTTACACAAGGATTGTGGGCATAGGCAGAAAAGCATGCTGGCTTGTGCAAAATGCAGTAGGACATGCAGGTATTTTGACTGCATTTGACATACTATTTAGTAGGACATAGCAAATCTTTTTCTGGCATACTAAATTGTATGGTAGTATGGGTATTGGACCGCAGGAAAAGTTTGCACAGTGGAACAAATGGGACCTGTGGATGAAAGCTGTCTTATTTATATATATAAAAAAAAAAAAACATGCTCACTTAGAGTTGGGCAATATTGCCAAAAATGCTGACACAATACAAATATGTTCATATCAGTTGACACAGATAATGTTCACAGTAAATATCAAATCATGACATTTAAGTTAGTAGAAAGCATGTGAATGTTTGTGGTTTCAAACTCATCCGTATGATCAGAACACGACAAACACTTCACAGCAAAAATTTCACATATCTCAAGGTAGAACATTCAAAATTATTGTAATGATAAAAACCTTTTTTCATGAGTAAAATTAAGTAAAGCATGTGCAAGTGTTTTGAAGACCCACCTCATGTTTGTGTGTACTTGCAGCTGGTCCTGGACTCTCAGAAACGCGTGTTTAGCTGGGGTTTCGGTGGCTACGGGCGTCTGGGACACACGGAGCAGAAGGATGAGATGGTTCCCCGTCTGGTTAAACTGTTTGACTTCCCCGGACGTGGTGCCAGTCAGATCTATACGGGTTACCAGTGTTCCTTTGCAGTCAGTGAGATGGGTATGTCTGAACAGTATCACTGAAACAGGCTCAGTGGGACTATTGCCCAACATTTTTTAGCTTCTGTTGACATTCCTGTTAACATTAATACTTTTTCCTTTCAAATGAAAATGATCTCTGTCCACACAAGCCTTGTGCAGTGTTTCAGAAATAATCCGAACACACCAGAGTAGTGTGGACGCTTAACATAGGAAAAATTACATGTTTGAAAACAAAAACATTCATGTCAGTGTTGTTGACCTGAGAAATCTTCAATTTGCAGGCGGGCTGTTCTTCTGGGGGGTGACAAACACTTCCAGAGAGTCTACCATGTACCCCAAAGCTGTGCAGGATCTGTGTGGCTGGAAGATCCGCAGTCTGGCATGTGGGTGAGTGTTCATGTTTGTTGTTGGTGTCTTCTGTGGCATGGTGAGTTTTTTTCTTTACTGTAAAGTAGGGGTGGTGGCTAGACGTGTTACCTCTGTATCCCAAAAACAGTTAGGCCTAATGAGCCAATTATCAGTGTCTGAAATGAATATCCACCTGCCAAGCATACATGGTACAGTCATTTTTAATCAAATAATTTGTTAAATAAAATTATTTAATTTAACTTTTTGCTAATTTGCTAGTTTTTGCCTTGGATTTACAAAACAATTCTACATTTAGCATGATTATAGTATGTTTACAACCAAAACATTGCATCCATATTACTATCATATCATACCATACCATACCATATTATATTATATTTATTTAAATACTTGTTAAATTGAGTTCAGCTGTTATTTAAAGTGAGTGAAATTAAAAAAGATTTGATTTAACAAAGTTAGTGATAATGAGCACATTTAATTAAATTAACAAGCTTTTACAACATAATCTGATTTTTAGAGCTTGTTCTTCAGGTCAAGTTGGTGAAGTCAGAAACCGGATAAAACAAAATCAAATTTGAAAACTGCAAATTTCACAGAGAAGATGAAGAGGGCAAAAGTAATGTACAACTAAAACATTTGTGATGGTGGTCTTTTCCCGACCCTGATATACTGATATTGGTAGTTAACTGACTCAATCACGTTGAGGTGGATGTTGTCACCCATCTCTACTTCTTGTGTCCGTCCTTTCAAATTAAAAGCCCTCTGTAGACTCATGTAATGCTATATATAGTTCTGATATAGTGTTTCATGAAATTCTGAAGCAGTGGTGACAATGTTGTATTGGTGCCACGGCTGCAAGCTGTATCTAAATGAAACCCTGCTGTATATGATGTACACAGTGATGTTTTTGTATGTCATATGGCATGGACTTACACTCAGTGTGTTTGCGTTGAACAGGAAAAGCAGCATCATCATCGCTGCAGATGAGAGTACAATCAGCTGGGGCCCCTCCCCCACATTTGGAGAGCTGGTGAGTCCCAGGGCATCCTATGACTCTGTTGTGTGTTCTGTATTCACTGTGTGATCAGTGACAGTGCTCAGTACTCGTGTTTGTGGGGCTATTGATCTCACTGCTACATGAGATTCCACAAATGCTGCTGGTCTGTCTTCCAGTGAAACGTTTTAGTGTCCCATGGTCTTGATTCTGTTTCAGAGGCTTTTTTACTCATCAAGAAGATGATTCTGGGGTAAAACGCTTATTAGTGACCAAAAATGGTAGAATACAGATACTGAATATTGACAGGAATAATGACTCATGTAATGCATTCAGGAGCTCAGCAATGACTGTGATCTGTTCCTCAGGGATATGGAGACAACAAACCCAAATCATCCACCACTGCCCAGGAGGTCAAGACCCTGGATGGAATCTACACTGAGCAGGTAAACAGTCCCAAATCAAAGTTCACATCAACTCACAATGTGGAAACTAGTAATACATGACATGAAGTATTAAGGCCTGTGTCTTTTGTGCTGGCAGTGTCTATTTTCTATTCAAAGTTCAGTGTTCACGCTCAGCGCCCTCGATGCATGCCATTTTTTGTTGATGCGCTCACAGCGCTTTTAAAGAAGGGCTTAAAATATCAACACTGCCAACAGTGATGGAGGAGAAACACACTGAAAAAGAGTATTAGATTGGTCTAATACTGAAGGATTAGTATGATCTTATGAAAAAACTGAACGTCCTCAGCATCCAGTGGCATGCACAGATAGACACCAGGTGGTGCAAGAGCACCTGCCCCTTGCCCTCAGTATCAAGCAAGTGCCCTCCGCGTCTCAACATTAAACACGCCCCATCTCGTAATGTGAACATGAGGAGCGGCCACGCGCGAGGCAGCAGCGACAGCCCACAGGCAGCATTTCCACCCTGACTGTATCCACAAACCAGGTAACACGGAAATGAATCAAGTGTGTTGTTCATAAGCCTCAGTTGCCAAGCTACACATGCACACACGGTGCATTTATTTGTCTCTGTTGTCAAGTAGCCTGTCTCATGCAGCGCTAAAGGCTAATTACGCTACCCATAATAATAATAATCAATTAATCGACGTAACGTGACGACGATGACTACACAACCAATGTTATTTGGTGAATTGGTACAGTATATGATCAGTATACTGTCACTGAATATTTAGTTTGTGTAAGTTTATTATTAGCCTACATTCGGTAGAGGCAACACGCTGTGACTTATTTGCTAAAGAAAAGAAGAAAAGAAAAAGCTTTCTGCCTTGTTGTAGCCTAATGTCAGGAATCAGTCTGGATATTGACGATCTTTAGTTAACCAATTGCAGCATGCCCAGAAAGGAAAGGCTTAAGAGAGAAAAAGAAAGGGAGCTACAGCAGGCTGTGCAGGGAAGCATTGTTTCATTATGTCATTTACAATGTTATGGTACAATATTTTATTGACCCTTTGTGTGTTATAGATGTTAAAATGAATGATGTTACAGAAAATGTGTTCTATTTTTTTCAAATCTCACACTGTTATATTAAGGCAGCCAGTGGTTCTACATGCCGCACAAGGTGCCCTTTTTTCCATTGAGCACCTGCCCCCCAAAATGTCTGTCCATGCCACTGTTAACATCCTTTAGGTTTTGGAAACTTTACTGTGTGAACAGGGCAACAAGTCGCTCTGATGCAGCCTCAGACTAAAACACATCTCCGATTCAATCACATGACCTACACCGTGTTACTGTAGTGAGTAAACAATTCACTTACAAGTTCTTCGTCTGTCAGGATGTCATTAAATTTAAAAACCACTCTCTGAGATAAGGCTGTTCTCTGCGTGGTTCTATGAACACTGACTGCCCGTTCATATTGATAGTTGACAAGGCATACTGGCTGATAGACTGACAGCAAATCTCCGAAATCACCGCAGCATATTTTTAATTAGACACTATCTTAATAAATCGACTACAGGTTTGAAGTTTAAACATCCACATTGTCGCCTGATAAAATCGTGACTTCCTGTGAGCCAACAACAGTAGTATTTCAAGTATTGAACTTACAGTAGCCAGTAATGAAGAAGTAGTAACACCGAAGTGACATTACTAGTAACCATAGCACAATAAGTGCTTGTCAAAAGCGCTCTGAAAATCAGGTCGCAGGCGCTTCCAGCACAAAAAAACACTGCCTGCCCTTAATCTCTACTACTTTGTTAATTTTCTTTGAATGTTGTGAAAGCCAGTGTACACACTAAATAAGTGCTGAGTTCATATTAAACTTTTTATTTTTTATTTTCAGCAGCTGGAGGAAAAAAAAAACAAGTAGTGGGAAGTAGATCTGCTGCTTGACTCACAGGACACAAAATATGCTTCAATTTTGTTGTAAAAATAATCACTGATTTTTTTTAATGTTTTTTTTTTTATTTGTGGCTATTCATAAACAGGGCCTTAGCCTTGGACGCCCAGACACCTCTGGTTAGACAATAACTATATTTACAGGTTTTCCACTTCTAAAATAAACTCAGAATGGACTTGGTCTCATAAGCACAGGTGTCCTGCTGAAGTGGTCTAACAGAAAGCTCACTCATGTTTGTGTTTTTACAGGTGGTGATGGGTTACTGTCACTCTTTGGTTATTGCCAGACAGGACACTCAGCAGGATGAGGAGAAACTGAAAAAGCTGCCTGAGTACAACCCGCGAACAATCTGAGAGGACCCTCCGACACCAACACCTCAACCCGTTTCACTGGAGCAGACCAGCAGTGCTCAATAGGACCGCCTGGTCTGTTAAAATCACCGCTGGTCATGGTGGTGTACTGGTGGGATGGTTGAGTTCAGGAGGAGGCGCTCAGGAGTCCGAAGGATATCCACACATCTCAATTACCAGCAATCTGGTTCTACATAAATTTAGACACAGAAATCAGAGAAAGCGGGACTGGAGACGGACAGATCCTCTGGGTCTTCCAGCTCTCAGTGAACGCTCATGATATCTTCACTTTCCACCTCCAGTGAACTGCCACGGTTTGCTCCAAGCACTTCACACCTCAGAGTTGTGCTTCCCTTTTTCCAATTTATAATCCAGGAAAACTTTCATTTATTAATTTCTGTTGTTCATTTGTTGTTTTTGTTTTTTTGTTGCAGTATTTGAAATGATAGAGTTCTTTGTCACATTTACGGGTGCTACAGCAGGGGCCTCATTGTTTTCCCACTGAGGTATTTCTAAGACCAACACTCCATACCTGTGCCTTTTTCTATGTGTATGTTCAGGATATGGAACTCTTGTTTATTTTTCAGTCTGCTTTAGTGTATGTGGCAGTGTGAGCAGGTTTATGTGCAGCTGCCAGAGAATACAATCAGGATTTGGAACGTGTCATTCTGAGTTTGTGTATTCCACTTAATGTTACATTCCTTTTGTTGTTCTCTGTCTTCAGTGTTTGCATCAAGGATGCACACCTCAGTCCTTCCAAGACCACAGGGGGGTCTACTAGCTCTTCTCTTTGCTTACTTGATTATTCCAACGCTCAAAGCGGTTTCAGAAGCAGGTCAGAACTTTTAGAACCAATAATGCACTGTCTGGAAGTGGTTCAGTGTTCAAGGTGTGCTGTCAAGGCATGTCCTTGTTTTAAAAACAGCAGAGGTGTTTTCCTCCTACCTGTACTGCATTATATTTTTTATGGTGACATTTCTCTGGGTTAGATTGTTTTTTCATTGAAATGGTAAATAAAGATTCATGTAAAATGATTTGTCTTCATTTATTGTGTGTGCACAGTGTGTACTGCAGTCAGTTTCATTGACCTCCCACCATTTGTGTTAAAATAATTCATGCCTTAAAGGGACAGTACAGCGATTTGGCAGGATGACATCACTCTTAGTCTAATTGGGGTCTGAGCCATACGTAGTATGGGTGAAGGCCCTATTGTAGCCATAAGAATTATTATTAGGGCCCGGGCCATACATAGTATGGAAGTATGAGGCCAGAGCACCGAGAATTGGACCTATAGAAATTGTAATGTTTTTTTGAAACTGAAGGAGTTATTAAGGGCGTGCATTAAGGGTTCATTCATTAACATTAGGTAATGCCACCATAACCATTAACACTTCTAACTCCACTGCTTTTGTTAAAGCATAATAAATTGATAAAGCATAAATGCATAATCCTTACAGATACAATAGGGCCTTTGCCTACACTACATATGGCTCAGGCCCTAATAATCCTTACAAATACAATAGGGCCTTTGCGCCCCGTTCCTGGTGCTCGGGTCCTAATAATAATAATAATAGACATCACAGTTCCAATAGGGCCTTCACCCAACACTTTGTGTTCGGCTCGGGCCCTAATAAATGCGCACATTACTTTATACATTCTTGTTTGGAGGACTTAAAAACTGTACCAAACAATTGAACCTGTTTAAAAAAGGTGAAATTCTCTGTAAAAACCCTATCTGGTTTGGTACAATCTTACGTTATAGCTATTTAATAGTAAAAACATCTAGACCATCAACTTTGAGCTGGTGTAGTATTAATCATTTTGAAACACATTCAACCTTACTTTTGACATGACAAATGACAACATAACATAAATACAAAATGTGCATTAAAAAAAAACCTGATCCATGCTTTTAAAACACATTTTAAACTCATCTTGCCCATTTTTTATTTGTCACTGACCTGTTTGTGTCCAGGTTATTTGCAGAGAAAGGGGCCAATTTTGTGCCAAATGTATCAATATTACCTAATATAGCACGCGTAAATGGAACAGACGCACCATGATGTTATTTGCTTGGCAGCTCAGTTCGCAGGTGCTTTGTGAATCACACACATATTTTTGTCCCTTTTACACCAGTTTTACGGTCACAAAACCCATGCAATCCTTTTGTGGTTCCAACCTTATAAGTGAAATGAACAGGGACAACATAGTGTCTGATATATATTCTTTTTATTGTAAATATACATTACAGTGAAGGTAACAGGTGAACAGGTATGTTGAACCATAATCATCATGTCAGCAGGACTGCTGTAGTACTGAGTGTACAATCATCCTACTGCTTAAGCTCTGTATTGAGAAATACACAAGTCCTCCAAAGTGTTCTTTCATTTGTGATATGTCCTGCAATTCCTTCACTCACATTATTTCATAGTAAGCTGTCATCGCTTCTTTTGCATAGCAAAACAGAGGTTTCATTTAAATTTCTATTAAAAAATACTGACATACATTTGAATAAACTCACAAATTATTTATTCCAAATTAGTTGAATCAGATGTACAGTAGGCTATGAACTTTACAGTTGGTCAAATATTGCTCTGCAAAATATAAAATCAGTTGAAATTAATTATCTGAAGGACTTTGTTCATCTAGCTTAGACTGTCTGGCTTTTTGGCAGAAATGACTCATAACGATGATTCTATACTATACTGTGGTATATGAGTTTTTATAAAACACATACACACATTTCAAATGTTGTCACTGATTAAATACTTTTTGCATTTAGACGTTTGCCCAATTTGCTTTTAGTATTGCTGTTATTGTACACCACATGTAGCCTTTTTTAAAGAATACAGCTTTTAGTGGTCTAGGGGCGTCATTGGTCAGCATGTTGGTCAGCTCTTCAGGTAAACCAGAGGAATGTCACCTGTGGATCAGGTGGTGTATATATCGACCTGGGGGGCTGACAGGACACAACTGGGCTCCTCCTACACTATGGAGGAACAGATCATCCTATAAGCTTATGAAACCAGTCCCACCAAAGCCCTGGGAAAGTGTGGTGTAGTCTTCCAACAGTAAGGTGGCCTCACTTCCTATCCAGAAAACTGGATAAGGGGAATCCCATGGTGGGGGTGGGGCTGCTGTTACTAAAGGGGCTGTGAGGATGCACTTTAATGGCCACCAAGATTTCGTTTTTCCCCGCTCATCCAGTCAATCCCAATGAATGTCAGGCTCATGGTCATGAATATAAAACCCAGTGCAGTGAAACATGCGGCCTGGAAATTCAACAAAGAAAGTACATCAAAAGGATGAATGTATCTATATCTATGTCTATACTAGGTTAATACTATCCTAGGTTAATAAATCTGTTGATCAACTGTTCAGTCAGGGAAACAGAAGAACATACCTGGATCTTGGGTCTAGAGTTCATGGGCTCCTGGTCAATGGGGACGATGCGAATATAGAAGAGTCCAGGAAGGATGAAGATCAGACTTGGAGCAGTGGTCGCCCCTGGACACACAGAAGACACAATAAATAATCTATACATCATCTATAAACCATAATTTACTTCAGACAATATTTTTGGCTGTAATGAATAAGCCTAATGAATTCCACCAAATGATCTGCTGTTTGCTTAAACCACATGACTGTGGACTATATACAATAGTATTCAAGTGAGACAACATTTTAAAGACCAAAAATAACACAATAGTTCTCTTACAGTCACAGGAAGCTGACAGGAAGGCTCTCCATTAACAGAAAACATCATACACCACTTTGACATAACACAAAAACAATGCTATGTACGGTGACCCTAAGGGCCAAAACACAACAATTGAGAGACATTTCAGTCAACAGTCCAATGCCATTTCCTGTTCCAATTGATTGAAGGGCCTCAGAATTCATCAATTGTCTACATGTGTTTTGTGGACTTGAGCAAGGCTTACAATAAGGTTTCAACTATTTCAGGGTCTTGTTCACAAGTGATGAAAAAAAAGAGGTGAATAAGGTGCTGAGTCAAGGTGAAGCTCAGGCTATGATCATGAACTCTGGGTAATGACTGAAAGAACTACATGCAGATAAAATGAGTTTTCTCTATGCAGTAGCTGGGCTTAATCTCTGAGATCAGGTGAGGAATTCAGAAATCCAGGAGAGGAACATAGTAGACCCGGTGCTCTGCCACATTGAGAGGAGACAGGTGAAGCATTTGGGGCACCTGATAAGGATGCTCCCTGGTCACCTCCCTTTGGAGGGAACCAGGACTGTCCAGTGTTTCCTCCAATATCTGTGTTGTTTGTTGTTCTCTCTCTATGGTTTTCTTTTCTCTCTTCTCTTTCCACTAACCCCAGCTGGTCGAGGCAGATGGTCGCCTACCCGGAGCACGGTTCTGTTGGAGGTTTTTTTTTCCATGAAGGAAGTTTTTCCTCCCCCCTGTCGCCCTGGGCTTGCTTTTCTTGTTGGTTTTTTTGTGTAGTATATTTAAGACCTTGAACTGAATTTGGGAAGTGTCTTGAGATAATTGATTGGTGCTATGTAAATAAAACTGAATTGAATTGAGGGAGTACATCTGCACTCACTGGAAGAAGCATATGTCTCTGCTGGCCTTGGAGCAGCTAAGGATCCCTCAGGAGGAGCTAGATGAAAATGCCGGAGATGGAGAGACCTGGGCATCTCTGCTCCCCCTGTTGCTACTGTGACCCTGAAATGGACCAAGCAGTTTTGGGGAAGGGATGGATGACTGGGTTGTGTATTATGCCTACTCTGTATCTTTGGGTGTAGTTACACGATTCACAAGTTTACTTTGTGCTGGATATTAAAGCAACATTCAAGAAGAAACTTAAAAACTCAGAGATACCTCAGGGAACACTAAAAGGGAAACAAGAAGAACTGATTTAAACTAAGTTGGATTTAATTTTGAACTGGTATTTTTTTGCAGTTTATCATTATGTTTTGCATCTTTGTTTCTGTTTTGCCTACAATTTAAGTTGTTAAGAAACTGAAGTTAAGTGCACAAATAAAGTTAAAGTGCATTTTTCCATTTTTTCTTTAAGTCTGGGTAAGTGTGTGGTCTTTTATGTATGTGAGGTCTGATTATTCTCTTTATGAACCTAATGATCTTAAAGGCAAAGTATATAACATTTTCCTTAAAAACACTATAGACTTACAAAAATAGTCCTTCTTGATCATCACTTGTGATGCAGGTAAATACACCAACACACACTGACACAAGTGTTTGTGTCAGTGTGTGGTGGTGTATTTACCTGCAGAGTCCCTGCCTCT
>JAPQRN010000025.1:20578089-20605115 GCA_037367275.1 Coranthus polyacanthus | reverse complement strand
CAAGTGTTTGTGTCAGTGTGTGGTGGTGTATTTACCTGCAGAGTCCCTGCCTCTATTTTCCTCTTGTTTTGTTGTGTTCAGGACATTTCTGGGCATCAACCTTCAAGCAGTGAGTTTGTATCTCCAGCCAATCAATAACAGCATCATGCAAACAAAGCAACTCTGGTCTTACATCTCTCTCCTCTTTCTACTCTTCTCACTTAATGCACAGTTCTGTCTGAGAGGCAAAACTCTGGGCAAAGCACAGACATAAGCCTTTCAGACTTTCAGTTTGGGGATAAGGTGTACCATTCCATTGCCTTCAACTTTTAGCTTCTTAGTGTAATATCCCACCAGTAATGCCAAAGATATCTCGAATGTTGGGGACGAGGATGACCAGCAAGTTGACGGCAAACAGCAGACACACAGCGATAGCGATGTGACGTAACCAGTGGAAAGGTTTCCCTGGAAACAGCAGCTGCTGCAGGGCACGACGGATCTGACAGAAACACACACACAAGGACACATGGGAAAGGTTCCAGACCTTGAATAATTAAAAAGCCCTGGCTGCTGTAGATTTACACTGAACTCTCTAAAAATAATTTTTGGGTCAATCATTTTTTTCCAGGAGTCATTCTGGTCTCATTTGTTTGGATCCTCCAATAAGTGTTCAGGTCCATCTTTTAAATTACTGCTCCATTAATAAGACCTCAGAGTGAATGGACGCTTTGATGTCTGTCGTGTCGGGCTTTGATTGACAGGTGTGATTGACAGCTCGCTTGCCTACCGAATCAGACTTTCAGAGCTTCTGTTTATTGAATTTAACAATTAACAGACAGCTCGACTGCAGTTGTGGTTAATTACAGTGTTAATTTGTGTTTTTATACATGCAAAGTTGAAATTACTGTTATCAAATGCAACTCTATGTGTTAATATTTATCAGTAGCTGAAATTACTTGGTGGTGTTTATGAGTGTCTGTTTATAAGTGTCTGACTACTTCACTACTCTGATTCATTTAAACAAAAACACAAATATTTAAACTTGAAGTAATCATTAAGTTGCGTGCTTGAAGGTCAGACTGCTGCTTACAGGAAATAAGACGACGGGAACAGTGAGGGTGACAGCCACCAGGACAGCCAGCCTAACGCACAGGATCAGCGTGTCCAGAGGGTCCACCTTACTGTAAGTGTGGAGCAGCTCTGCTTCAGTGTTTTCTGCAGAAAAGCACACAGAACATGATGAAGAACATAGAGCTCCAGCTCTCTGTCAACTTGAGGATTTATTTTTAGCAGACAAAATCTATGTCACACTCACCGTAGAAGGTCAGGTAACCAAATATGGCAGTGAAGAAGTACATAATGAACATGCCCAGGATGGAAACATTACCGATGTTCTGCATTCTTCTCTTGGTTGGGCTTTAGGAGGAACAACAGGAAGTGTTAAGCAATACAACACTTGTGTCAAGACAGTAAACTATGCCTATGTGTTTCATTTATTTTGTGTAATTTATTACAACATGTGTCTTATTTTCCTAGATTTACACATGGTTTCTTTTTGTAATGATTACACATATTTATTGCAGACATTTTAGATTACATTTAAATTTACATACAAGAAATAAAATATTTTATTTATACTTTGTATCATTTAATTATAGACAACTAGCTGTTGTCCTCCTATGATGGTCTAAATGCATTTTTCATACTGCCATGAATATAATTATGACTTAGTAAAAAAAAACAAAAACAAATTCTTGCTATAAAGTGGGAGGAGCTACTGGTTTTGGATGTTTTTCTTCATTCTGTTTTACCATATCAATTTAGATACCATCATTATTAAAGGATAAGGCTAACATTTTTTTGTACTTGTGTGTGTTGTCAACAAATCCTATGGAAAGACACCAGTAATTGCCTTCATCCTACAAACTGTATTATTTATCGGTAATGGCGTGGAGCTCTGTTGTCCGGAAACAATTAAAAAAACACATCACTGAGCCTCATTGTTGCACTGGATGACCTTTCGTTATTTACAAAATGGAATGTATCACTAATTAAAAAAACACAGCTCCAAAGTCTAATAATAGTTGTCTCTTTTTACAGTGTGGAAACAAGCTCCAAACAACCTCCAGGACTAAAAGATGAAGGCATCGTCGTATATTTTTGGTTACTCAGGAGACCACAGCAGGTCAAATTACACTATGACAGGCCACAACAGTCTGTATTATGAATTGGAAATACTGTGAAGTGACAGTGACAGCTATCGTTGCATAATGCTTTGTGATTGGCCTGTCAGTTAGCCTGCTAATTAGGGCAGCTAGCTCTAATTCATGGGTTTATATTAAACAAAGTTAACATTACTGTTATCAAACCCAACACTGTGTTAACATTTGTCAAGTAACTGAAATGATTTTGTGCTGTTTATCAAAACAGTGCTGTTTAGCAGCGTAGTCATGTTTTCAGCAGTAGCATTAACTTGGTGAATTTCACCCTTCCCTCTTCCCCCTTATGTAAATACATGTTGAAGTTTGGGCAACTGTAATAGCAAAAACACTCTGTAATTCAACCTAATAAAATCAAAATGTAACTTGAAAGAAAGAGCACATTGACAGTGTTGTGTAGACTCCTTGAAGCTGTGGTATACTGTATGTGCTGTGCAAATAGCTGACATGTATGTGAGGAATGTACTCGTGTACATCTTACTTGCTCAGCTCAGTGTAGATGGGAAGCACCTCGGGGTGACATACGAAAGCAAATGCCAAGATAGGGATGGTATACGCCGTCTGAAAATAGAATGGAAATAACTCCACTATGTTGTTTTGCACATGTAGTCGTGAAGTCATGCAGCAGACAGCAAATGATTTGATGTGTCCTGCCATGTGCCTCGTGTAATTTGATGCACCCATAGATAGTTTCTTAACATATGTGTGTTCACCAGAGCTGACAATAAATTAAAATATGACAGTGATGTGTTTTGGGGCTTTGCTTAAGATCCACAGAACTCATCCTGACCTCTTGGTTAATAGTGAAGAATTTGGTTGTGCATGTATCTTCTGGGACAGCTGTGCTCACAGAGTAGTTCCCAAACACTTCCAGAGGGCAAGCAACGTTGAATCTTTTGTAGATGACCTGTGTGAATAGAAGAGGAACAAGCAATTATCATTTCGATGCTGTAGTGTAGGTAGAGGTGGGAAGTAACAAAGTACAAACACCTCAATACTATATTTCAGTAGAATTTTCAGGTATCTGTACTTTACATGGGTATCTATTTTTCAGACTTTTTACTTCTACTCCTTACATTTACTTTAATTTTAATGCATTTGAGGGGAATTATTGATTATTTTTATATTGCATCATTGCGCAACGTCACATCAAGACCGATTCCAACCTAAATGGATGTGACATTAACACAGAACAGATGATTCCATGGTAAATCCATCAGTTCATATAACACAGGACACACAAGACGAGAGATAGAATCTTAAATGACCACCCACAAACTCACAGCAGAGAGGAAGAACACCATGCAGGAGAGAGAGAAGCCACTGGTGTAACCAAGATACCCTGCAGAAGGCAAAAACACAACCACTGTAAAGCACTCAAACTAATACACAAAGACACTGTATGATTAATGTGGTGTGTATGTGTTACTCTGTGGGAGCTGATTTACCCAGGTGTTTCATCATGGCTAGTGGAAGGATGACGCACACAGTGACAATGATGATGAGGTAGTTTCCATTCATGAACCAGTCACTAGTATAGGGACATCACACACATACAGTCATTTCAGCCAGAGGTAATACAACTTCATTAAAGTTACAAAATGACAAATTTCTTCCTTTTAATTTAAATGTTTGTGAGTAGTCTTGTAGCCAAGAATGCTTTTAAAAATGAAAACTATCTCTGTCCACACCCACAGAGTTTCAGAAATATTCTCTGTATATACTAACACATCTGAAACACATATCACATGACCTGGGGGCTGACAACACTGGGCATGGGAATGATTGCAAATTACTCAAGTAATTATTATTATACATTTATAATATTTATTATAAAATGCAGAGTTTAAGCTGCTAACAGAGTCAGCAAGGACAGAAATGCCTGTAATTCAGTATCCATGTCAAATTAACAACTGGTTGTCAAGGGTGACATCTTGTTTTCTTCAAGAAAGGGTCCTGTAACAAGGGTGACAAAAACGTGTTGGTGTGGACAAGGCCTCTGTTGGAATTGAGTGGCAAAACATGCAACACGGCTGCCTGTTTTTACCATGTTTTATGATGAAACAACAAAACCAGGAGTAAAACAAACAATTAACTGCTCAATAAATTGCAGCTGGACTTGACAGTGATCCTTACAGCTTACCAAAGAACTGATCCATCAACAATGACATGCGACAGGAATCGTGTTTCCTTACATTTATATGTAGGCTACCTGATTTCGATGCCCGGAAAATACATAAAGCAAAACCTGAAATCATACAAGCCTTGAGCTTGGTAGTACTTTTCTCCACATTAACTAAATCCTAAACATAACCGTAGATCTCAGCTGAAGCACAGAGAGCAGTGCGTAGGAACACACAGCAGCTGTAGCAGTGATTTTGCTGCTTAAATAACTATTAGTTTCTCATTTTTCATTCTCATAAAGTCTGCTACTGACCTTACTGACCTTTATATGTGTACTGTAACTACAAGGTGTAAGAACAAGTGGTGCTCACAGTGGTTGCACCCAAACAACACTGAATAAATAAGGATACTTCAGAGTACAGTGAGAAATTAAATGAGTCTTAAAATCCAGAGGTGACTAACATTAAGAACTGCCTGTTCTCTCATCTTGTAGTTAATGGACCTGTTGAATGGGTTTTGGCTAGATGTTAGTGATGTTTGTGGTTAACACTAGCTTTTCATGTTGTGTTCTATGTACACACCCCGCTTATGAATTCTGAAGCTGTTATATGTCTTAAAAAAGTGTTTACGAACAAGTAGCTAAATGACAATGTCTTCAGGCTGAACACAGAAACTCATCTACTCACTAGTCTGTCTTTACAGTCTCACCATGTTTGCAAATTATTCTATTCACTAGCAAAATCAGGACACTAAGAGGAAAGGTTTTAGTTTATAGTTTAGGTTTATAGAAGAGGTAAGCACGTGAAATCCAATTACAAGTTGGAGCTTTGGTGGTGGTGGCACTGAAATCATGTGATGTGTATGTGTTTATATCTGAACATTAGCCTTTTTCATGATTGCATTTATGTTTCCAAAATCATAACAGTGGTTTTTATCTGTGAAGATTATCCTGTTCAGTCAACAGTTCTTGTTTGCCACAGAGCTTAATTTCTGCAATAACCCAAAAGCCAATGGAAAAAATCAATAGGCTTTTGGTCCTTGGTCTTAATGTACAGTTTTAAATGTAATCTCTATCACCACCTTCAACAGTGAACATCATACAGGTAGATTTAAAACCTGGAAACAGTACTCACTCAGAGCTTGATGTTTGGCCAAGAAAGGCTTGAATAACCAGTGGTAACTCATACTTCACTATGAACAGGTAGCTGGACATTGCTGCAGAGAAGGAAACCACATTTCAGACTCTTTGCTGTTGTGCACAGACCCATCTGTTTCATTACAACAGTGAAATTCTGACATGTTTGGTCAGGAAGATGTATCATCACCCAACATCCACAGTTCTTCCAGTGGCTGATATAAACATAAGAAATTTCACATGTGTATGCCAGTGTCTTACCTCCAATGTTATGTAATGTTATGATGACGGCTGCTAGAATTTTCCCCGTATGACCAAAAGCTCTCATGCCCAGCTGCTCATAGGCACGAATCCCTGAACAAAGCAGTGCAAACAACCACATTTAAAGGAGCTATTTGTGATATTTTTACTTTTACTAATGATCATTAGTGTTTAGAAATTCTGATGTTATGCCAAAGACATCATGCAGGGTTATGTACTCAACTATCATCATATCACTATCTGACCCGGGACAGCACTCCTGTAATACCACTTTGAGTGGTAGTGAGTAGTGAGACACTGTAGCCTTGAGTCTGCCCTCACAGCCTCAGTCTGACATACAGTAAATGGAAATAGCCTAGCTGCACTCACTGGGCTAATTCTAACCTCTTTACATCCATGTAGAAGGACAGGTAGTGAACTGCAAATGCAACAGTAAACAGGAAATACTACAGTGGGTGAAGCTTTTCATGAAGCAACTATTATCAGCATCATCGCCTGCTGCCGTAAGAAACAATGCTCAGAGTCAAAGAAAAAACGTGACGCAAAGCAAGAGTCAGTATTGCCATTACTTCTTTGCTGGAGACAGCTCTCAGAGTAAAGGAATGAAGTTTGATGCTGAACTCACAATGTTTCTTCTACACTGGTAAGATGGCAATGTAGCGAAAGCTTCCAAAGTAGCACAATTAATCGAATTGCAATCATAATCATAATCATACTCTCAGCCTGTGCAATTAAGATATGATCACAAAGGCCTGTGTTTTAAAGGTCCAGATTTAGATGAATTTATAGGAGGATAAAATGTTTTTTGTATTTTCTATGATAGTTTAATTTTGTAAATTTGGTTTAAAAAAGATACATTTCAAAATGAGTGTGCATTTTCCTTGATAACCAAGCAAGGAGACTTAAAATCAAAATTGCAATATTGCTCACAACAATCACAATATGACTTTTTCACCAAATCTTGCAGCCCTAAGTTTGTTGAGACAGTTGTGACCTTGTGCGGTCAATTCAAAATGGATCTGATTTATGGTTTTAATGTGGCTGTTTTCTTGCCCTGATGTAAATTATTGGCTGACGCAGCCGTCTGCCTGTGATGATGCCATAACACAGATGTATGTAAACAAAAAACTTTACACTTTGTTGTGAGAATGATACGTCTAATTTTGAGCATAGCAGTCAGTGAGAGGTGATGCTTTGGGGGGTACTTTCTGGTACACCACTGCCCCCTGCTGTTGTTAGGTAGAGTTAATCTTTTAATCTTAATTTTACAAATAACTCTTTTAACTGAGTGACATTCACAGAGCTATAGCAGAAGCAGTGACGAGAGTCATCTCACAGTTATGACTTTTTTAACTGTGGTAAATCTTACCCACAACTCCAGCGCTGCACAGCAGTAGATGGACAGAGTAACAGGACAGACATGCAATGCATGTCAGCAGGATCCTGGAAAACACACACAGTACTGATGGGTGGTGTCATTTATGTCACCTGTCCTGTTTTGACCACCTCTACGTATATTTCCTCTTAGTCTATCTCCCAGTCTATGTCCATCTAGACTGACCAGGTGTCCCATACATGGGTTCAAGCAAATAATAGTTAGGTTTACATCCAAATGTGTCACAAATTTGAACTGAAGTTCCAGAAAATCATCAAAAGCAAACATGAATTTTGATGAAAACACATTTAAAAAACATATTTCCATCCACTACTGTTGTGTGAATATTTGTGACAGTGGTGTGAAGGTTCTTTCTGAAATGGAACAGGTTACAGATTAACTAGTTACTCTGTTAAAAATGTGACCTTTTAATGACTTTATTAGTGTAATGTGTCTTATTACATTTTATTGTTCTTGATGAATTTTCTAACAAATATTTTAAACAGGGCAATTAAGTCCTAAAACACCAATTGAAACCAACACTGTGCAGTAATGTTTTAGACTGATTTAAGAAGGAATATGTTTTTTATTTAGTGTTTATTTTGCCATTTTGATTTCTGGGGAAGTCTGGGGTATTTAATTGATTGCAATCTGCAACTCCACCACTAGATATTACTAAATATCACACAATGGACATTTAAAGAGAACTATTAACAATGTGGAGATACTATACTGCATGTGCATCCACTTGTTTTGTATAGAGCAACATATACTGTTGTTATCTCTGATATAAGTTGATTTGAAAACACAATACATACTTATGGATTTTTACATGTTCCCATAATTCTTGTAGGAATCATTAAAAAATATAAATGTTAACGTATATGACAAATGGGAATGAATATTATTCATGTAGTTGTAGACTGAAATACACTGTAATTCTCCAAATTGTGTTTTTTCACATCTCCTCTGTTACTTTCTGAGTACCACTGTTTGAGTGGCTGTAGGTGGCTGTATCACATTTGTTTGTGTATCGCGGTAGTACTTACAGGAAAAGAACGATGCCTGTGTTTGACATGGCGTATGATAGACCTAGAATGCCACTGCCCATGATGGCGTTACTCAGGTTAAAGACAGACATCCCAAAGGAGGTTTTACCCTCAAACTGGAACACAGACAAAAAGTGAACATCAGCTTCAAAGCCCACACTAGATCCACCGATCCCTTTAATTTTATCAATGACTTGTGATGAAAACGACAATAATCTAATCACGTTTATATGTGCAGCATCTCATTGAAAACCTAAAAACTAAAAGCCACTTGTAAAACCCCAATACAACTCAACCCCCACCTTCACTACCACTTTTTGATGTGGATGTTGATAGAGACTGTGAAACCATGTTTCTCTACCCTGTTTAGGTTACTTTTCATTGTTCAAATTGGGGAAAAACCCAACAAAGAAAAAAAACAAAAAACTTATTGTTACAAGAATTAATTCCACTCCAGTTCAATTCCATTTCAATGATTTTTAATGAACTGAAAATGAACTGATAGTATCTGATGCATGCCCATGGTCATTACTCTACTTCTGAATATAAATCTGTCCCTAATCAAAATATGTTCCTTTATCAAAATTAAACTTTCAGGCAATATTTGATTATTTTATCATGGTTTATGCAGCCCACCTGAGGACTGAAAAATGTGTGATGCATGTTGAAAATACACTTTATTCACATTTTCAGTTCTCACAGCAAAAAATAACAAGAAATTGCAATCAATTTGTAACAAAATAACCACATCATGAAATGAAATGGACTGTTCTCCCTTTTGATAAATCATTTTTGCTTATTATTGTGCTCTTGAATGAAACCTGGACAGTGGTTGTTACTGGGCTTGTACTTGCATTGTGACATCAGAAATCAGCAGCTCAGGTCACTTTTGAGATAATCTCAACAGACCTTTTTCACAGCACACATGTAGGTTTCTAAGTCTTTATTGTCCCCTTAGGGAAATGTGTGTCTACATTTGACCCATCCTTGAAGGTCCTGATCTGCTTCTATGCTTTGAACTTTGAACAGTATTTTAAACCCACAGATGAAATGATCAAAGCAAACTTAAAATTGCAGCATGGTATGAAAATAAGGTATTAGGCACCTTTCTAGACCCAAAGCTCTCTCTGCACAGTTTGCATGAATGATTTCCACATTTTGAGCATTGCTGTATTGGCAGCCTTTAGCCTTCATTATTCATATTCATATATGACTTCCATCATAAAAGCCTTTTGGTCAGAATGATGATATGTACAGTAGTACATAATTCCTAATTATGAATTCTCCTTCACATCTTTCCCTTGATGTTATGACATTTTCCATCGAGCTCAAGGAAAAGTGGTTAAAAAAAGGACGAGGAGGTTATTTTGAAAGTAAACCATAATACCTTAACCACTGATAAAGAATATTTGCATATGTCATTTGTAAAAGCCTGGACTGAACCTTAAATGTTGGAGCTAAGTGCCTGAATGCACCATTAACCAGCAGCTGAACAAGATAATAACATAATGCAACACATGAAATAAAATTTCTTATGATAGCTCCACATGATTGTGTCACTGTCAAGGAGCTGAATGAACTGAAAGACAAATAAAGTGCTTCAAATACTCACGTCTGTGAACTGAGGTCTCTTCGAGCCGTCACTTTTATGCTGTAGAAACTTCTCTTCTTCTGGTGGGATTCTGCGAACCATCAAAAAAACAAACAAATCACTGCACTTCTACATCTTTATACAACCCAATCATATTTTTGATTGAGCTTGAATTCATGAAAAGCTAGTATATACTAAGCAAATAGAGAACATACCCTCCTTCCACAGACACATCAAGGTGATGGGTGCCATTTGAAAGCTTCTGTAGCTCCATATTTATGACTGGTAAGGACTTACTTCTTCAGAGAGATGGGAATATCAAAAATATATAAGGCTGCAATGTGAGAAGAAGAAACAGAATCTCAAAATCTCTAAGCATCTTAAAATCACTTCAATATATATATATGTATATATATATATATATATGTGTGTGTGTGTATGTGTGTCTGTGTGTGTGTGTATTTAATATCTTATTATTATGCTACATTATAATTACAACTGAATCTTACTGAATCTGCTGAGTCAGACTTTCAGAGCTCCTGTTTATTGAATAAAACATCCTGACAGACAGTTCTACTGTAGTTGTGGTTGAGAAGTTACACTAAGACCATCAGAGGATTCTGTCATGAAATTTACTGGTACTTAATTGCAATACTCAGCTCCACCCTTTTATCCAAATATGGGCACTTCTGTTTCCAAAAAATTAAGATGGCAATGGCCAAAAGCCAAACTTTTGATCTTAAGAGACAGTCAATAAAGAAATGAGTGAAGTCGAGGCTTTGTGCACTTTTTAGATACAGTCTGTGTTACTGACACAGTAAAATGGCACATTTCATCAAACATTTGCATGACCAGTCATTTGATATCATTGTCATGTTAGTGTAACTTATTAATAGAGCTGTCTGTTTGCCAAAAATGTACATTTTATTCAACAAACAGACTCTGACAGTCTGACTCAGCAGGTTAGTGACGTGTCAGACACATCTGTCAAAGCCTTCTATTAGCCCTAAAATCTTATCAGTGCATGACCAATTTACAAGAGAACCACCAGAAAATTAGAGACCAGAATGGCTCCTAGTAAACTTAAACTAGTAAAAGTTATGTATCAACATAATATTTTCAGAGACAAGTTCAATGTTAGTCTATGAAAGCCAGGCTGCTTTAGAGCCAGCATGGCCATTAGAGGTATTACACATGGACATATTTCTATTTTGGCTTCACTTTCAAGCGGCAGTTGTTGCCCCTTTGGTCCAGGATAAGCTGTAAAACAACCCTGACACACCGTCAGGGTTGTTTTACAGCTTATCCTGGTTTAAGTTACACACTCAGCAGATACAGAGCGACAGTGGCATTCATTTGGAGCAGTACATCTGATTCGGTCTCCACCAACTCCTGAGACTCTAAAATCAAAACCACATACAATGTAAACAACATAATCATTTGTTCCATAAAGAAATTCAAAGTTGCAGCTTTAATAATGACAATAGGCTCAGAGTCAGCCTAATGTGCTAACCTGTTCATAGTGTCCTCACTAAAAGATACAGAAGTTTGTTTGCATGCTATTTTAAGCTCATGTGTGGAGGTAGGCCAATACCTAGATGGTAAATATATTGACTCGTGCTACTGTTTAACAGAAAATACTAAAGTAATGCCAAATGATAAGAAACTCTGATCTGTAAACAGGCTGAAGCAGCCAGTAGCATCTGTTACTTAATGTTGTTCATACAGTTGGTCAGTAAATGCAATCACATGTCATCGGTACGAAAGTACACCAGAGCCACAAACACAGACCAGTCCATGTGTGTGTGTGTGTGTGTGTGTGTGTGTGTGTGTGTGTGGTCTGAATGTACAGTGCCACAACAAAAACATCAAACATTTCATCCATACAAGTTTGACCGGGTGACATTTACATTTGGCTGGAAGACAAGAAGTTAAAAAGCCACACAAATATTGGAAAGCACTGACAACATCCACTTATTTGGTTTTGGGTTTTAATGAGGCAGTGCTCATATCCTGGGCCCCAAAAACTCCAGGGTCACTGTGTGTGTGTGGACCTTTAATTTATGCCAAATTTGTTTGTGTATAAGCACCATTACATTATTACTAAGACTCTGACCCCATCTATATCCTGGCCACTGGCCTGGGTCAATCTGGACCTGCAGTTTATGTTGTGTTTTAAAGAATATTCACTTTACTTCTTAAACCTTCTAAAAGAGTTTATGAAAAACTTCATTCAACATTCACTACAGTCAAAACTCAGGCTTAGAGAAAAAATACATGAAAACATCTCATTCTGTCTTAAATGTAAAGACATGCAAACATTACACTTAGTCTTAAGGGAAAAACACTCAAATGTCACATTTGGTCTTGAGGGAAAAACATGTAAATGTTGCATTTGGTACTGTACAGGACTGTTACGGACCAGGAAGGGAGAGAATAATACTGTACACTAACATGCACATGTAATACTTTCAAAGGAAACTTGAACTTCCAATTCTCTCAAGGGTCTATAAGGGTTAAATCTTATAAGGGTTTCAAAGGGGTGTGCTTTATCTTTAAGTGAGAAATAAGTTTCTCAAGCCTCTACCAATAAGCATTTCAAAGCAAATCTATAAGTCAGTGTTTGAAGGGGGTGGGGTGGGGGGTGGTGTTGGGTTTCATACCATTTTATCAAGTCTGGATCTCCATTCCTGACTAGCTATTGAGCTGTAGTTTTGATAATAGCTCTTGCTTCTCCAAACCGCTGTGAAAGTCAACGTGGCTCTACAGATAAGAGTGTGGAGTGGGGCCAAGGCTCGGTGGCTCAGTAGTAGATATCTGTCCCCGCTGAGCTTCAGGTCTGACAGACACAGTGATAACAGCTGAGAATGACCCCCCTGCTCAAACATGACTGAGCTGGTTCCTCAGACATTGACACTGTACAGTCGTCACATGGACCATATTTGTAAATAGTGGGACGTGTAACATGTTCCTACACTTCTGGACTATATTAATGTAAATAAACAGATTTTACTTATCATTTGTCTGTTTTCAAGACAACCCTGTCTTGTTACATTAATATGTAACTAAATTGTAATCGCAAATGCATGCTGTTATAAACATAATGACATAATGATTTGTTTCAACAGAATAATTAAACGTAGTTAATTAACATACTTTCATAAAGGTAAAAATGTTGCTCTTTAACATGAATATAATTTGTTTACAGTCCACGTATTTTGTTCCACCAAAAGATTCACCGACTTTACAATATCAGCTGGTTTTGACTTCGGCATTATTCAACTGTTTAGAGTTTATAGTTTAGGTTTAGAGAAAGATACCAGGGTTTGATTTAATACAGGAAAAGTGAGCAAAGATGTGAGACTCAAAAAAAAAGAAAAAAAAGACTCACAATGTATTGATTAATATTTAAACCAAACCACAATGTTTTCCAAACCCTAACCAAATAAATTATATAAAAAATTACAAGAACATTAACTTCACTCCAATGTGTAATGATCAGTTTTCAGTGTCAGTTTTCTCTGTAATCCAGACAACCAAACATTAAACCAAAAATAAACAAAATTAACAAAATAAGCACTAAATCCTGAAATGAGAGACTACAGGAAGGTTTCCATCTTGTTATGTCTTGTTACATCTTTTACATCAACTTCATCTTGTTTCATCTTTTATGTCTTTTTTGTCTCATTGCACCTTTTATGTTGTTTTCGTCTTTTTGTGTCTTTTACATCGTTTTCATCTTGTTACATCTGTTGTATGTCATATGCACTAATGGATTCACCAAGGGATCTTTTCAAGTACAGGTATATGTATCTGAAAACTCTACTAAAGTACAATAACAAAGTTTTGTACTTTGTCACCTTTGCAGCCCTGTATTAGAAGCACACTGGAAAAAGCTACCTCTGCATTTGTCCATATGGATCATTTCCTGGCCACAGAATCAAGGCAAATTACACTTGTAGCAAAACATAATATAAGCGGCATTGCATTTATTACAAAACATAATTGGATTTATAATTTGGCAAGACAGGGTTGTTTTAAAGCGACTCTTTTGAGCATTATTATGTGATTGAACTTACTTGTCATGTAGGATTATTGTCCTGTGACACTAACTGACACTAGTAGTGATGTAGGTACACCCACCCATCCTGAGCACCAATCAGCTTTAAGTGTTCCTTGTCTACTGTTTTTGGCCAAAGAAAGTAAATGTCAACAGAAACTTTATCACTTTATGACAGGCGTGGGCTGTAGGCTTTACTTTCAGTGGGTCAGTGAGAATCACATGTTTAAAGAATAAGAAACATTGATGCAACACAAACCAAACAGTACATGACCAGCAGTTTAACTTTAGTTTGTACAATTAATTAACATGTTCTAAATATGCATTATTGAACAGCAGAAACCAGGTAGTTCAGTCAGCTGCAAACATGCTGATGTAAACAGGTAGGATGAATATGTTGAGGCTGTTTGATAACTTCAAAGGCACTCTGTCCTTATCCAAAACTTCAGGAGTCTAAAGTTGTTGGAAAATGTTCTGAACTACTGAAGTGATCTGCAAGTCTACATATAAACATTTGAAATATGAACTGCTTTTCTCCTGACAGTGGCAGTATATACAGAGTGAACTGAGAGGGAACATACAGTGCACAGTATGTGCCATGGTGAGGCCCTGCCCTATTTTCTTTAGCATGGAATGTGTAGATTTACTGCTTATGTAATACTGTTACCTTTCCTTCACTTTATATACAATACAATATATATAACAATATAAGAATTAGTCTCAGACAAGACTTCATTCATATGGAACAAATTATATAGACTATAATTCTATAGACCTTAACAAGCAAACATTTTCTTATATTCATGTGTCTGAGAAAAAAGTAGGAAAAATTATGTTACATTTAAAAAAGATTTAATCAGATCATCAGACATAAATGGGTGAAAAAAGACCATCAGTCTTAACTCCGAGGAACAGCTCGAACAGCTGGATCATATCTGTGTTTTATCTGCTTTGATGAATGAGATAAAGCTTTAAAAATAAGGGCGTCTGAGCAGGTAATAGGCTGGTGCCTGTTACAAAGCTCTGCTCACTTCCCATGGTCCTCCAGCCGTCCTCCTGAGTAGACATCTATGAGACGCAAACCACGTGGCAGCAGTGCAGGAGCTCTCGAGCTCAGCTCTCGAGGAATGGACTGACTTACCTCCAGAAGCAGCTGAAGTAGCAGAGAGTGGCCCGTGAAGCTGTGTGCTGCTGTTAGTCCCAGGATCTGAGGTGGACTTCTTTAGGCGTGTTTGCGGAGCCCTGCAGAAGAGCAAGGACTGTCTCAGGGAAAAAGTCTGGGGACAGGGAAGCAAATGTGGGAGCAGGCAGTGAGGAGGGAGGGAGGGTAAGAGGGAGGGAGACTGCTCAAAATGACGGTTTCAAATTTCTGGTGATGTCACATGTATAGGCAACTCCTCTTCCTTTGCAAAACAACAACTAAACTGTGAGTTCTTTGACAGCCTGCTGATGGATGGCTCTGTGGGGAATTCACAGGCTTCTGCTCACATACCCTGGGGTCTGGTGAACTCTTAATTTTTCTTCACTGCTACCTCTGAGTTGTGGCTATAGTGGAAATACTTATGGTTAGGTGATCAAAACAGAGTTACATAAGAGCCTAGCCCTGCAGAGGTGGCCACACATTGTTTCCTCCAGTGGAAGTATAGATACTCATGTAAAATCACACTGTGGTATAAGTAGTGTGTCCACGCTCTGAAATGTCCTCAAAGTATAAAAGTCATTAGTCGGTCTTTGAAGGACATTTCTAGAGGCTGTTTGTGTGTAAAGTGAACCGAACCTCATGTCATATTAATATAATGTGAAGATTTTTTAACTTAAACGTCAAATCAGATCTAAAACAATAGACTGAAAACAATGAACATTAACTTCAGTTTTCAATGTTAGTAACAGAACACAAGAAATAACGATGCTTTTTCTCTGTGATCCAGTCTCTATTTACTGTCTAAAAATCTTCTTCTTGTCTTGTCTTCTTATGTGTTATTTCATTTTTGTCTTGTTTGACCTTTTTCATCTTTTACAATGTTTTTCTCTTATTATGTCTTATGTTATTTTTGTCTTGCTGCATCTTTAATGTCAATTTTTTCTTGTTGCGTCTTTTACATTGTTTTATTCATCGATGGATTCACCAAGGCATCGGCCTTTCTATGTGTTATTGTTTCATCCATTTAGGTTGAAATGAGTCTTGATGTTCTGAAGACGCACAATAATGCAAAATAAAAATAATGGAAAATTCCCCTCAAATGCATTAAAACTAAAGTAACAAGTCTGTTTTGAAAATGTAAGGAGAAGAATGTACAGATATTTGAGTTAAAATGTAGTAAATGTAAAGTGGTTGCCTGAAAACTGTATTGAAAAGTACAGTGGCAAAGTACTTGTACTTTGCTACTTGCAAACTGGAAAAAGCTAGCTCTGCATTAGATCAATATGGAACACTTCCTCAGAAAGGTAAATATATAACCCAGCGATCCCCAGAAGTGACCCACTCCACCCCAGTGCTGCAGCTAAACAAAACCATCTGAAAATACTCATGGTGCAGGATGCATACATTCCCACAGCTATTTTGGACTGTTATGTGTGTGTGTGTGTGTGTGTGTGTGTGTGTGTGTGAGTGTGTGTGGATTATGTTATGGGGAGATAAATCTGTTCCTACAATCAATTGTGGGGCAGTCTGCAACTCCCCATAACATAAATCATTCAAGTTGAAGGTTGAGAGTTTTTTTGGGTGTTTAGGGTTAGGTTAAAGTTAGGATAAATCTCCAGGAAATGAATGTAAATTAATGTAACGTCCCCCCAAACACATGGAAATGCAATATGTGTGTGTGGTCATGTGTTTTTACATTATATGGCCGTGAATCTGTTTACATCACTCACTGGTTTGTGGACTGCTGATTTGAGGCTTTGGATTTGGCATTTTGGCAGTTGAAATCTTGGGTTTTGGGCCCATATTTGGATAAGAGGGTGGAGCTGGAGAAGAGCGAGAGGTGAAACCAAGGAGCAAACACTCCAGCTCCAAAATGAAACCAATGTGGAAGTATCTTAAAGTGTAATACCACTGACCCATAGACTTACATTGAACTTAATTGAACATCTCTCTAAAAATACTGAGTCAATTATGTTTTTTCCAGGAGTCACTCTGGTCTCACTCATTTTATTTGGGCCCTCTAATAAGTGTTCTGGTCCATCTTTTTTTCGTCTGTTAATAAGATTTTAGGGTGAATAGAAGACTTTGATGATAAAATGTTTTTTTTCCTGACAGACAGCTTTGCTGTAGTTGTCCTTGGATGCCAAGATCTATCACCATCCATCCCTATTACAAGATTCTGGGTTTAAAGAGGCATTAAGAGGTCAAATTAGGATGTACATTGAGTTGAATGAGCCCACAGCGCCCTCTGTGGGGACGGCCTGGGACGCTTTGAAAGCAGTGTTGAGAGGCTTCATAATCCAGTATGCTTCTCATAAGAAAAAAAGGAATATTGCAAAACAGTGAGTGAAATTGAAGACAGAATTAAAAAGGTTGAGACCAACTTAAAAAAACATTTTAATGCTAACAACCTTAGGATTCTAACACAGCTCAAATATGAGTATAATAGCATCTTGTCACAGAAAGTTGAATTCTTGTTTTTCAGAATGAGACAAAAATATTATGAATCAGGAGATAAGGCTGGTAAATTATTGGCAAACAGAGAGAACTATCATCAATTATTTCAGCTCTCAGAACAGAGGAGGGTGAACTTAAGGTCAAATCTTTGGACAGCAATAGTAGGTTTAGAGAGTTTTATACAAAACTGTATACAGCTGATCAACAAAATGGGGAGACATGATGGAGACATTTTTCCAAATCACAAAAAACTGACCTTGATCGCCCAATAATTAGCAAAGAAATTATTCGGGTGATTAAAGAGCTACCGAGTGGGAAAGCCACAGGGCTGGATGGCTTTACAGCTGAATTTTTTAAATGCTATGCCTCTGAGCTGACACCCCTACTCCTGAGTATGTATAATGAGGCATTTGAAAGAGGGCAGTTACCAGATACCTTATCAACAGCAATAATTACGCTCATTCTTAAAAAAATAAATAAAGACCCCTGTGACTGTAAAAATTACCGCCCAATCTCCATTATTTCCATAGATGCCAAGATCTTGTCCAAGGTTTTAGCTAATAGGCTGGAGAAGGTTGTGACTTCTTTAGTACATGAAGATCAGGTGGGTTTCATTCGCAAACGCACTTCGGCAGATAACATAAGAAGGTTTATCAATATTATGTGGGCACTCTCAAATTTCAATTTTCCAATTGCTGCTGTTTCACTTTATGCTGAAAAAGCATTTGATAGGGTGGAGTGGGGATATTTATTTAGGACATTAGCAATATATGGCTTTGGAGAAAATATATATAATCAGCCAGAAGCAGCAGTACAAAGCAATGGGTACATATCCTCATATTTTCAATTAGGAAGAGGCACATGCCAGGGTTCCCCTCTCAGCCCTTTGTTATTTTGTCTGGTAATGGAACCCTTAGCAGCAGCGATTAGGGGGGCCGGTAACTTCCCAGGAGTGGTCTATGATGGCTCTGTCCATAAATTGCTTATGTATGCGGACGATATTCTTGTGCTGGTGTTGGACCTTGTGATTTCTATGCCATCATTGCTAAATATAATTAACACCTTCTTGAAATTCTCAGGATACAAGGTAAACTGGGACAAATCAGAGGCCCTGCCCTTAACAAAAATTTTTCCCACAACACTCTTCCAGGCATTCAGGTGGCTCAAGCAGGGGATGAGATACCTCGGTATTCTCTTCCCCCCTCTATTGGAGGATATTATTAAAGTGAACTTTGACCCTCTCATAGAGAAGTTAGGTATTGATGTAAAGCACTGGTCATCACTATATTTGTCTTTATGGGGTAAAGTTAAAATTAACTGTATCCCCAGGATCAACTATCTGCTTCAGTCTCTCCCATTAGAGATTCCAGGCAGTTACTTTAAAAGTAAACAATATGCTTAAAGAATTTCTCTGGAATGGAAAGAGACCATTTATGAACATGAGAAAATTACAGAGACCAATCACTGCTGGGGGTCTAGGGTTGCCAAATGTGTTATATTACTATTATATATATATATATATATTACTATGCATTTAGTCTGAGGCATTTGGCTCACTGGGCATTGCCCCCGCAGAGGGCCCCCCCATGGTTCAGTATAGAACATTCTGTGTCGGCTCCTCTCCCATTGATTCACTTTGTCCACTAAACTGGTAAGGGCTCACCCAATTGTATCTCATCTTTAAAGTACATGGAAGAAGGTCTCAGGGCTGATAGGGTATGATCCTTATTTAAATGAAGCCTCCAGCATCTGGTTGAATCCTAATTTAAAGATTGATAGAAAAGTATTTCTTTGGAAGGAGTGGGTAGACAAAGGAATTCTTGCATTACAAAATCTGTATAATGGAAATTCTTCACTTCACTCATTTGATGACCTAAAACATAAATATGACTTGCCTAAATCCCAGTTCTGGAGGTATATTCAACTATGTAATTTATTGCAACAGGCTTTTGAGTCACAGTCTCCAAGGTCAGCAGAGGGATTGAATAGAGTTCTTAAGGTATTGTACTTAAGGCTCATTCAATTTAAAATGCTACATTGATTTTACTGGACACCAAGCAGGCTGTTTAGACTTGGTTTGAAGGATACAGCCACCTGCTGGAAATGTGATAGGGAGGAAGGTACACTGGTACGTGTGCTATGGTCATGCCCCAAGATGTGGTTTTGTGGTTTGTATGTTCATTAACAAATTGTATATGTTGATTCTAATATCAGAAAATAAAAACTGCAAGTCAAAAAAAAAAGAAAAAAGAAAATATGCTCTCAGTTCCAGATCCTCTTCCAGATCTGCAAGAAATGGATCATGTGGATAGATATTTTCATACAGCACGTGTATGATTTTTTCAGAGCAATAACTGCCTTTATTTCAGAGAAAATCACAAAAATGTCACCAATGGTGAAGAATTCTGTAAAAATTCTGGAATCCAGATCTGGATCCAGAGTGTTGACCCATGTTCTGGGTGGACTGACTTTTTAGAGACCTACCTTAAATAAAAGTTTCAAGTCAAAATCTACTGTAGCCTTTGAGTTACAGGTGCAGACAGACGTATAGACAGATGCACATACAGGCAGACATACATACATACATACATGCATACAGACAGATGGGCCCGACTGCAATCCCCTAGTGGAGGAGAGGGTAAAAATGGCTTTGTTATGCAAATGTTGATAAAGTTTGCTGTTTTACAAAGTCAGGGATTGAAAGGAGTCAGCCTCAAGTGGACATTCAAGGAACATATGGCAAGTTAGGGTAAGTCTCTAGGAAGTGAATGTAAACAATGTACATCATAGGGGACGTATATATTGTCATGGACAATTCAGATCATCCTCTTCACCACATTCTGACCAATCAGAGAAGCAACTGCAGTGGACGACTCACCTCACTACAATGCAGGTCTGAATGTTACAGAAGATCTTTCATCCACCACATCAGACTGTACAACACCTTAGTCAGTGGAAGACAGACCGGATATTCTGTAAATAATTCACTGATTACTTGTTTTCACTTTGTTTTTCTTTTCTTGAGCTGAAAGACATGAATTTTCCCCCAGGGATAAATAAAGTTAATCTGAATCTAAACATGGAAACAGAACACGTGGCCACACTGAAGTAAATATTTTAAATAATAAAGTAGAATAAAAATCAAAAATGACAAAAGCACAGTGATCAAGCATCTATTTCTTCTTGTTGTCCCATGAAAAAAATAAAACCCACAAACCCTCTCCTGTATATGTATATTGAGTAGATTTTAAGTTGTACAATATTAATTAAAAATTAATCAAAAATTTACTAAATCAGCAGTCTAAATATTTTATATAATCAAATTAATGTGTTTATTTTTAAATTCTAAATATTTCACAAAAGTTAATCTAGATTAGGTCTGGATACTAAAAGCATTCAGTGAATGAATGTTACATTAATTTATTAACTAAATGTTAATTCACCTCAGTCTTATTTTTAACTGCTTCAGCCAATTTCAAAATACACATAGTGTCACCTTTGGGTACACGTATATGGGGCTTGTTTGTCTAGAGTTTCTCTGTCATTATTCTAGTGACTGATACCTCCTATGCTTCAGTGTACTTTGGTGACACCAATTGTTCACCTATGAATGAGACTCAATGTCACACGAATCACAGATGAACATGCAGTTTCTACTTTTTACACAAACAAAAAAAACCCAAAACATAAAAAAGTGGATCAACGCTGCAATCCTTTTTCAGCAGAAAGCTTAATCTTACATTATTTTATTTGATTTTTAAAACAAAATTTTTCCATGATATGATACAGTTTAGAAAGTGTGCACTACAGATATTGTAATATCTGTTCATTGCATTCATATTGAGCCCTGTTTTTGACAAACTGGCCATATGAGTCAAAGACATTGCATTTATATTGTTCTTACGTTCGTTGTTATGAATATGTACATTTGTAATATTATTTGATTTATCAGAAATAACCTGACTACCAGATTCCATAATACGGTTGAAAGTTACACATCTTCAACCATACACAGTTTGGAGCAGGGTGAGACTTTTCCTGTTTGAACGTAACCTATGCTATGCTACAATATTTGCTTGTGAAATATTGATGTTATGTGTTCAGCGTCTCCAGACGACTGGATTTCTAAAACTAATATTTTCAATTCCACATCAGAAAATGTTGGGATGATATGGGAAATACAATTCAAAAAAGAAAGCAGTGATATTAAAATGTCCTTTGACTTGTATTTCATTGTAAACAGTATGAACACAACATATTTCATCTTTTGTCTGGTCAAGTTCATTTCATTTGTGAATATACATCCATTCATCACATTCAGCTGCAAAACATTCAAGGAAAAGTTGGAACAGGAGCAATTTAGGACGAATAATGAGTTCAAATAATGAAATAACAATGTGATTTGAAACAGGTGATGTGAACAGGTGATTGTAAATGTAATGATTTTGTCCGAAAGCAGCATCCAGGAAAGATCTAGTCCTTTAGGACTAAAAATATGTTGTCAAACTGTGATAACATATTTGTTGTCACAGTTTGACAACAAATATGTGAGAAAACTATAGAAATGTTCCTCAAAGAAAAATAGGAAGGGATTTGGATATTTCATCCTCTACGATGCAGAACAAAAAGAAAAGATTCAAGGAATCTGTATGTATTTCAGTTTAAAGGACAAGGGTTCAAGTCTAAGATGAACACCGTGATCTATGATCCCTCAAATTACACCACATCAAGAGCCATTATTCATCTAGACCCGATAGAACCATGTGGATCAGGACTAAGAAGCGTTGTTCATCTAGACCTGATAGAACCATGTGGATCGGGACTAAGAACCGTCATTCATCTAGACCTGATAGAACCACATGGATCAGGATTAAGAACCGTCGTTCATCTAGACCTGATAGAACCACACGGATCAGGGTTACTGTAACAAACCTTTGTCAAGCTCTACAATACAGAGTTACATCCACAAATACCAGTTCGAAATTTACTGAGCCAAAAGGAAGCCTCATGTTAACTATGTCCAGGCATTTGTTACTTCTAGACAGTGGCGCTGCCGCCACTTAAAATTAGTTGGAGAATAAGGGCTATTTAACCATAATATTAAACATATTATTTACAGCAAAAATGTCTCTAAAAAAACTATGTCCAAATTATTATGATATAGTACTCGTCCTGTGTCCTGTTGTTTATGTCAACATTTATTGAAGTTTTTAACTGTATTTACTTTATTTCTGTGTGAGCATGTTCACATCCTGGTCACAGGGCATTAGCCCAATGAGTGAGTATGTGGATCAGTTTGATCTTATGCTGTGCTCTCATCGGTGGATTAAAGAATCTGCTCAGGGCACACTGTGTTGTGCCCCATAGCCAATCAGAATTGTTTTTATTTTCTTGTTCTCATGTGATTGGATGATTTTCGCTGGGTCCTGGCTGGTGGCAAATATTATATACTGAAAGTTAATATAAACTTTCAGCCCTCTGAGAATGTGATCAAATAAATAATGGTTAAAATTATGAATTCTCTCAACTATCATTGTGAAATGTCACATAATCAAAATAAAAGTAGTTGGACAAACTAAGCAAACACAGTAAAACCTGATGGTAGTGGTTTATTCCAGGATGACAATGCCCCCATCCATGAAAGACGAGGATTATGTGAAAGGTTTGAGTATGAATAATGTGATTCATATGCTACGACCTTCAGTCAGCAGATCTCAACCTATGGGAGATTTTGGGCCAACATGTTAAACAGCAACAACATGTTGTTAGAATGGTGTTCATCCCTCCAGTAGGGTTCACATAGTGTTGAACCAATGCCAAGGAGAAACAAAGCTCTTATGGAGGTATGTGGTGGAACAAACCCTTACTAACCCACTTAATGTTGGCTTGTCCTGTAATCTGTCACTTGTCTGTATGTTGAAGTGAAATGTTCAGAACTGTGAACAACTGAGTTTGAATGTAATTAACATGTAGGTGTTTTGTACATTTCTGACCTCAACTGATCACTAGATACAACATTTTAGAACTTGACTCAAAGTGGGACAAAAACAAAGAACAGAGTAGAAAGCTGGGTAGAATAAGAACTATGTGTGTGTATAATTATATATACCTAGATAGACTGTGTTATCCCACCAGTCAACATTTGTACTCTATGACCACACTGAACAAAGTTGAGTAATTGCAAATGTATATATAACCTTATATATATACACACCTTAATGATAATGTGTACCAAAAACTTGTGTCCTGTCATTATGTTAACATACTTTATTAACCTTTTGTTTGGGCGCTTGTTTGGGCCATCCTCCTTTGTTGGTGCAACCAGGAAATAAGCAGCTCTGGTCATGTGACCATTTGCACCAAACATGTGACACTGCACACATTTTATTGAGACCCTTTATGTTTTCATTATTTGCTGGAAATTCAGTGATTCATCATTCAATAACATTTTATAGCCTTATGAGTGAAAAACTTTTTTGATTAAAATTAAATTAAATATACTTAATGCAGCCTAAATATTTAATATTATAACAAGTCAAAAAACTTCACTTTCATTTTCTACATTAGTCTACTCCATATTATATTGTTAAACTGTTTACTGAAATTGTTTAAAACTTAATCAATGACGTAAGTGTTAAATTCAGCTTAATATTTGATAAAACTGCCTCTAGTATATTTTTTTAAGTAAATGTTGTATTTACTGACAAAGCATTAATCCAAGCTAGTCTCACTTTCATAAAAATAAAATAAAATGTAAAAAATGCATCAGAGAGGATGTAAACCCTGCAAACTGGCAAAAGACACGGACCTGGAACAGTCCCTACCTCAGCTATGCATGGTGGTTGTGTTATTTTGTGCATTTAGGGTGCATGTCAAGAGAGGCAGAGCAGCGTGTCATTTAGAAAAGAGATGCCTATTATTCATGTGTGAGGCCCACAACAAAAATAGTTAAATTGATTACAGTCCAACATTTTACATGACTGATATTTTTCACTATAGTTTAAGTCTTGACTCTCTCTGAATGTTTCACAGACATGAACTACACACAGGTGAGGTAGGCAGCATGTTCCAGGTGTTTACAGTCATAAAGACACATGAACACAAACACAGACATCGTTTTACCAGACATCCCCGACAAACACAAATTTGAACTGTTTGTTTGACCTGCATTCTAAGAAGTAACAGCAGAGCTGAGTCAGTGGCTCAGACTCACACAGATGCAGGGTCAGAGTGTTCAGGAGTAATGTGAACTTTAGATTTATTAACAGTTTGGTGCATCTGCCAAGGCGGACAGTGCAATGAAATTTATACACACATTCCTGTGTGGCTCCCAATAAACAATAAAAGTTCACAACAATAAAAGTTGTGAACTTGTGAATGAGAAAGTTCTGTCCACTGAAACACTAGAAGACTTTTATTTTGTAAGGGTCAAGGGACTAACTTTACCAGGCTAAAAGGATTTTCAAATGCTATTTCATTCATTCTTAACCGAGGCACCTTCTGCGCGCAGGGTAATTTACAGCAGTTTACAGCAAGAAGGGGTCTTCAAGTTTGTAAGGCATCTTTATTTAAGCTGGTACCATATATACAACAATACTTTGCTGATGGAGCTGGACAACATTTTAAATGGACTACATTCAAATGCCATTCACTCAACATATTCAGTCAGCTGTAATCATGAAGAGGAAAGGACTGCTAATGGCGTCAAACAAGTTCTGTATTAAAAATCTAAAATCACAGATTTCACTTGAATTTTATGAAAACATTTCATAGATCCATATGAATGACTTGACATCAACATTAACGCTCTGACGGCACCATCTGCTGTCCAGTGTTGTATTTTCATTTGGATACAAAAAACCAGCAGTGCTTGGACCGTCTGACAGCTCGTCCACACAGGAAATCAGCTGAGAATGAAAAGTCATCATCATTCATACCGGCTGTGCATAAAAATACCAGGTTAGTTTCCACAGTACAAAATTCTGTTGGCCTTTTTAAAGAGATGGAGGTCTCCAGTGGCAACCGGGGGAGTTAACAAACAGCAGCCACTTCAGTGATGCTTCAGTCCGATTTATGGTTCCCACTACCACTAACACAGGCCTAACCAGGGCTACTCTCAGCCTTCTCGCACTTTGGCAGCAAGTACAGAGTTCTCCTGTCGAATAGCCTTGTAGTCGTCCAGAATCCTCTCCAGGTTAGCCACAGTTTTATTACCGTTTTCGGTCTCGATCTGTGGAACACATTGAGGATGCAAGTGAAAAAACTGTTATAAACCATTGAAGCATTCCCTTATCTTTCCCTATAGCCCTTTTCCACCAACACAAAGCTGGTGCTGGTTCAAAGTTAGTTCAATTTGCAGTCTTTCTAATTCTGTGATCAGCCCATAGACTGTATATATGATGGTCATCATGATAGAACTTCACATTTTCAAAATGTCTCAATCTCCCCTTGGTGGTGGTATAGGTCATAAGTCCCATCCCCTCCGTGTTATTCTGTTATTCAGCCAAATAAAAAATTTATAAAAAAAAATAAAAAAACACTCATCCAATACATTTTTCTCAAAGGTGATTTTGTACTTTTTAGCAGTTCAAATCATCATCTTTATTTATATTAGAGATATTTGATATCATAAAAATGTTCCTGGGATTATGTCTTCATTTTTACACAGTGGGAGGAAATGGTAAACAGTTTATGGTTCAGCCCAAACGCGATGCCACTTTTTGTCTTGAATTACTCATGCAAATACAACTGCTGAAGTGTTTTTGAAGTATTTTAGCAAGACTCAAATGTTCACCAATATTCAAATTACCATGGAGTCGTATAGTTTCACTCACTTTTCTCCAACCCTCTCCTTTTTGGTCTGTCTCTGTCCATCACAGAAGTTGAATGATTGACTCCAGGTGAACACAGACAGTGATAATGATCCCAAGTCCAGAGGGAGCAGGTTGGAAAAGTTGTCAGGTGTAGTAGCAAACTTTATGGATTTTATGTCTCCTCTGGACCCAAATTTACAGAAATATGTCATGAACTGCCATAATGTCTAAATTTTTACTGACTGTTAAAATAATGCTGAATGAAATTCTGAAAAGTGGGAAAGTCAGTCATGGATAGCAAGATAACATTGACAATCACTTCTAACACTGACAAGTAGCAACACACCGTCACTGTGTCTATTTATGTCTTTGCATTGACTTTGTATGTAATGTTGCAGCGCAAAAAAATTGCTTCGCTTTTGGTCTGAACTAGGTATAATTACTGGTTTGCTTTTCCACAGAGCCACATCATTAAGCAACAATTTACCATCATGACCTATACATCACTGTATAGACAGTCATAGCCAGTTTGCCTCGATACTTGGTCCTAGGCCAGCAAAGTGTTGTTCCTGCTCTGGGCTGATTCGAGATTAGGCACAGGTTCTGAACTTGCCCTGGAACAGCCTCCGTGGTATGAAACTACTAAGGATTTCATAACCAACACACCACTTTACAATTAAGCATTTTACTACTACAACTGTGTCTCTGTATTGGACACTTCTATTGAACAGATATTAGTGGACATAATTCAATTCAATTCAATTCAATTTTATTTATATAGCCCAATATCACAAATCAGGATTTGCCTCAAAGGGCTTTACA
>JAPQRN010000025.1:20564700-20577289 GCA_037367275.1 Coranthus polyacanthus | reverse complement strand
AGGAAGAGCCACAGAGGAGGGATCCCTCTTCCAGGACGGACAGACAGTGCAATAGGTGTTGTGTGTACAGACAACGGATAATGGATATTCTCTGAATGAGACAAGCATTGCCACTTATTGTATCAAGTATAAGTCAGTCAGTGAACTGCAGATCCTACCTGCTCCTCCAAATCTCGAATCTCTCTCAAGATAGTGCCCGTGTCTTCAATAGTTTGGATCAACTGGTTGCAGTTCTAAGAAGCAAATACAGGATGGAAAAGACATAATGTAGCAAACTACTTATTAAGAAAAAAACTAATGAGATGAAAAATACTGAAACAAGAGATGAATAGATAATAATAACCATACTTCATGTAGGGCAGCCAGGTACTTATAGGATTTTCGGACAGATTCATCTTTTTTGGCATCCTAAAGCAATACAAATAAATGAAACAAATCAGAAATTGGTTTGTGCAGACATATATACATATTTAAAACATACATATTTATATTGTTTTAGTTTATGTTATGGGCTTTGGTCTTAGTTTTTTGTTTTGTTATTTAATGAATACATTTTAACAAATTAAATAAATAAATAAAACATACATATTTAATTATTTATGTTGTACAGCCATCATCAATTACATGTCATCAATGATCATTACCAGATTATTGTGTTTTTAGTCAAGGTCGACCAATAGTAGGTTTTTTAAAGGCCAATATAATAATGATAGTGTGGAGCAGAAAAGGGCAACAAACTGGCTGATATCATCCCAGCACACCCCACACAAATGTTGACACATGTCTGAAATTGACTACTTTCACTTTATTAAAAAACAGGGTGACTCTTGGACTGAAAAGTAAGTCAAAGTAATACATACTAAATCAATGAGAATCAAACTCAAAGCAATTAATCAATAAATGTTGGAATGAACATCAAACCAACTGTAAAAAATCTAGGGAGTGATTTTTATCTTTTGAGCTGCGTATTATTTTCCCTCAAAGTCAGTATTTCCAACTGAGAAGCCTAACTATTGGCCCCAACTTCAGCCAATACTGATAGTTGAGAAAATGTCCTATCAGTGCCTGAGACACTGCTGTCTACTGTAGTTGTGTTAGGGATAGGCAGGGTTTGAAGTTACACTAATAAGACTGTCAGAGGATTCCATCAGGCAAATGTCACATGATATTCACCAGCTGTCAACTAGTCTACTAATCAGGGCAGCTAATTTTAATTACTGTGTACCAATGCAATAAGGGTTAATATTTCTCAAGTAGCTGAAATTACTGGGTGGTGGCGCAGTGTGGTCTGTGTCAGTATAGACTGTATACAAGTGGTTTTTGGACTTCTGTTTTGAAGCCTCGAGTTTATGTTTTGGCTGTTGCTGTCTTTTCATCTTGGGACCAGAAGTCACCATAATTGGACAAAAAGGTGGAGCTGGTGAATCTATTGACACAAATGTTATTTAAAAACAGGAAAGTCTACAGTTTTTTTTCTTATTTTCCTTTGTTTAAATATGTAACAGTACAGCTGTCATTACACTGAGAGGAAAAAAAATGCTGTTAATATTCTAAAGTTTAGCCATTGAAACTTCTAGCTTTAGCTTTTTCAGTCATTATCAGGATACTGGCAGCATTATCAAATTATATATAGTGATCAATATTGATATTGATCAATATGGAAAAAATATTGTGATCATATTATTTGCCATTATTACCCAGCCCCACATTTTTGTACATCTGGATTAGCTCCACCCTCTTGTCTAAATATACTGCTAGAAAAATCTATGTAGAAATGAATGGAGTATTGTTATGATTTCAACATCTAATTATTAAAATTGCTGTAGTGAAAGAACAAGAAAGGAATGACAGATGTAGGACTATGGATGTAAACAAAGGACAAGAAGAAAAAATATAATCCTTCCTGTTTTAGTCCACCTTTGCTGCCATTTAAGAGTAGATTTCTGAATTACAAGCTGCTTTTGAATGCACCATGCTTTTCTGTGTAAAGAGAGGTAGGTTGTAGAGTTTACGAGTCGTACTTGATTGTAAAATCTGTAATTTCAGAAATACAATGGCTGATTGGTGAAAAAAAAAACTTGCAGTGGGTTGTGTTCGATAATCACTAATAATAATCTGACAGATGATGGTTTATAGTCTTCAGTCAGTAAAGGATCCCAAATTACCTCCATCTCATTTGTTTTTAAGATAGGAAGAAAAAATGCTACATATCCTAAATACCAGAATACATAATTTTCCTCCTCACATTTAAATAATTTATTACTATTCGAGGGGCCGGATGTGGCCTGTGAGCCGCCAGTTGATCATCACAGTCTAAACTCTAAAACATCTGTCATTAACATAATTTAAAGGCTAAGTATGTAACATGTTCCTTAAAAACATGATACAGACTTATCCAATAATAACCCTTCCCAGTCATCATTTGTGACCCTCAGTCAGTGTGTGGTGGTGTATTTATCTGCAAAGACTCTGTCCTCTGCCTGGATTTTCTATTTTACTCTTGTTTTGCTGTGTTCAGGACATCCATAGGGGTGTGGACCTCTGGCAGTGAGTTTGTATCTCCAGCCATTGCACAACTTGTGCAGGCGGAACAATATAAAAACACAAAGCCACTCCAGTCACCTCTTTCAGCTATGTTACGTCTAGAATATTCCCGTAGAGTTTTGTGAAGGTGTGAGTGTCTTTATTTGTGTTTTGACATTATAACCGCTATCAGAGAATCGGGAAATTCCGTTTTATTTTTCTATTTCACGTGTTTTTGTCTCATTATCAGCACTCGTTCTCTTCATGCTGGCTTTAGCTCACGAGACCACTGCTCTCCCTCCCTCGTTCATTGAGTGGAGGGGAGGGACCACATTGGAACAGCTCTGTTTTCAAACACAAGCCACAAATGTTACGTACTTTTTCCTTTAATGAGGTTCTTGTAGAGTCAAATTACTGAGAGTGCAGCTAACAGGAAGCACTTACCTTGAACACCAGCTCATCAGTCACGGCAAAGGTCCTGTCCAGTTTACCAGTCAGGTTGTTGATCTCTTTCTGTAACTCCTTAGTGTCTGACAAAATCTACATGGAAGTACAGCAAAAACAAATGGCATACACTGCCTTAGGGCTGGGTGATAAAACGACAATCATCATTACTGTGATATATTTTTATACTGTGATAATTATATTCATCACAATATACATTTTTAGTTTCTTCACATTCTCAGTTAAAACAGAAATGTTTTGTTGTTTTACATAGTTTTACTCATGTATTTTCAAAATTGAACAAACATTATATCATTATAATAGTTTTGCATGTTCTAAATTGTTCTAAATTTGTGAAATGATCTGCTGTTTAAATAAAAATAAAAATATTAAAAAAAAGAACGAAACAATAAAAATGAATAACAATTAACCCTCCAAAAAATTCAGCAAAGCTAAACTAAAATAAAGAAAAAGAACAAAATAAGATTTAAATCACAAAATCAGAGACTGCAGGTGTATTTTTTTGTCTTGTTAAGTTTTTACATTTCCGTCTTCTTATGTCAAGTACAAATATCTATCCAGTTTCTTCAACTTTCACTCAGAACCAAAAATCAGCCTTTAAACTTAAAAAAATGACGATTTATTTTGACAGAATTATTGATATTGACGGATATGAAAATTTGCTAACAGTTTTGGCTCTATTGCCCAGCTCTATACCACCTTAGTTTGTGCCTTTAGCCCCAGTCAGGCTAGCTGCTTTCAGTCTTTATACTACGCTAGACTAACCATGTCCTGACTCCAGCTCTGTACTGAACACACAGAGATGACATCAATATTTTCCTGAACATCTAACTCTCAGAAAGAAATATTTATTGAGCATTTGAACATACCTTTGTAATCTCTTCCTTCTGTTTCTTGATGTTGCTGACAATCTCCAGAATCCTCTGAGTGTACGCTGACCGAGACACATCCTGTGGAAGACTTTCTAGCTCGGTTACCTATGTTAGAAGAGAAATGTCATTATTACTAGTTTGATTTTCATAATTTATTTGCCTCCCTTCTACATGTTGAAATGAGTGTCGTACCAGTTGTTTATACATTTCTTCTTTCTTCTTGGCCTCTTCTGTAGAAACACGGATTTTGTCATGCAGAGACTTGATTTCTGACAATTTTCTGGAAGATTCCAGCTGGAAAAAAGTAGATGTGAACATAAATACATTTTGACTGTGATGAACGAAGGTGTACAAGTGTTGTTTAGCATCACTAACATCCTTGTTGCTGCAGATTTCTTTGAGCCTGCGGTGCTCGTCGATGAGCGGCGCACGGTGTTTCTCCCACTGTGATGCCAGGCTCACCACTCGGTTGGCGTTGGCCTCCACGAGAGCCTGAGGGACACAACATAGAGTGTGGGTGCTCTGCTAGCTCTGATCAGTGCTTCTCTGAGATCTCGGCCATCCTACCTGAAGCTTCACCAGGTTGTTGTCAGCGTCTGGCAGCAGGTCAATGGTCTTCTTTTTCACCTGCGCCTTCTCTTCTTTTTCACCGTTTCCCAACTGTCTTTGCTTCAACTCATCCAACACCTGCACCAACACGCATCACACGTGAAATAGCCAAAGCCACTAGTCTGTAATTTACCATGAAAATATTGGATTGTTTTTTGCTCGCAAACAGGACTGCACCACACTAAGAGTAGTGCAGTAAGTGAGAAGAAAGGTCCACATCCAGGAACAGCACGAACACAGCAAAAAGGAGAGGAAAATAGAAAATACAGGCAGAGGACAGGGTCTCTGCTGGTAAATGTTAAGTGTGTTACCTGTGCATTAGTGACACTCCTGTGCTTTATCTCTGCTGTTATGTCGTTGATGTCATTGCAGAGCTGCTGGAACTGCTGCTGCAAAGAGGACAGCTCTTCCTGCTGCCGGAGGTGGACGTCACCCTCTGATGGACATCCAGGAGGGAGAGGGCTGCTCACTACTGTCGCCTCCTGGAGCGCGTGCGCGCACACACACACACACGTTTTTGATCCTTGCTTTTTTTCCGTTTCCATTCTACTTGCAGAGAGGAGATACTGACCTGAGTAAAGGTGAACTTTTGGGTGTGAGTGAAGTGGGTGCCCTTGGTCAGGATATGGTCAGTGGGGGCGGAGCCTCTAAAGGCCTGGAGAAGCTCTAACAGGTCAGAGGTGGAGCGAGGGCCACCAAAGGCACTTTCAGGACAGGGCAGTACAGCAGAGCGCAGCTGCTCCTCAATACGTTTACGCAGGCGGGTGAGCTTCCTGGAGCGGTACTCCTGTTGGACAGAGAACAAACTCATTAACAACCAGAGTAGGGAATTAACAAAGTACAAATACTTGGTTACTGTACTTCAGCACAGCTTTCAGGTATCTGTACATGAGTATTTATTTTTCTGACAACTTTTTTCCTTTTACATCTTTCATTTTAACACAAACATCTGTACTTTCTGCTCCTTACATTTTCAACAGGCTCATTACTTTAACAATTTTACATTTTAATGCATTTATTAGGAATTATCAATTTTTATTTGTGTCATTGTGCTCCTTCCCAACATCAAGACTGATTTCTACCTAAATGGACGAAACAATAACAAATAGAAAAGACAATCCCTTGGAGTTTCCATCATGCATATCAGATGACACAAAATGACAAAAACAGAAAAAAAAGACAAAAATTATGTAAGAGCCTGGCCCGGGACAGCACTCCTGTAATATCACTTGAATGAGTAGTGAGACACTGTAGCCTTGAGTCTGCCCTCACAACCTCAGTCTGACATACAGTAAATAGGAAGTAGCCTGGCAGTATTCACTGGGCCAATTTGTAACCTTTCATTCATGTGTGCTCAAGTCAGTCAAAGAAAAGAAGTGATAAAAATAGAGGCAAAACGAGAGTCAGCGTTGCCGTAGCTTCCCCACTGGAGACAAATTTCAGAGTAAAGGAATGAAGTTTGATGCTGAACTCACATTTCCTCTACACTGTTAAGTTGGTGAAATAGTGATAACTTCTAAAAAGGTATTAAGTTACTTACAGTGTTGTTAAGTTTGCTAAGTTCACTGTTTGTTGATACCAGGTTCCCACCAAACTGTGGCAATTTTGACTTTGCTTGGACAAACAGATGTTTAGTGCAGCTATTGACAACACAAAACATTTTAAATGGAGGTGATTCATGGTTTTACTGGGGCTGTTTTTTGCTATAATGTAAAATATCAGCTGATGCAGCAGGTGAAGATTATAAAACAGATTATTTTGAGTGGCTGTGTGAGTTTTTATTTGAAGGAGAGTTCATCTGTCATTGCACCATATATGTTATGTAGCCTATGCTAACAGGTTGATTATTGTAATCTGAAATGGTCAGACCGTCATCTGATCTGTTGCTCAAAAATTCATAGTTTCAGATCTCAGAAAAGAGGTGCTTTAGAGATCTGAAGGCTGCAGGAAAACTACAACACTGTCAAAATACTGTTGAAGAAAAAGTCCTGCATACAGTTTTATACTTAAAAGTGAAAGACTTTTTTCTCTTGCAGTCAATAGTTGTTTCACATATCTCTCTTAACAAAAAATCGGAGTCTAAAATAGGGATTAATTAAAAACAATGCTGTTGTACTTTCCAATTAAAGAATATTAATTATGCATTAATTAAACATGCTACATATAAGAAAATAAAGCAAATAATTCTGGTCTCAATTTGAACTGTAACTCTAACCCTAACCTACCAAAAAGAACCAATAAGAATACTGTAAAAGTACTGGATCAATAAGCAGTATCAGTAAGAGTAGTAATATCATTACAATCTTAAAGATACCCATCCCTACTTGCCTGTGGTGTGAGACGAGACAGGAGTCCCTGACTGTTCCACTCGTTGTCCCACTCCTGAGCAGCGCTCAGTTCCGCGGTGTGCTGCTCCAGTATGGACGACACTACAGAGGCATGATGGGAAGGCTGGGCGGTAACAGGAGGGAGAATGTCCCGCTGATACTCCCACACCTCTGACATCAAACACAGACACACACTCATCTAGTCCAATCCTTTCTTTAACCAAAATAATTCCAAATAGCTGTGGGCTATACATGCAGCAGGAGGCCTACCTTTGAGCAGCTTCGTCTCTGTACCTTTAGAACAGTCGGCTAAACTGAGGGACTGCGCATGGAAGCTGTGCAATACTGCTGGACCCTTGACAAAAAAAATTAAGCAAGAAGAGCAGCTCAATACTTTCAGCAACTAAAGAGCAGATAGGTGACAAATAACAGAGTAAAACAGACACCGGTACTCATAGGTAATAAACTGACTTCAAAAAATCACAACCATCTCCCTGTAACTTCTGAGTTAAAGATACCCGTAGCCTATATATCTGCCATTGTTGTTGTTGTTGTTTAAGGTGCATGCTCATTACACAAAGCAGCAATAGATATGCAGGAAGTGGGTGTGACATCATCATTTCCTAAACTCAGTTTTCCATATGTACACATAAACCAGAGTTTTTAGAAATTTTCACATTGGAGATTATTCACACAATTATGTGTTACCTGTGCTACTATACTGTCAGTCTCTGTAAAACCAGTAGTATGTGCAAAGAAAGTTAATGTATAGCCCTGTGACCACTCTCACACAAGTTATATAATGAGAGTAAACAGTGCCTTTAACCCTAAGCTTAAGTGAATTTGTTCAACTTTGAGTCTTTTCTGTTTTGTTGTCAGACTGCTTGTTCAGACTGCTCACAGCGTTCATAGTCGAACAGAGCACAGCTCAGAGTCGTCGTGACCCCCTCGCCCCCACCACCACCACCTTTCATGTGACCTTTTGTGCATGTTGTAACAATTCCATGTTCATAATATTGACCAATATAGGAAAGCGTGCTTCATATGTCAAATGTGACTTCAAAGTAATTACTTGCGAATCACTGTGCAGTGGTAGTCGGCAGTTTGGAGGCAGCCAAGGCACAGCCAGCTGGGCTTTTATTGCAGCAGCGATGGCTCTCTGCAACACCACCGATTTACCTGAAAGAAGAGAGGATAGCTTTGGATCACTAATTGAACACATGGCACATGTTAACTAATGCCCTGCTAGCATAGGAGAGTGTAGAGCTGAATGAAACCCAAGTGAACAACTGCATTTCCTTATTTCTGAAGAAACCTGCTGGAGTTTGATGTAGTGCATCTGTATCTGTGGCTGTGCAGTGTTCTCTTTTAGAGCTGCAGCCATGCAACAACAGTACAATTTTCGGGGATACATTCTGCTTGTGGTCATACACTCAAACAGCTGAGATACTGGAATTAGTTTAATATGCTTTATAGACCAAATGTAGTTTTATTTTCTACTAAATTAATTAAAAATTAAAGGGATGGAAAATCTGAGATCTCCAATTAGAGCACAGCCTCTGGTCACCTGATCACCAAAGGTTTATGGTCATACACAGGAAGTATACATATTCACAGAAATTGAAAACAGCTTTTAATAAATGTTGACATACCTACAGGGCACAGGATGAGTATCCTATTAGACTTTGAGAATTCATTTTGCAAGAATTAATTAGGGCCCAAGCACTGACCATTGTGAAAGCCCTCTTAAAACTGTAAGGATTATTATTATTCTCCCAAATTAATCCAATTTTTGAGGGGCTACACAGGAAAAAAAAAATAAAAAAAATAAATCAGCAACATACCAAATTTGGTAGATACATGTATCAGGTCCAGACTTACAAAAGTCTCACCGGATGTACTCTGCTGGAATAATCCTGCTGATGGGCAACTCTTTTAAAAAGAACAAAAGTTTTCTAAATGTTGAGTTTTTGTGGAACCTAAAGAAATTCAGATATTGCTCAACAGCCCCTATTGACCAGCTGCCACTGCTGTTATGATGCAGTTGTGTCTCTAAAGCCTTTCATTCAAGGGTGAGAATGGATTTGTGGTTGTGCTGTGAGTCCAAACACTGTGTGTACCTGTTGGCTGGTCCGAGGCCTCTGCACTCTCTCTGGGCAGCTTCTCCACCAGGAACATGAGCAACGTGCGGATTTCTGGTTCATTGCTGTACAGAAAGGTCTGGTAACCTATCTCTCCTTTATAACCAATGTCCTGCAAAAAACACTTGACATGTTATGACTAATACTGGTAATAATCCCTTTGAAACCACAATATCAGTCTGAATCATGATATATTTCAAGATATATTGATGATTCATCATTGATTTCTGATCATCTGATTTGACAGATGCAAAGGTCATATAAAATTCCAAAAATGTTGATCAGACAATCTTGATTGTGCCTACTGGGATTGCAGAGGTAGACTGTTTTCATGGTACACCATGGTTTGAAAACTGACATCTCTGATAAGGAAATTAAAATAACCAGTGTGGGACTACTTTGCATATTCAAAAAATTAAGGTGGGGTTGTCCTTGAGAACTGCAGATTTTCTACATTGGATACTTTTAATACTTGAAATACATTTTCGTAAAGAATAAAATTCTGTTTATTCTTTAGGGTCAAGCTAGCTTTAAAGCTTCAGTTAGGTTATAATAAAGTGCTCGTTCAATTATCAGGTTATTGTAACTGATAATGATAACAACTGTGGATATTTCTGAGACAATCTCTTTTTAATCTTTTAAATTTTATTTTTCTATCTTTACTTTTCTTGAGCTGAAGGACATATGAATTTCCCCCTAGGGGATTAATGAAGTTAACATGTATTTGTATTTATATCTCATACCTTAGAACCCCTAGTGCCTACAATAGATGAATCTATCAATTATTATTATTGTAAAGAGCCTTATTATGCCTTATTATGTCGTATCCATATATTAATAGGTACCAATGGTCAGAAGTCCCAGTTCAAGCCTAATTAAATTCACTCACTCTTCATATTTACAGAGTGGGTCATACCTTTGGGTCGTCTTACCTGACAGGCCTGTGCCAGGCTCATGCCCACTCTGAAGCGGGCGGACATGCCGGGAGGCAGGGACGTCGGCAGCGCGCTGCCCAGACCTGGATCGATCACCCGGATACATCTGACCACTGCCTCCACTATCAACTCACTGCTGAACTGTTTAACACTGTCAACCTCCTCGTTCACCTCTCTGGGGATGACACAACAGTTAGGAGAACACTGTGAGTTATACAGCAAAGCCAAGGCCACCAACTTCACTTCGAATGACACACACGTCTCTGGTCATATGACAGGCTGAGTACAGCTGCTGTACTCGCTAGCTTAAACGCTACAGCCACGGGTTGTGACTGATAGGACTGTTGCTAAAAACAAAAAATTAACATCAACTAGATAGTTGACATGTAATTTCAGTGACTGCAGCCTTATTTGATATGGAGTTGGTGTGCACACAGTGCATAAATAAAAGCGTTGTAAATACTTACGTGCCGACTTGTTTGAGGGCGTGGATCAAAATTTTATCAACTTCTTCCATCGCTGGAATTTGTCTGAAAATATCCTAGTTTACGGACCGAATTAGCAGAGCACCCGATGCTCTCGGGCTCATGTACTGACATAAAGTTAGTTCATATTAGTGCGAGTTTCCCATGGATGAAAGGCTGGCAGGCTAACAACCCAGGTTAGCTTCCATCTTCTGTTAGCTAGGGAACTAGCTACTCCTTATTAAGCAGAGTTGCCTTTACACAGTCCATTATAGTTGACGCGCCCTGCTCCAAAGAACCTACCGTTACAATAAAGAAGCGTTTTGGAAACTACAAACAAAGTAGCCCGGTGCTATCCGCTGCAAAACAACAAATTTGACATTTGTGTCTTGTCTAGTGTAGAAATGAAGTGTTGAGGGAGGACGGCAGCAATGTTTCTGGGAGATAGAGTTTTTCTTGTCCAATTATTGTTGAGAGTGACTGCAGTTGAACAGTTAAGAACTACACTTCCCAAAAGGTATCACAACAGACAGTCTCATGACCGGAAAGGGATGGTTGCTTGAAATTGATGATCAATCCAGTCATGTGAGATATTGTAATTTGTGAATGTGAACAGTGACCTGACACGTATGTAAAGTGCTGTGTTTTTTCATTTGAAAAGGAATTCAGTTTGAAAAAGAACCTAAAACATTTATTAGCACGTAATATAATATTAGCAACATATTTTATTAGAGAAGAAAAGGCTATGTTTTCACCCTACGTTTTCTCAACATTCATCATTCATTTTCACTTTTGTTTGTGTAGGGTACTGCTAACTGTTTTTTTTATTTTTATGGCAGTGACCTTTTTTATTTTTTTTTAACAAAGCACTATAGAGTAAAAAGTAAAGAGAGAATGTGGGGAAATAAATAAATACATAATAAATACATGACACCCATATGATAAGAAAATAAACCAAAATTAACCAAAACAAAACAAAAAACAACAGGTTTTGGTTTTCAAGAAACTGAAGAAATCTGGCCTTTTCAATATGGTTACCCAAAAGACACAATGCCATTGTTGTTAGATCATAGTTTCTGTAATGGGAGCAAGAACATATGTGTTTCCATGATTACAAGAACTACATGAGTAATCACAAACACTGACCAAATTGACTATGAGAAAATGCCTTGTTGTTTGATACCACATTTTAATACCTCTCATCAGCATCTAGTCAGTCAGTCAGTCATTATCTGTAACCGCTTAATCCTCTGGAGGGTCGCGGGGGGGCTGGAGCCGATCCCAGCCGACATTGGGCGAAGGCGGGGTACACATGGACATGTCGCCAGTTCATTGCAGGGCTCCCATCAGCATCTACTTTTTTTAAATGAATGGCATTGTGTTAACAAACAACTTCAAGTCATGGTAAATGATTTGAATTTTTAATGTTGTCAAATTGCTTTGAGTAGGAAAAATACCAGGGTGTACACTGGTATCGGTGTTGAAATCAAACACTTTTGGATGATACATCACATGATGGCACAACCTGGATAAATAATATAATAACATAATATATATAATATTAACAACATATATTGCAGATTTTTGTTATCTCAAATCTCTCAAATTTGTTGCAATGGTGGAGTTAGAGAAATGTCACAGAATGTCTGATATGGAAAGACTGCATCCTCTGTGGAGTGTAGAACATTCAGTGTTCTTACATACCAAATAGATTTTCATATCAATCTGGTCTTGAGTTTTTTTGTCTATTTGTCTCTCCAGCTTGTCTATCTGTTCATACATCTGTGACACTTCAGAATTGTTATGAATTGGAACAATCAATCTACCTCAGCCAGAATAAATGTCTTAGAGCTTTCAGAGAAATAGATGTGATAAGAGCTAAAAAGTCAAAAAGTAATTTATCGCAACTGAAAATTTTTACAGCTTAAGTTCCACAAATTGAGCGTAGCATTAGTTCAGGCAGGCCAAGTCAAACTCAGCCCTCATATCAGCACATGAATGACAGCAGCTGATCTCAATGTCAGCCACATCAGCTGATGAGTCAGCTGATTCTCTTCCACACATCCTATTGGTTAATCTTACTCAGGGTGCCATATTTAAACTGCTCAGCTATCATTGCTGCTTCAACCAGCTGCTATTGCTGCGCTTCTTTTGTAAGCGTCTGCTTCTTGCCATTTCTGCTTCTTGCCATTTCTGCTTCTTGCCATTTCTGCTTCTTGCCATTTCTGCTTCTTGCCATTTCTGCTTCTTGCC
>JAPQRN010000025.1:20548767-20563877 GCA_037367275.1 Coranthus polyacanthus | reverse complement strand
TGCTGCGTGTAGCCGCTCTGCTCATGCTATGCTGCTGCTGCTGCGTGTAGCCGCTCTGCTCATGCTATGCTGCTGCTGCTGCGTGTAGCCGCTCTGCTCATGCTATGCTGCTGCTCGTTGGTATGTGCTGTTACTGCTGTTATGTGTATCATTCATTAAATCTGTCTCAGGTTCCTGTGCACGCTTTATGCTGATCAGTCCTTCATACTATAAGGGCTTACGAACTTACCGATCAGTCAGCCGATACACAGTATTGTGCAAAAGTCCATTAGGTTTGTTTTAGCAAGTTATAATGTCCATACATATGCGTTTCTCAGTCTTTGCTTACTACAATGATTACAGGTAGAGGAGGCCTCAATCCATGATTGTGTTCCTCCATTCATAGTCTGGGTATTGATGGGTAGTATATTCTTAGAACATTGAGTTTAACCTCTTGAGAGGACCTGGCTAGCATTTTAAAGGGGAACTACAAGGTTGGTATGTTTCCTCTGAAAGGAAATGTGCCTGTTTGGCTTGCTGGCTTACCATGGGAGTTGCAACATGCTTGTTGCTTCCAGAAGGTCTCTGTAATTAATGATCTGCCACATGTGGTGGTGGTGTTGTCAAGTCTAAATTGCACTTAATTGTATTTTCAGGGTGGTTGAAATAAATTGAATCACTTTTTTTTTTTTTCTACTTTTATTATCTTGCTTAGTCTCAGAATTAAACTCCTTCAATCACTGAGCTTTATTTAAAACAAAACAAAAAAAAATAAAAACCTCCAGGAGTACCTTAACCCCTCAGCATGTCCGTATCGCTAAGTGAATATAAACTACTTGCCCGACTTGCTACATCTAATCTCTCACCCAGTGGGTGCTATGGAGAGCAGGTCTATCACAGTGAAAGTCATAACGGCTTGCAAACATGTGAGCAGACCCTTTTTTTTTTTCTCAAATGTTATTACTCGGAGGTGTGTAATTTGAGTAGGGCAGTTCTTCACCAACAACAACATGGCTGACTTCCTCTATTCATTTGGTGGCCAAATGAATAGTCTCATGACCGAGTAAGGCAGGTGTTGCCAGGTACCATACCTAGTTCATGTGTTCTTCAGGTAACAAGGGTTTGCTAGCATTCGACGAAATTGCATCATGCTGTTGCACTAATTCGGAATGGTATATTGCTGTCACTCAGTCAGGAGGAAGTGTCAATATTCAATCTGCGAGTTGTCATTGCCATATTGTTTTCGGGGGGGGGGGATGAGTTAATTTCATTGGCTGACTTGGCATAAGCTTGTTGCATAGGCTTGGTAGAACATGTGTGTTTCAGTTCAGACCCTATGGGTCATCTGCCTATGAATGCTACTACCAGCCCATCACACGAACAGCTGTTAGTATATGCCATATGTTTATCTTCGACGAACAGGATCTTGTCAGTTTTTCAGATAAAGGTTGCTAGGAGTCGAGGGTAATTGCTGCATTCTCGTTGCATTGGTGCTGCATTCTCGTTGCATTGGTGCTGCACAGCCACTCCTGTGTTTGGGCGGTTCATACTCTACCTATGATAGTCATTGCTTAGTTTCTATATAGAATATCAGAGTTGCACTTATCAGCTGACTTGGCAACTCAGCTGCGTAGCCTGTAATATCAACTACATTAATTAAGGTGGACAGCTCAAACCCTATCCTCTGTGGGTCATCTGCTTCTAATCTGTTCCTCTAGTATCACATCAAGTTGAGTGCCCTGTGATCTCCCAGTTCATACAGTAATGTCATAGGTTGTGTAAATCCCTCCTCCTGGCACCTCCACGTAGAACATGGGATGCCAGGGAGGTCTGCTTGGTATGGTCGTCTTTTGGGGGGGGGTCTTGATGCTGCTCTCCCTGCCCTGGCTTCCATGTATGCTCATGGAAGAGCAGGGAGGTGTGCACTTCCTGCTTAGGCTTTGCACGTGGAAGGGCATGGAGCTCCCAGAACAGAGCCATACTGCTTATGCCTAACTTATGCAGATGAATACATACACACACAATTTTTGACACAAGTGGTCCTCACTGAGCTTATGTTCATCATTTCATCACAGATGCTAAATTTCTTCCCACAACTGGACACCCTCCACTGTCTGTCACGGTAGCAGGGGTGAGGATGGAGCTGGGGAAACAGCAGCTGGTCCAAATGGTGTGGGTTCAAGGCTGCTTAAGGACTATGCTTCCCAACTGTGAGAACCTCTCCAGAAGAATGGACAGGAAGGGATCTGACCAAAGCTGTCTGTGACTTGAAAAGAGCTATATAAATGGAGTCCAATTGTCTCAAGTTCAACAGACCAGCTTTGGAATGTTTCTTTCCAAATTGAATTGACTATGATGCTCAAAGATGGTAGGTGTCTGATTTGGTACAAAAGCAGCATCCAGGAAAGATCTAGTCCTTTTTCGGAGCAAAGATGGACCGAGGGTTGATGGTTTGTCAATAAATATGTAAGAAAATTAAATTACTTGAATGAAAATAAATGACTTTAATATTAAAAATGTAATTATTAAAAATGTTCCTCAAAGAAAGATGGGAAGGGATTTGGATAGTTCAGCCTCTACAATACATAATGTAATTAAGAGTCCAGAAATCTGGTTGTGGGCAAGGGTGCAAGCCTAAGCTGAAAACTGATCTCTGATCCCTCAGAATGTACTACATCACAGGTGTTTTCAGACAGGTAAGGGGGTTAAATGCATGTTTGATTGTAATAACCGATTGCTGTTTGGATTCAGTCAGACGTGACTCTAATGTAGCCCGGAACTTGGAAAAGTGTCTTTCTTTTCCACAATGGTGTGAAATGGCATCAGACTCATCTATCTTTTATATTTAGTCTTTTGATTGGATGGAGAGGAGAGAGCTGCCGAAGGAAAGAGTGTATTTTCAAATTGCCCCCGATTTTGGCTCCAGCTGCATTAATACACTGATAGACATGGAAAATACTCCAAGCTGCTTTAGACATTACCATTAATCTTGAATGAATGTATTTACATACTCTAACCCTAACTCGCCTATAAAACCCCTTTCAATATCAGTGAAGCCTTCCTGCTTCATGTTAAAGCAAAACCTAAGGTGTTGTGTTAGAGAGTTCTGTCTACGCAAATGTGCCAACCCAAAGTCACAATAACTCTCAAGGCAAAAGCAATAAGAAAAGTTCTACACCTAACTTCAACAGAGGATGTCAGGGTGTGAAGTCTGACAAACTATGCTGTCCCTAGACCCAATAATTATACACAAGAAGGTGGTGGGTGTGTTCTTGTCATTTGCGTCCAAAGTGGCATGATGTGTGGTGTCATTATGTCTTCGGCCCATGTTCAGATTCACGCTGTCCACTGTTATCCTGGTTGATATGGATGCTATCTGGACATTCTGTGTGGCCTTGTGATCTGGAATATCTGTTGGACACAAAGCACACACACCAACAAGTTTTGCATCTGCTATTTTGTTCTTGTATTTACTAAGTCTATTCTACTCTAACTATTGCATGAATTATGTAATAAGCTTGATTTATAAAAGTATCATTTCCTCACAGTTGCCACACATTATTTTATTTATTTAAATGTTTGATTCTTTGCAGATCAAAGTGGTTTTACTTGGTGAAAATAGCTGTCTTAATCGAGACCGATGGTTAGGGAGGATATCATTTTTTTTTTTTTTTTTTTTTTTTTCTCTTTTTCTCTCTCATTGAACAATGATGGCCTACATGGGGTACCGTCAGGACTCAGGTGGCTGGTGAGGAAGGGGTTTAAAAAACTGTTTGTTTCTGTCACAAAATAATACAGAATTGATGACATAAAAAGGGAGGACATAATCATGTGAACATCAGTAGATGGCGCTAATACCGCTCTAAAGCCTTTGGAAAATGAAAGTAGAAGAAGAGCACGAACCAGAGGAGCTCGGTTGACGCTACCCCCCCCTCCCCCCCCTCCCCCATCGCGATGTTATTGATCACTATGTCGCTGTAGAAGGAAAACAAAACTCCAACAACCATTCTGTTTCCAAACGGAGTCTTTAAAATGGCAGGCGAGGAGGAGAGGGGGGTGGTTCGAGTCAAAGTCAAGGTAGGATGCTTACGGTTTGAGTAAGAAATAGTCTGCCAACGTCAGCTAGTTAGCTAGCAACAACTCCGCTATTCTGTTTATTGAATGGTGTGCTTAATGTCTGCTTCTGTGTGTCAAACACGGTACTCCTACACGTCGACTGAACATCTTTGACGTGTAGACGTTCGACTGTAGAGCAGGCTGAAGTGTTGTTAAAGTGGAGAATCTCGTATTTAGCTTTCTTTTTTTCTTTTTTTTTTTTTTTTTTTTGGTTCGCCACCATTGTTTGTTATTGCTCAGCTGTACAGTATTTGACAGCTGAAGGGGCACGTCATCTCTGACTCCGTCCGTCACGATATTTTGACCCAGAGGTGCTATGTGGTGGTTATATATTTCGTCCAGTATTAATTCTCCACCTAATTTTAACTAAGCCTTAAGCACTGAACCCTGACCACCTGCCTGCTCAGCGGGCGCTCGAGGAGGTCTGGGACATCACCGCGTGACGACAAATGTTACTATGGGCAGCTGTGGTGTGAGGAAGTGAAGGCCCATGACTGATTTTTAGAGGGATATCCTCTGAATTGTAAGCAAAATGCAGGGGCTTCCCAATGTGTCTGTGGGGCTTAGGTGCTGCGGTTGCGGTGGTGGTCCTGTGGGACACTTGGGTCATCCTAATGACCCAAGTGTCCCACTTTCTGAGGGACTGCACACTATTCCCACGTCCCACGTGAAGGAGTCAGGGTTCCATTCAAATGTAGCACCAATTGTAACAGACTTTTCAGAAAAAATGCAAACGAAAATTTAAATCTGTGCCTTTTCCATCCACAAGTTTTGAAGCTGATTTTAATTACTTCATCAACGATGTAAACACTGGATAAAATGTCAAACATAGTAATACAATATAATAACAGTAATACAGCAATATTTAATTATATTAATATTCAATATTAATAGTGTCATAAGGTGAAACTGACAGTGTTATTACTGCCAATATATTTGCCAGTATATTTTGATTTTGATGGTGGTTTAAATGCTTTTCAGAAATGTGATGGGACGCTTCCTGTGGAATTTCGCTCCTTTGCTGTTGATCCCCAGATAACATCACTGGAAGTCCTGCAGCATATACTCATCAGAGCTTTTGATTTAAATGGGTAAGAGGGATCAGAGTAGCCACACCATTCAATAGATTCACTAGATAGAATTTGTCCTGGAATGACAATAACTACATGTTTGTTTGTCTTGACATTCTAGGAAACAAAACTTCGGGATCAGTTACCTGTCCCGGGATCGGAGCAGTGCTGAAATGTATCTGACTCTGCTGTCTGACTGGGATCTAGATGTTGCATTTGTCAGCGCTGCCAAACCGTATCTCCAGCTCAAAATGGATATAAAACCCTCAGAAGACAGTAAGAAGCCCAGTGTGTATTTTTATTTTTTGCAATCTGCTTGGTTTGAGTCCCCATTTGCAACTTCACCACTAGATGTCACCAAAAATTATACACTAAAGCTTTAAAATATATTGTATGTAAAAATTGGATAATAAAGGTCTAAAACTAGACTACATTAGCGACAGTGGTTCTCCCACTAGATCACGGCTCAGTAATGCTGGTCAGTAATACAGATTGGTAAATTGCATAAATTAGATAAAATGGCTGTAGTGGTATTTAACACTTGAGAGAAGCTGAACCTTTCATACATGTGCATTTGCACCCAGTTTGAAGAAGCAGACAGGAGTACTAACCCGCAGAAGCAATGTACTCTACTGCTGTGAATGAAACAAAAGGTTATTTTAGCTCCCTAAAAAGGCCATCCAAAAAAAATAAATCAGTATCATTTTAAGTGTACGCAATATTTTTGAATGTTTCCACTCCCTTTTCCTGAGTCAGGCAGGCAGCCCCTTCCAATGGGGAACTGAAGCCAATAATAACAAATAAAAATAATAATTTTACCTTTTATAGAGCGCAGGAGTCTACAGCTGCCTCGATTGGTTACTTGTGTTTGTGTGGTGCTTTAACACGTTGGTTGTTTAGTTAGGATCCAGAACTAACCGTTAGGTCCTATGTACTGTGAGGTAAAATTACTGTGGTTGTCAAGTGAATATGATACCTGTGAATAGAACAATATAATGGCTTCAGTTCCATCAGAAACAACTTGGTAAAATATCCTAATTCAAATATAGAAATAAATAATAAATCTTGTAAATAAGCACTTTATATTTTACTTTTATTGACTTTGTTCCCCACTTCTCTTCAGGTCCTGTTATGGAGGATTGGGACATCATAAGCCCCAAAGATGTGATTGGCTCTGAGCAACTTCTTGCAGAGAGGACTCGCTCCTTAGCATCTGCAGCTCTGCCCTTCACCCAGTCTTTACTGTCCCAGGTTTTGAAATTTTTTAATTTTTTTTTTATTTTAAATTTTTAAAAATGTTTTCTTTCCTCTACATAATATGGCTTTGAGTAAGGGTCTTTGCTCATGCACTTGTTTCACTCATGTTCAGGTGGGCCGAACTCTGTCCAGAGTCCAGCAGGCCTTCAGCTGGTCTTATGGGGAGGAAATCAAACCTTTCAAGCCCCCGCTGAGTGATGCAGAGTTTCACAGTTACCTAAATGGACAAGGTCAGTTGACACGACCCGAAGAATTGAGACTACGGATTTACCACGGTGGTGTGGAGCCTTCACTGCGTAAGGTATAATACCTGTTTTATTACAGCACACACCAGCCATATACCTCACTGTTCCATGTAAACCATAGACTGTGTAGAAAAAGTGGACGAAACCACTGACATCACCCACTGGAGATCAAGACCATTTAATGCAATACTGTATTAATACTAACATTAGCTAATGGTAGGTATGCTAACAGGTCAGAAAACTTCATGACAGAATCCTCTGATGGTCTTGTTAGTGTAACTTCTCAACCACAACTACAGTAGAGCTGTCCATCAGGAAAAAGTGTTTTATTCAATAAACAGAAGCTCTGAAAGTTTGACTCAGCAGCCGAACAGTTGTCAATCAAAACCCACACAGCAGACAGACAGATGGCACTCACCCACCTGTCACTCTAACCAGCCTTAATTATGCATAGCTTTATGCCTTAATACAATTTTAAATAGGTGAGTTATTTTAAAAAAAAAACAAAAAAAAAAAACAAAAAACATCCCAGTCGTGAATGGGGGAAATTAACTATAAACTATAGAGACCCAAAACAGTTTTTTGTACCAGGCTTATTCATGTTTATTTCTGCTGTAAATTTGGACATTTTAACATGGGGGGTCTACGGGGACTCAAAAAGTTACATAGTAGATGAATTTGATAAGTAACTGTTTCTCTTCACTTACTTTAGGTGGGTTATATTAATATATAATCTGCAATAATGTACATTGTTTCCTTGTTTGCAACATCTGCTGGTGTTTTTTAGGTTGTTTGGCGATATCTCCTCAATGTCTACCCCGATGGACTGAGTGGACAGGAAAGGATGGATTACATGAAAAGGAAAACGAGGGAGTATGATCAGCTGAAGAGCGAATGGACTGCAAGGGCCAGCCATGAAGACCTTGAATTTATTCGTGGGAATGTTCTCAAAGACGTTCTGAGGACGGACCGTGCTCACCCATACTATGCAGGCTCAGAAGACAGTCCACATTTGACCGCCCTCACAGATCTGCTCACCACCTTTGCCATCACGCATCCACAGGTATCAAGAATCATCGAAAAATTCATGCTATGTTGAATGTATTTATCAGCCATATTAATATAATTCAATGATGTCTGGTAATATGTCACATGGGAGAATTCTTAGAAATTGATAAATTTAAAAAAGATTTAAAAAATGTTCTATATATTTTGGCTACCCCAGTTAATTAAATATTCAACACCTCAGAGTTCTTAAAAATACTAGTTTTCCACAAAACTGTCTTGCTATTTTAAAACCCTGTCGGTAGTTTCAAAGGTATAGAACACTTTTTTTTTTTTTTTTTTTTCTTTTTTTTTTTTTTTAAAAAGGTGTTATTTGAAATATTTCTACTTTAAAACTAGTAAAATGAACAAAAATTAAACCCTGACCCTAACTTGAAAATGATTTATCAGATTTTAGTGATTATTAGTATAGACAAGTATGTAGCATAGATTGCCACAGACAAAAGCATTTATAGCCTAAGCTAGTTTGCGATGCCCAAACTGGATCGCAATAATAAAACGTAATAAAATTAAAATCTACAGATGTCTGAGGTGGTTTTAAGATCCTAATGTGTCTGAGCTGGAATCACAACATTTTTACTTGCTTTTCTTAAATAATTACTCCAACCAATTAATTATGAACATAGTTGCCAATTAAATTAATAGCTGACAAATAACCGATTATTCGAATAATCATTGTAATTTGACCAGTTCAATTTGGTGTTTTGGCTTCATACCAAACTGGTTTGAAAGTTTTTACACTTACTAGAAATATGTGGCAAGTCTATTTTTGACACACGTAAAGTAGTAAGTAGCTCAGAGCAGATAAGACAGAGTCACAAAGTCAGATACTGGACCACCATAGGGGATCCAGTCAATTTTCAAAATAAGACACCCTGTCCAGACTCCCGATAGTATAAAATCTCTATATCAACGTCAGTAATGAACACAACAAAATAATTGTGAGGATGAATGTATTTTTAACAACTTAAACATAGCCACAAATATTTCATCCATGTCACTCAAAACTCCATTTGTATTAAATTTGTAAGCTAAGCATGTTAGTAAGCAATTAAAACAGACAAAAAGAAACCACTTAACTATTTAGCCTATTTTATTTATAGTCAAAGCACACAAATCAAGTAACTCTCCAACCACACTGGGAGTGTGGCATAAAGCCCGTTAATTTTTGATTGTTAATCAAATTATTCCTTTAATGCACTTCTGTCTTTGAGTATCCTGAAACCTGCAAGCTATTATTTTAAGAACATATTAAACTGGATAATTTGTAACTGTATGTGAATGTATTGTTTTGCAGATATCTTACTGTCAAGGCATGAGTGATATCGCCTCCCCTATACTTGCAGTAATGGACAATGAGGCGCATGCCTTCATTTGCTTTTGTGGCATCATGAAGCGCTTGGAGGGAAACTTCCGGCCAGATGGGCAGCTCATGTCAATTAAGTTCCAGCATCTGAAGTTGCTTTTGCAGTACTCCGACCCTGAATTCTATTCGTACCTGGTGTCCCGAGGAGCAGATGACCTCTTCTTTTGTTACCGCTGGCTGCTTCTGGAACTCAAGCGAGAGTTTGCGTTCGAAGATGCTTTAAGGATGCTTGAGGTTACTTGGAGCTCCCTGCCCCCAGATCCTCCTGAAACTGAAGTAGAGCTTCTGGGACCACCACTGGAGACAGATGACACAATGGTCTGCGTGGACAAGGACAAGACAGTTGTGCACAGACTAGGAGATGATAAAGAACAAAAAGAGAAGCAACGCAGACGACACATGCTGAGGCCATCAAGAAAAGAACCAGATGTTGGCAGGAATGCTGTCGTGGAGGAAAAAGACATTCAGCACATAGAAGCAGGTGAGGGAAGCAAGGGTGCTGACAGTAATAATTATGTTGTGACCACAGAAAAAGAACACTTACTTAATCTTCCCTTTGAGAGGAAAACTAGTTTTGGGGAGTTTAAATACTATACCGCTAGAAATGAAGATGGCTTTGATATGGAGGATGATGAGCCACCACAGGGAATAGATATAAAATCTGTATCAAGCATCCCAAGTCGCCAGTCCACAATTGACAGTGAGGAGGACCCAGGAGAGGGAACACCTCTCATTAAAAATTGTGAGAATGGTCTCGCTCCAGTTTGTTCTCCTCCCCTTTTTCCGAGTGGCCTACCAATCTGGAAATCTGGCTCTTCTCTCTCTCCTACATTTGTAGCCTCACCCTCCAGCTGGCGAGGTGCTTCTCCTGACTCTCCTCCGAAATCCACATCCCCATCCACAGTCAGTGGAAGAGAGGCCTTACCAAGAACAGTCCCACAAGTATTGACTTCCTCTGCCCAAGTGCACAGCAGTACAGGGATCAACTCACCCACCACCCCCACTGTAAAAACCTCTATTGCTTCTCCCTCCCACTCTCGATCCCTTCTGTCCTCACCCATTTTATCCTTTGGAAGAGGTCCCTTACTGCCTGGCAGTAGGTCATCTTCCAACAATCTCCCTTCACCTGGCAACAAATCGCCCAGCACCACAGCTAACATGTCCAGTTCTACAAAAGTGGAGAGCACCAGCATTAAACCGTGTTCCCTTCCACCTCCTCAAGAGTTTGGCAAAGGTAATCCTTTCATGCTGTTCCTGTGCCTGTCCATCCTGCTGGAGCATCGAGACCACATAATCAAGAACAGCTTGGATTACAATGAGCTGGCCATGCACTTTGATCGCCTTGTGCGGCGCCATAATCTTAGTAGAGTGCTGCAACGAGCCAAGGCCTTATTTGCAGACTATCTTCAGAGTGAGGTGTGGGACTCCGAGGAAGGGGACGAAGTTAGTTCGGACTCTCCAACAACAGCTACAGCTGCTCAACACTCCCCTTCAACCATTTCTGCCAGACCCATTTACAGCCCGTTGGCCTCCCCTCAGTCATCCTCTCCGAATTCAACCTATAACCTCGCAACCACAATTCCCTCACCAACAGCTCATGTTTCTCTTTCGCCCACTTTCTGATACCATCTTCTATCACTGGTGTCCCATGTCAGTGAACCCTGTAGTAAACTGTTTTTGGCCTGTTGTCTCCCATATTGAATATCGGGCTGGTAATCTTCTCATTCTGTATATGCTTGAAACCATATATTCCTTATGCCTGTATTCATCATAATATTTTATTTTCATCAGTCCTTTCAAGTCAAGATTTTTATTTTCTGGCCTATAAGAAGGGATAAAAGAACTTATATATGGCAATGATGATCTAAGACAAAGACTGCACTCATTTGAGTGGATGCCAGTTTCTGTAAATGTGCATTTTAATCCTTTCCTCCCAGGTTGCTAATACATGACATGTTAAACCCAGTGAACTGGCTGTTGACTGTCACTTTGGCTAAGTTTTCCTGGAGCCAACAAAGGTTTAGTCACTTAGTGCATTTAGCCTGTGTTGCCCTTTTTGATTAACTTTGTTTACAAGTTTGTGTTATTTTATATAAGTCACAAAAGTGTCTTAACTAAAGCACCTAAGTTACATGAGTTCAAACATAAAGGGAATCCATATTCTGATTGGTTAAAACTAAGAATTGCTGCTCTTCCCTTCAAAGCCTGTCTCAGAAGGGTTTAACAGAAATGGAACGTGCTAGCCAAGCAATCAGTAGTCAGTCACAAACAAACACATAAGGCACTTTTTTACAAGACAAAGCCAGCATATAGGGATCCATCAATCTGTTGGCCAAATATCCATATTTGCCTTTTGGACCGTTATTGGCCTATCTGCAAATAAGACAACATTCACCAATGGCAGTAGCCAATGTTCCCTGTCAGATGTCATGACTGAGTTGTAATCAAAGCGTATCTGCACTCCATTCATTTCTTTTTCAGTCCAGTTCAATATGCTACAAAGTAGTAGTTGTGCCTGACTCTCCAGTGGCCCATGTTAGTTGAAACTGTGTGCATCTCTGATGGTAGTGTGTAAGTCAGGTTTATTCTTGTAAACTGAGTTTAGCCTGCTTGTGGTTAGCTGCTATCGATTTGCAACAAAACATGAAAACAAAGTGGCCAAAATGTTATTTTAACTGGCCTAGAATTTCAGGATTGATGCATCCCTACCAGCATATTCTCCCTCCTGGACTAAGCAAACCCCCTTGACTTACCTGGTCACCAGTAACCTTTTAAGGATAAATCACCATTACATTTATAAAGGGCCAAAAACTGCTTGTGAAGTGCTCTCTGAGGGGCTCGATCACACCAGCGTTTTTCCACACCAGATTCAATACCATTTTCTAATACAATGTTTTTGGACTTTTTATGCCTTTTTTTTTTACATTTTTTTTTTTTATTAGAAAGTTATGGCAGGAAACGAGAGAGATGGTCAATGACACTGACAAATGTCTATTTGGAACCAGGGCCAATTCAGTTCATAGTAGGTGTCATGACTCCAAAACTACAGGGATGACCCATCGATTCAATTCAAAAGAAATTACTAGATTTGTGACTAAGAGAAATGTGAAATAAACTTGTTTATCGCTTTTACGTTGAGTTAAATTTTTGGTAAACTTGCTTGGCATATCAATGTGACCAATTACAAAATGTATTGTAATCTCCTCCAATGCGGCATCTCTTTGCGTCTCATTTGTGTCATGTGCCATGCCATCTTAATTGCCTCATTGGAACATACCTTTTTTTTTACCTCCTGTATTTACTTTATCCACAGGGGTGTTGGAATTTGACAGTATTTTAGGCTACTGAAATTCAAATTTATAATTCTACCGTAGAAAACTGTTTCCCCTGCCTTTCTCTGGTCATGTTGTTTCAGAATAACAGTTTAAGAAACATGTGAAACTATGCGAATATTGTATTCCATTTGTTAGATTACAGATGAGAAGGTGCACCTGTGTTAGTAGCATCCCCACACTGTCATCTGGTGAGCCTATGCCCAATCTGACACTGTGCCGGTCATTATTGAAATGAAGTGACTGCATCTGTGTTCATGAATGTCCTCATTGTTAATGGATCAACTACAGAACTGGACACTCACATCTCCTGTATGCCCTGCATAGTAAATCTGGCCCATGGACCACCTTTGGATTATCCAAATAAGCAATACTACTGAATTGTGTTGGAAATGTAGGATTTGATGTTTTAGGGATTGACCCATGTATTGAAGCAACTGCTGTGTCAATTAGGACCATTCTTTGTTTTTTAAGTCATTTAAAAAGTGAAGGTACATGATTTAAAGCTTTGTACCAGTGTCTGCTTTACTACTTTCTGTTCCTTTTTAAAGTTCTGTTGCATCTGGATTTTGTGAAATAGTATGGTCAGAGAGAGGGGTCTAGACACAAAACGGCTGCAGTAGTCCATACATTCCACCATTTAGACACCCATTGAAACTGAATATACAGTAGCTTGTTGCCTTTTTTTTTTTTTTTTTTTTTTTGACAGTTTTCAGAAAATTCTTTCCAAAGGTTTACTGCTGCTCAGATGGTTGTTTTGCTCTTTGCTCTAAAAGGGTAGTTGCATAAATTACTTTTTTTTTTTTTTTGTAGTGTGGTCATTTGAATTAGAGGAGAAATATATTCAGAGTACATATTCAAACTTCCAACATCAGAGATTGTGGGTTAGTGCAATGAATACTCATTATTGGTTTCTTTTTTCATTACATGACATTAGACATGTTAATGCAGTACGACTCCTGGGGTCATTGCAGAGTAGATCTGTATGTACTGTATATCCATTGTACAATAGCATCCCGTTGATGCACTGTATGTGCTGGACTCGTACATTTCAAATACAAAATAGTAAAGTATGTACTGTAGGAGATGTATTGCTTCAGTGGGGTTAATTATTATTTGAAAACTCTGTTTTATTGCTGTTTTCCAAAGACTGTCTATATTCTGTTCTTTTCTTTGTAAAAGCTTCAAAGAATCTATGGAAGGTGTGTGTGTGTGTGTGTGTGTGTGTGTGTGTGTGTGTGTAATGCAGAACTGCAGGTATCACATATTGACAGTCTTTATACTTGCTTTGTATGGTTGCTGATGTTAAGGTAGTCTGATGCCGCATGAAATGGAAAATGATACAAATTGTAGCCTATGTGCATATTTTGGCAAAAAGTGCCTCAGTGACTTGAAACAGCAGCCTTGATATATTGTTTTCTTTTGTTCTCAACACCATTCAACATAATCTTGTGAAAGCAGGTTTGAAACAATTGATGACGGTGCACATGACGGTGATGTCATGTCACCATTTCTGATGATTATGGTCTCCCACACTTTTTACCTTATCGCACTTTTATCCATTGTATCATGAATTGAAACGTGCAGCAGATTGAGAAAGTTGCATTTAAATCATCTTATTCCAAAAAATCAGGTCAAGTCAGTTAATGAGGCCTGTGTGTAATATCTACTGTCGTACACCTCATGCATGAAAATAGTTCAATCTGTTCTCATTTGGTCCTGAAGAGCTCCAAACTCCAGCAACAGCAGTTTAAAGAAAAACTTAACATCGTTCTGTCCCTATTAAAGTGTATAAGAGGTGTGCACGACTGTAGCGTCACAGGTAGAATGGAAACAATTTGAAAACTATAGGCAATCTGTTCATGGGGAGACACATTTTCTGACTTTTGTTGTTGCACCCCCAGATCCCCAAGTTTCTCCCCAGTTCTTATGATATTTTGGACCTCAACATAGCTCAGTGTGTAGGGAGAAAATTTGTGGGTGCCAAAAAACAAAGTCAGATTATTAGTTTTGGACTGATGTGGTGAGTTTTAAACAATGTAATGTATGTTAAATCTCTAGTATTTTACATGAAAATGTGCTCGCAGAAATCCATTTTGTACAAAATGTCAGGTTAGGATTAGTGAAATGTGATTTGGCTTTATTCAACATACATACTTGAACATCTCAGAAACCTTCTTTGTTCTATTCAGCTGTGTTTACCAAACACTCTGTCAGCTTCATCTCAAACTGAACAGGATGTGTGTGGCTCCAAATGGTAAATCTGTTTTGATTAATTCTTCTGTTTTAAGCAGCAATTAGTAATTGTCTAGAAAGAGAATTATGATTAGTACTCCTACATTTGATTTTTGCCTCTGTTTGTATATCAGTATTTAATAGTATACTTAAAATGAACTGAATTAAGTGGCTGGACTATGAGCTAGCAATATGTGCATTTAAAAATGTTTATCATTAAATTAAGTGCACAGAAGTTAAGTTTTTAATCATACAAAACACACCAATGTTACTGATTGTATATCATACACAAATAAATATTCAATGCAACTCATTGGTTGAAGAGACTTTGGACTTCTAGTTTTCTTTGAAGGCATTTGAATTCTGAAATATTTAAGCACTGCAAAAGATTGTTAAATGTGTATATACGTATATATATATGTATATATATATATATACGTACGTA
>JAPQRN010000025.1:20491271-20507466 GCA_037367275.1 Coranthus polyacanthus | reverse complement strand
CCCATCCCCCAAGACAGTGCTGCCAGCTCCCTGATCTGCCTTGGGTAAATGTTTGACTAAAAGTGTCCCTGCTTGCTGTATTTGTTGCACGCCAGTGTGCAGAGGAGGCCTTAGAGGGGAAAGAGTCGGAGGACACTTTGTCACCTATGAATCAGACATTGGAATAAGCATGCGAAGAATAGGCCTAATCTAACCTTCCAATGTGATTAATTCATTTGTAACTATTTATACTGTATGCAAGTGATCTTTTATGAGGTTTTTTATTGAATCTATTGCTCCTGTACTATATTTAGCTATGCATCCCCCCTCAGTTAGACTGCATGGTTAATCTTTTACCCCCTTATGCACATAAATGATGTACTTAACTGCAGTAATGGTGTCCTTATGCTTGTGTTCACGTATTTACATATTACTTACAGTACGTACTCAGCTGCATACTGTACATAACCTACCCAGTCATGTGGCATCTGAGCCCCTCAATAATACATGTGCTTTACAAAATGCACTTGAATTCATAGTCTTTAACAGTAAGGCTTTTAAATGATTTTACTGTGGAAATATATTTTCAAATAAAGCAATACAAGTAGTAACCCAGGGAATCCCAGCCCATGTGGGTTTGGGTGGTCGTGCTATCAGTTGTGAGCTGTAAATTAGGGGAGGAAGCAATTAGAAACTAGAATTACCGGTTGTATGGCTCCATGAACCAGCTGAATTGCAGTTTGCATCCATGTCTGTCAAGACTTATATGTAGTGACCACTTTGAATGAATTTAATAAAAAGTATTAAGTGTTTACGGTGAAAATTATGTGATTCAATTCCATTTTCCATTAAGAAACATTCTGTCTTCACTCAGAGATTATTTTATTTTTCAGAGGAGTATGGCATTGAATAATGACCAGAAAAAAGTTCTTACAAAACATCAGGAGTTTCTTGGAAAAAGTCTTAGTAAAAGCTGTAGAAAAAGAAAGCCAAGATTCTTTCTTTTCTTCTTTTCTGTGAATAAGCTTTTTAAAAGTGAGGGTCACTAAATTGGAATTGTGTGTTTACTCATCAATGAGCATATTTGTATCACATTTCTTTGTGCTATTTTTTAAAGATTGTGAACATATATAAATATATAATTAAAATATAAAAATTACTATTATATAAAATCTTAGTCAAACAACAACAACAAAAACCATCACACCTAAGCCGTCCACAAGGCAAGGGAAAGTCCTGGAACATTATGATGTCATGGTGAGGCTGACCTTTGACCTTCTGGATATAAAATATCATCACTTCATTATTTTACCCTATTACACATTTGTGTGAAATGTTGTCACCATTAGCATTTGATTTTTGAGTTATAATCAAAAATGTGTTTCATTAGGTCACAGTGACCTTGACCTTTGACCTGCAAAATCTAATCCATTCATCCAAGTGAACATTTGAATTTGGACCATCATTTCATCCTATTACACATTTGTGTGTTTTTTTTTCATAAGTGGACAACAGATTCTTAAAGTATGGCTAAAAATGTGAGGTCACGGCATCCTTGACCTTTGACCTTTGACCTTTGGCTACCAAAACAAAGGCATTCTGACTAAAGATGCAAGATTCCAATCTTTAGGTGTAAACATTTCACGGCCTTGAGGTCTTCAAAGGGCGACCGGAGGCTCTTCTGTTTGAATGGAGTCCTATGGGAGAAGTGACTCATTTCCCTGAATAAACAACCATTTTATGAAAACTGTTGGTTTCATAACAATCAGATGACCTCTGTGATGATCTTTAACATCTTATCCATAGACTAGCAAATTACAGTGCCACCTGATAAGATCTAAAATGAACTAAATTATCATCAACAGCTTGACAACGGCTCTACAGTCTGTCATGTAGCAGAACCATGAACCAAACACACATACACTTTTCTATCTCTTTTCTTCTTTATATCAACAAAACCAAAGTGAAAAATAAAGAAACTCACCAAACATGTCACTAATCTCTCCCATCACAGCTAAGAAATCCACTCTGCTGAACCACAAGACTAACTGTCGTAAATATTTGGAGGCCTGATACCATTGGTTCACAGCGACACACATGATAAGCTAATTAGCCATGGGATAGCTATTACATTTTCATCAACAGTGAAATGGCTGACTTTGGAATCTTGTGTCTTTAGTCAGAATACCTTTGACCAAAATCTACTCAGTTCCTTCTTGAGTCCAAGTAAACATTTGTGACAAATTTGAGGACATTCCTTCAAGGCGTTCCTGAGATTTCGCATTCACAAGAATGAGAAGGACATATACATGGATGAGCCGTGCGTGTATACAAACACACGTTGGACAGACAACCCAAAAACATAATGCCTGTGGTCCTGGCTGTTGCCGGTGGAGGAATAAAAACCCCAAGCAATAATAATAGGCAACAGGTAAGAAATCTGGACAAGTCTGAAGGAAAATAGACGGCAGGGTAAAAATCTAAAACAACAGGCAAGCAGTGAGTAGGAAGAAGGCTGAACCACTACATCTGGGAAGGCTACAGCGTCTGGCAGGCTGTAGATGGAAATGGGCTGGTACATACAGTATACTGAGGGAGTAATTGGTAAATTAGGAGCAGGTGCAAAGCTGGATGTGGAAATGAAGTGAATGGTATTGGCAGGAACACACACTACATATGACTGCTGGTGAGGCTGGAAAAGACAAAACTTGAATGGCTGTCAGGCAAAAATAGCCAGGGAATGGACTTAAGTGGCAGATGTCATCAAAATACTTTTTTTCTTTTATGGGACTTACTGCACATGATGTAATATACTGAAATTTAATTTAATTTCTTTTTTTGTGTGTAAGGTTTTACTAGCAGAGATAATACACAGACACAGCACATTCCTTGGTAAATAAAAAGTTATGACATGAAACTTCTTCTAAACAACAAAGTGAAACTGATTAAACTGACATGACACATTGTTAATTACAGTGTAAGAAGTGCTGGTAGGTGTTTATTTTACCTTTAGAGAGAAACACATTAGCTGCCCCCCCCCCCTGGGTTGGTCTTGGTGCTAAGCTAAGCTAAGCTAAGCTAAGGTAAGCTAAGCTAAGCTAAGCTAAGCTAAGCTAAGCTAAACTAAACAGCTCTAGCTTCATAAACATCTGTTTATACTGTTGATTCATCTAACAAGAAATAAAGTCTAAGATGTGTTGGTAAATGAATTTTGGAAAGTCTGAAGATAGCCATGCTAGTTTTCACACCATTTGTATGAATATATTGCTAAGCTAAGCTAATTTTCTACCGCTAGGTGTCGCTTAATCAAAACAATACCAAAAAGACATCGATTGCAGCACATCACAGATCAAACAAAAGCCCTAAACATATACACTGTGACTGAACTTAGTCACTCAGAGCATTTCACTCAGAGGTAACTCAATTACAGAGCTTACAGTACCATTCACATCCCATTATATCATTTCATTCTAGTGAAATAGCCACAAGTAACGTTAAACATTCATGTTAGCTTAGTAAATGGGAATTGATAACATTGACAGGTGACCAAATGAAACTGACCATAACAGCGATTACGTTAGAGAGTTCTCTGAATTTGAACATAATTGGAAATGTTTGATATAATGTAAGTATAGAAGTCAAGAAAATAAGCAGCAAGCAAGAAACATAAGCCTAGCTGTTTGGCTATTTTAATGTGAAAATGCTACATACTGTGCATTCAACTCTTTGCATTCAATAACTTTAATTTTCACAAGCCAAAAGGATTCAGGGACTGTAAAAGGTAACGTAAGTTCACTGTTGTGATGGTAGTGCACTGTCAGTGTCCTATCTCAGTATGTTGCTCATAGGCAGAACTGTACCCATACTGTGGCCTACATGCAGGTTTCTTTGGGGAGGGGAAATTTTGGTTGAAACAGTGCAAGTAGTACAAATTTCTTCCAGGTACTAAATGAAAAAGATCATTTTACAACATATCCAGAAGTGTTACCTTCCATTTTAACTTTACAGGCTATAACAAGCTGAAGTGACTTTCTGTGGTTTGCCTGGTTTGGTTTCAATGGGATGAGACTGACAGAAGGTGGTTCCTGACTTAACCACTGAAAATGTTTGTTATTCGTTCAAAGATTTATTTTGGAGATGAAAGTGAACACACAGTGAAATGGAAACATTAGCCTTAGGTTCTTGTATTTACCTCTCCGGTCTTTTCTCGGCTCGCAGTGTTCCCAAAAGTAGGTTTCAAAATGAACTGGGAAATGAAGCCTTTGGAAAATGTGTGCTGATTGCCAGAGAGTGTCAGGGACGTATAGAGACCGTTTAAGGGCTGGGGGTGAACAGGAAAGGGCTACTTTAGAAAAGAGGACTTCAGAAGGACTTGGATTTGTGTGACATGATGGCAAACATGGTACAATACTTTAGTGTTTAAAAACTACATTTTAAACAATAAAACAAAAGTAGAAAAAGAGCAAGAGAGACATAGGAATAACACAACACACTGTATATTTAACAGAGGTAAGGCAGTGAGACAGCATTCAAAAGTGTAACACTCAACACACAATCTGAACTTAAAATAACTCAGAAAGCACCTTAAATAACCCAGGGCACTTTAAAGCATCTCTTGAGGTTTGTCGGGTACTTCCAGTTATTTTATAACCACACAGCTTTCATTCCCACACAACAACACACTCACTCCTTCTTTGGCATTAGTAGTGAAGAGTGTCCAGATATCAGCCTTTAAAGCCATTTTGCATTTTATCCACCACGGGCAGTTGTTAGTCAACCTTTGAAAACATACACTATCTAGCTCCAACAAAGGCCACAGAAACCAAGCAGAAATACACCCAGTTGCTGATATCAATCAACATCTCCTTTTGTATTGGCAAAATGGCCACTGAAACATAAAATTTGTTCATTCAAGCTGCATTCATTGATTGGGCCAGCACAATAAGCTGGACATACATTAGCGTACCATCGATGACCATCGAACTGTTGTCTATTTGCACATCCTGCAGACACTTTAGCATTTGGAACTGTGTTTCTGTCCACCTAGCTGATGTAATTTAACTCTCTATCCATTTCCTGACAGACATATCTGGATATTCAGCTGCTAAAAACTCCACTGGCTACTTACTTACTGACTGATTGACTAAATTGACTTAATTTCTGCAGTTTTAAATAAGGCTGGTAAAAAGTGAGACTGAACCAAGGGGCAACAACTTCAGCTCAAAAGTGAAGCCAATACCAAGTGTAACCATTGACGGCCATTAAATGCTGGCTCCAAAAAGGCCTGGCCTCAATACACTTCACTGAACTTAGTCAATAATGTTTTTTTCCAGAGGTCATCATGGTCTTCATTATTGCTCCATTTAGATTTTAGGGCCGATAGAAGCTTGGATGTTGATGCTTTGATTGACAGGTGTGATTTTTCATAGTTGTAGTTACACTATTAAGACCATCAAATGATTTTGTTACACAAATGTTTCATTTAGTTTGCAGTTTACCATACCAGTAAGCTAGCGTTAGCATTAGCTCACCCATCACCCCTCATTCTTCCCCAACTCCACCCTTTTGTCCAAATATGGTCACTTGCAACAGCCAGATTGTAACAGCCAAACCCAAACTTGTGGCTTCAAAAAGGTAGTCCAAAAACCAAGGGGTGACGTCACGGCGGCTCAATCCGCTTCTTTTATACAGTCTATCGTCTGAACCAAAGGAGTAAGTTATGGCCCGCAAATCCAAAACAATACACTGAATGATGCCATTGTGACAAAAGTTACTCTGCATTAAAGTTGTAATTTTGTCTGTAGTGGTTGCAATCATTCATTGAACTACTTGGAACACAAAGAAATCTGTTTACAGAGCAGTAATCAGTCAGGCTATAAAATATGACAGTGTCATCCCGCCCAAGAGAAGGATTTGAAATGAGGGCCATTTAATGGTTATGGCTGAAAAACTACCAACCATAAACCATAATAGGCTACCAAAATACAATTTTTTTTACAGGAAAATCTGAAGGATTATAACTCCATAGAACCATGTGAGCACTCATCCACAAAGAAGTCTTGCCATGAAAGCGTTTATCTTATGGAGAACTCTGGACTTGTTGTTCAGAGCTCCACAGTGTACCATGCACATTTGACCTTGCTCTGCTTCTGTTTGGCTGTACACACTGGCCTGGCTACAACCGTGACCTCACATGATCGAAGCGTATCCTGGGTCTTGACTGCAACCTGACGGCAGGAAGGCTGGGAGGGTGATTATGTACGAAATGCAGTCTCAGATTAGCACCCTTGGAACCCTGTCCCCCTCTCATATAATCTCTTGATCTCATTTTGACACCTCTTTCAATGGCGGGTTTTTCCTCGTGGCCATGACGGTGGTTTTATGTTGACACACGTCTAATAATTTCACTAACGCTTGCTCTCTTCCTTACCAGATACTGTACAGTTTACACAAAACACACACAGTCCTGCTTTGCCATCAGTCCCCCTGGGCAGGGAATGGCCTTTTCTCTCTTCCTCTTTTCCTCGTTCTTTGTTGCTTCCATTATTGAGCCCTCCTACCTTCCTCTCCTTCCACGGCGGCTGACATGCAAAGCTCCTCTCACTGCAATTCTGTCACATGTGATCTAGTCACTCCGTGTCCTCGCTTCACGCCTGCCTGGCTACAGTTAGCGCCATCCTGTCTTGACTTCCACACAGAGGACAGCAGCACTGTAAAGCAATAGAAAAGAGTCACTTTGCATTCTTGTCGGTGGATTGACTAGAGGCGCTATAAATTGCTACATGACAACACAGTACCCAAAACTATCTTCTGATGTAGTTACTGCTTACTGATTTATCGACCAGAAGCTCAGCGCCGCTATTGCCGCTATAATGTTTTTATAACCGCCCTACTGAAGTATTAAACCATTAATGATAGCCATCAAATTATCTTCTTATCTCTCATGACTTTCAGTTTTGTGGTGATATTTTTATGTCCACATATCATTAGGCTGTTATCTTCAGACATCAAACATTTACTTTTTCCTGATTGTTGGATTGTTGTGCAAGAGTTTGCGTTGGCTGGAAGACAGAAGAGAACACAAAACAACAGGTCCAAAAATAACTCATGAGTGAGTAATCATGGCCCTTTAAAAACTGTTTAGAACTTTATTGAAATATAATTTTGGAGTTGATTCATTTTAGCAGTTTGAAACTCTTACAACAACAATAGTCATTTAGTTGCAGTTGTTTGTTGCTGCCTATCATGTGACCTTTCCTCTAGAGATCTGCAATGTTGCTGAAATGATCACAGGCACATTTCAACCAACAATCGTAACAATCTAATGTTGAGCTGAAAAAAACTTCATATTAAAAATGAAATGATTTGAACATCATTTTCAGGGGCTAAAAGCAACATCTGTAACATCCTAAACTACAATGATTGGATATTATACTGGATGAAATACTGACTATAACAAAGTGTCGTAATTAGCTGAGTTTGTTCATGTTACTATGTTTATTTTTTGTTGTTTGAATGCAGTGCATCTTCGTGTATCAGTTCTACCAGGCCAAGTATTTCTTTTACACTGACAAATTAGCGTTGACTAAAATATCAGGCAATTATCCCTTCACTGGGGCCTCAAAGCGTCACCATTAGCTACAAGTTACTTCCTCATTAAAAGCTTATAAAAAGGAACCCACAGAAGCGGTCGTAATGTGATAAAACTGTCACATTTAGCTTGCTGCGAGAGTATTTCCTCATCTTCAACAGTTCTTGGATAGATCTTTGTTACACTTAACTCAACGTGACAGCTTGAATCAACAACAGATAACAATGACTGTAATTCAAGTGCTCTTGCACCTTTGCTCATGTTTGAGTTGGGTGGGGTGGCGTTGGGTTGGGGGCGGGGGGGACGTTTTCATGCCTGGCCTCCTTTCAGATGTTACACAAAAGAGTTAAACATTACTTCCTGTATCAACATTACAATGGCAGAAAAGGCAGAAACATGCGGAAAATTGCATATTCAATCTAAAATGGCTGACATACTGTTGTGTGTTGGGTATGGGTGCAAGAGGATTTTTTTTTTTTGGTGCATCTGGACCATATATGCATTATTAGAACGAAAAGTTTCTGGCTTCAGCGTTGCTTCCACGTTATGCGGCGTGCTGCACGTGCAGACCTATAAATTCAACACACTTTTAATATATAGTGACTCAAAATGTGCTCTACCTCTAAAGATTTTAGGAAGACTCAGCGTTCAAATCAAATCACACCTATGTTTAATGTGTAATAATGAGAAATTCACCTTGTTATGATGTCATTTAATTTATGTGCACAGTTTATGAAGGCAAATTGCGTCTGTGTTTATCATAACCATGTGTAATGTCTCATCAATTAATGTTGCGAGCATTAGTTGATAATAGAAGATAAGTATAACCATGTGTCATTACTGTTAAATTACGCAGAGGCTGTAATGTGGGCCATATGTCATGTTGTACTAAAGAGACAGTTTAAGCTTACACACATGTTCAAATTGTAACCATATGTAATATTATCAAATAATGCAATAGCCTACACAGTACATAAAAATATTAAATTCTCACCGTATGTAAAAAAAGAATAAATGTCCCAAACTAAGTGTGCCTTTTATGAGTAAGCTGCTCTAAATTTGGTTTCAATCTCAGTCAGCTTGACTAAATTTAATCTCAGTCATATACCAGGCTCTGAAACGGGCCTGGGACCTATTCTGGGTCCTGGACCGTATTTTAAGAAGACGCACAGTTCTTTAATGCAGACAGCTGCTCGACACATGGCTGTTTCATCCATCCAGAGAATTTTTTTTTTTTTTTGGTACGGCTGGAGCTCCGATTTACGGTGTTTTCATTTCGGTTCTTAAAGTGACACATTTATGTGGCTCTCTTTTCTGAAGAGCCATATTTTCTCAGCATTAAATCAGGTGCGAAAAACCCTGGACACAAAAGTTCTGAAAAAACAAAGGCGCTCACGTGGGAAGAGTAATGGCCAGCAGTTAAAGAACGGACCTGATTCCAAATGCGCTTCAAAGCAGCTTTTGTTATTTCCTTAACTGAATCAGGAGCCGGGATGCTGCACAGAATATGACACAGTACATTGTTGTTTTATGTGAGCCCATCTATTTAAAGCCAAATTCTGACTGAATATCACTGAAACAACGCACACAAATCAGCGTCTGTCCTGCGACTTTTTCTTGTCCGTTCTATATGTTGACATTTTACAGATGCGAGACTTTTATCCAACAGCATCATTATGCGTCCTCACACTCCGGGAGCCACTTACCAATGGTCGGCTCACTCCAAAAAGAGCACTATTCAAACACCACGCAATACAAACACTGCTCATTCATTCCTGTGGAGCAGAAAGAGCTCTAAATCTGTCTGAAGCTGTGTTTTTTCTCCCAGACTCCCTCCAGGTGGGACGCCTCTGATAAAACCCACAGGCTGCGTACTGTATACCGAGGAGAACTCCCACAGACAGGCTTACACTGTCAGGACGGACTCAGTGTGTGTGTGTGTGTGTGTGTGTGTGTGTGTGTGAAGAGGCATGACCGGCAGACGAATACGACTGAGGCATCGGGGAAAGCATCAGACACAAAAACACAAGTACATACAGTAGAACATAAATGATTCTTAATGTAGCGTTTCAATGCCACTCATAAAGAAAAGAACAAGCTTTCAACAGCAAACTTCATGACTCAAGTAGAGCTGCCAGTGCTCACATTGAAACCTAAATAGAACGTTTTACCACTGTTGTAAGCAGGGCTGCACAATAAATCACTTCAGCGTCGTCATCGCGATGTGCGCATGTGCAAACGGTCCACAGGTGGGAAATCACAAAATACAAATAGCTTGTTACTGGACTTTATCAGAGTTTTCAAATATACTCGAGCAGGTATTTTTCTGCCAACCTTTTATTTCACACCCTACGTTTTAACACAAACGTCCGTACTTTCTACTCTTTACATTTTGACTCATTCGTTCAGTTTCAATGCATTCGAGGGGAATTATCGATTCTGTTTATTTTGCATCATCGAGGCTTACTTCAACCTGAACGGATGGACATTAATAACACAGAGAAAAGACGGTGAATTTTTGTGAATCCATCGGTGAATGTCAGGATGGAACAACATAAAAGATGGAAGAAGCCAAAACAGACAATGAAGACAGACTGGACCGTGTAGAAAAGGTGTCTGACTGATGAAACCGATTGGTGCTTTGTAATAAAGTTTATTGTATAAAGGTATTGCTCAAAACTTTTACAGGTCCCGATACCAATACCTTGACTTTGATACCCGTTACTACATTTCCCATTTTAACAAAAAGAACAATACACATTACAGCACAAATCTCTAGTTTTTTCAGCTCATTTGCATTTTTCTAAACTCAAAACAGTTTAAAAAATACATTTACTTATCACACCTTGAAGTTGACTGTTAACGTAATATCATGAAAGCTTCTCGATGGATGATTTGCGCATGCTTGAGTGCTTACGTGTAGGCCTGTCACAATTATTACACAATCAGGATTATGTAAAATAATCCTGATTATTTTACATAATGATTATTTTACATAATCATGATAAGCGTCTCCATTCACCTGTAGAAAAACAGTTGGGTGAAACTAACAGTGATAACATATTGTACCAGTATTTCCGCATCATTTTCCATCGTTTGACTGTTGTTCTTTTAATAACATCAGCTCCGTTCTTCTTCTGCGATGAGTTCAATATGAGTTCAATGCAGAACTAGCACCATGACCTTGTGCCTTGGTTGAACATTTCACTCATGAACTTTGTATATTTTATTCGTGTCATATATCGGCCACGTTGAATTTTTATTTAAAAAAAGGCTAACGGAAATATTATTCACATGTTCCAAAAATTATATACCAGTAAATGTCTTTTCTTCTACTTCATAAGGTGTATGTGCGTAATTAAACTATTAATACACTAACACAGTGGTGGCGTAAAGTTAACAGATTAGACAGTATCGCTAATAGCAGTTATTCGTGTGACAATTGATCGTCAGCTCAAATTTTAATGCATGACGTTTGTGTTGGAATCTGAGCTGGACATGAACGAGCTGGACATGAACGTTATGGACATTAGCTGACTGCACTTCTATGCTAACGGTAGCTAGTGTTTAACACTGTTGCTGCTGTAGACGAGCAGAAAAGAGACATTGAAAAAACTCAAGTGACCGGAGTCCTCGACATAGAGATCAGTGTATTGTGGCTGTTGTCGTGGATGTAGATGACTGAGGCAGTCCTTAGCTTGGATATGGAGTTAGCTAATGTCACCAAAATGACCGGCCTCCAGCACAAAACAAGACACTTAAACTTCAAGTAAGTGCACAACACAAATCTTACATAGTGCACCTTTAATAAAAATGTATAAAAGCTGCGTCTGTGTGCTGCATGCTTTGGTATTGAAATTTGGTTTCAAATAATACTGAACCATACCAGGTATTTTTCGACACTCGGTGGTATGTAACCAGTTTGGCTGGTGCCGCAGTCCTACATCACCCTGTCAGGGTTAATGTAACGAATAATAACATTATCCATTAAATATGTCGTAGAAAAAAAATATTGCGGTGTCAGTTTGTCTGTAATGTAGTGCAGCCCTGGTTGTAAGGCATGTTTAGCCCTGGTTGTAAGGTATGTTTAGTCACATGGGTGAGTGTTGAGTTGTTGCAAAACGACAGCGCAGAGCAGATGAGATTAGTGAGAGTCAGAGAAGTGAGCTTGTGTACAGATGATAACCATTTCAGGAAGCCTCTCTGCAACCTTTTGATTTCTGAGGACAGGAAGCTAATCGATGTTGCATGGCCTTCCCTGTCTTGTGTTCGCTTCGGAGTCATTATTATCTATCTGTTCAAATAACCAAGCATATTTTCTCTAGTGTATCGCTACTTCCAGGTGAATGCAGATGCGCACGACTCTGACTGAACTCGCTAAGAAATCAAAATGCTAAATGTCTGTACCTTAATAGAAACCCATGCAGATTTCCCAACTAAATATTCATACAGTCCATCAGTTCACCTACGGGAACTTCCTAGAACCCATCATGTCTGATTGGCTTAAAAAGCTGTAATCCAGTCCAGGTTAGGACAGGTTAAGTGGTTGTTGGTGATGGTCTCCTTTTAGCTCTTTAAGACTTCTTGTAGCCACACGCTTGAATTCATGCCGTTGAGATTTAAGAGGTCTACAGTATGTAGAAGTCTGTGGTCACCAAAGAGCCCTGAGCAATGTCAGGGCTTTAACGAAGGTTAAAGATTTCTATTTTTATGCGCCTTTAAAATTACAAGCAGTCAGTGTTTCCTGTCTGGGTGGAAAAGCTTCTGGAGCAGCATTTAGACCATCGTGAGACATTAATTTTCCAATGAAATCCAGACTAATGAGGTTTTTTGAAGTTAGCAGCTCCTTAAGGCATAATGTCTAACCCCCCACAGCCTTTCAAAACAGGGAAAACTCCTACACGGCTGCAGCAACGAAAAAAAACCCCAACACAATCCATAAATGGAATGTGCAGAGAAAACCTATTCTGGCGGAAGATTTTACATGTGCAGAGCAGAAATGTACCTCATGTCAATGTAGGACCCGTAGATATAAAAGGGAGGGAGGAAATCTCCGTTATTAAAACCACAGCACGAGCTGTTACTAAAATCGCCACCATCTCAGGAGGGGGCAACGACACACTGAGTCCTATTTAAACAAGCTTCTCAACTGTCAGATTCTTCATTCATAGGCCGGTTATGAAAAGAAGACAAATGAAGGCTGAATCTAGTCTAATCTACAAAATTCTAAACCGGCTGATTCACATTCCTGGGTTCGTTTCATAGCGTGAAACATAAAGCAGGAACGCGTTGCGTGCCGTCGCTTTGGTAAACGCTGGTTATAATTCTTGATATTTTACTCAGCACTACTCTTGAACTCGCTGGGTCTGACTTCACGGCAGTTTGATCCGCTCACTGTCACTCGGGGCTCAGTTATTTTACTGACCTTTACTTCACTGAGCTTCAGTGAACAAACCGTTGAACACTTTCCTCTCATAAACGTCACACTAACTTTTTAACTTTGGGTTTATCGGGCAAGTCTGTCAAAAACGACCAGGAACTTGAAGGTTTGCGTTTGTGTTCATGTTTCTTCGTGACTTTAATATCAATTACAGATGAGTCTTTTTGTCTACACACAGGGTTAAATCCCCTCTCAGATACATTTTTCATTTTACCTGAAATTCCATTTCGTTGTAGTCCGTACTGTACTGTTCATTATATATATTTTTGTGTGTTTGAAAACTGCTGATTGATGATTTTTAACTGTCAGTTAATTATGTTTTCACCGTTTTGGTTTGTTTTTTTGTTATGTAATAATACCCCTGATTCAAACAATGTGTTACTCCATGGCGACTAAGACAAAAGTGTTTCAACACAATCAGGCAAAATGTTTCTGTCAAAGAAAGTGCCAAGACATGATGATTGTTCAAACAAAATGAATAGTTTCTGTCAAGTGAACTTTGATTGCGCTTCAACAAACGTCCTTGCTGGATGGTAGAATGGGGTTTTTCATTACTGAAAATTGTTGCTGGCTTGTCAGTTTCATTGAGTGACAGGAACTGTCAAGGTTGGTTTTCAAGCGGTTTTCAGCTGGTGTGAGACATGACTGATGAACATACGTTGAAAATACACACCGAAAACCACCTGTACACAGAGAAAACACTTAGATTTAAAGAGAGAGTTTAATAGATTCGCCTACTGTTAGTACAGCGTCAGGATAAACTGGCAAGAATGTAGATGAAATAAATGAACTTCACTCATCTTTATCATGGATTTGACGAGCAGTTTAAACCTTTCATGACTGTCACATCTTACCATATATATACATATATATATATAAAAACATAAAAAAGATCACTTTTCTGTCATGGCCTTCTCCGTTTGTTCTTTCACTTTGACTGTGTGGAGCGGCAGCGGTGGTCAGGCCGTCGGGCTATTATCCTAATGTTCCAGTCTGTGATTAGGAGGATGGAAAACTTTGACGACTCTTTTGTACTGAATCTGGAACCGCAGCTCTCAGACATACTGCTGAAAGGCTGATGATTCAAGCCTCTAGGTTTGTTTGTTTTCGTTCAAAGTCTTTACATTTTTTGTACTGATATTAGAATTGAACAGAATAGACGGTGTATGTGACTTAAAATGCACACTTTGTTGTCATACTGGCGGCTTATTCAAACAATGGTGTTTAGTTTGTTACGTCTGCCAAGGAGGTCTTGTTACCTCTCCCGTGTGTCTGTCTGTTTGTCAGACACAGAAAAACTGCTGCTCCAGTTTTCATCAAACTTGGTGGGATTGAAGGACACGGGCCAAGGAGGAACCCCTTACGTTTTTGAGCAGATCCATAAAAATGGGTGGAACCTGGAATTGTTTTTCACTTTCTTTAACGTTGGAGACCACCAGGCTAACTTAGCATGGTTAACAGTCAGCTTAAATTAAAAAAAAAAACAAAACGAAAGCTAAAATAACCAGTGGCGCGGTCCATAACGATTTGTTCTACGCATGTGCAAAAATGCTACTTCCTGTCACCAGTTTCACAGCAGTTTCTGGGATTTAAAGAAAACAAATACAAATCTTACATTTGGTTTTAGTGGTTATAAAATAAAAGATTACATTTTTGATCAAATACATATACCTTTTTTTCCCCCCAAACAGTCAAATCAGCTAACATTAGCTAGCGAACAAACTGCAGTTCCCCAGTTCAGTCTGACTGAGGGGAAATTACAAAAACCTTGAAGTTATTTTTAAAATCTACAAGATTTAGAACCTTTGAGGAAACATTCGTGGCTGGTTTATTTAATTAAGAAAAAAGTGTAGCTGATCTTCTATTTCATTAGCGCCGTACCAAAACTTCTATACTCTTTGACCATATATTAGACTGTGTATAGACATAATGATTAAATACAATCTTCTGTTTCATCGCTAGTAAAACCAACGAGTATTTTCACACATGCATAGAACAGGTCGTGTTTCTGGTACGGATCAGGTTGTGACAGCACCAGCTGAACACTGGGTCATAATTTGTGGATTGTTATTAATGTGGAACGAGAAGAAGAGTGGATGAAGGGAAGGGGACTACATGGCGGGGCTCTGCACTCTCTTTTTTTTTTAAACAAAAGACATTGGAATTTTAACTTGTATCGCTACATAAAACTACTGAAATCCACTGTGTATAAACATTTTACTTGTTGTTGTTTGCAGTTCACATTTACTGCTGCAACAAATACAGGAATTATTCTCACGTCATTATATGATCTCCAATAATCCATTCAAATGTGGAGGAGTTAAGGTCTCTTATTTATTTGCTGGATGTGATTATTCTTAAGTCAGTTTTTAAAAAGTGAAAATGGGTAATCTGGCTCATCTGGGCTTCATTCATTAAGGGGTCCCTTCAGGGTTAGTGGCGCTGTGTGTGCTTCTACTAACAAACTGGATCAAAGGGGAATCCTCTGACTCCCAGTGACCCACCGATGAGCGCTTTGTTTGGACTCCATCCAGGTCCAGTTTCTACAGATTCTGTTCAAGCCAATGCGCTTTCACTGGCATAGAAATCTCAGTCATTTAAGTCTAACAATAAGAATCACTGCTCTACTAAGCAAGGTCTGGTTTTATCCTGGAGTTCATGGTGACTGCAAATGCAAACAGTAATTGCGTGCCTGTTATATTCAACCTATACTCACTTTTTTTTCTCCCCCTTGGTTGCTTCATACCATCTGTCACGGAAACAGGGTAAATGGAATTATGTCATTATGGAAACAGAACATTTCATTTACCGCCGACTATCTGCCATGTTTGCTCTTTAACGTTAAATTCCGAGACAACTGCTCAAAACTTCCTCTTTCTAATTTTACACCACAGGTCAAATAATGGTCAATCTGTTGTTGTGGATCATTGTGTGATATAACACATACTGTACATTGCTGACTGAAAATGTATAGTCATGCAATATTAATGTCTTTCTGTACAGTTGACCTACTTCCAGCGTATGGAGTATCGGTTTAACCGGTGGTGACATTCTGTACATTCACACAGCCTTGGATTCTACATTGATTTCAGCCAGGTTCTTGTATCCAAAGTCTAGCGCAGCACTGATTTACCACCAATCCTTCTTAGCTGGTCAAATGGCGTGTGTGTGTGTGTGTGTGTGTG
>JAPQRN010000025.1:20465692-20491171 GCA_037367275.1 Coranthus polyacanthus | reverse complement strand
GGGGGGGTGGGGGGCTCAATAGCCATGTTTCTATTCCTTCCCCCACAGTCAATTTGCAGACCACACATTTAAAATGAAAGCTAAATTAGTCTGCATCAAACATTTACACATAAAAGCCTATAGCTCTCAATTCTTTTCCCTGAACGATTCAGGAACTGAGCCCTCAAGCCTTAAACATTTATTCACAGATTGACCAAGCTTGTTTCATGTGCCCTCCGTGTCACAAATGCACGCAAACACACACACACATACACAAACAACTCCCTTTTCCCCTCTCACATGAACGATTCAACCCGGGCAGGTCAGGGAGCTTATTGCTTTGCCTGAAGAGCTCCAATAATACTGCTTTACCTTTTTTTTTTTTACCCCACAGCTTTTTAAAAGTCAGGGCTTTAAAAAATTAAAATCCAGTCACCGCATATTGCGTAACAGTTGGGGGGGGTTTACGTGCAGTGGAAGAACAGCGTCAGCGGTGTAAATATGTGGCTTGTGATGTTTCAAATAATGGATTTAATGGAAGATGGACCGTACCATACGCCACCTGAAAACTACCTATAGAATAAAAGACACTCAGATAGACAGACAGACAGACAGACAGACAGATAATGAATGACTAGATAATGAAGAAAAAATTCCATTTCCATGTGTTTTCAAGTATGTTTAGCCCCTCAAAAATCCAATTCAATTGGCCAAAAATAAAAAAAATCCTCACTCTGTCACATACAACAGTAACTAAATAATAACTAAATACAAAAATACAATCAGTTCATTAAGTTATTGTTTAACACTGGCAGAAGTGCATCACTTCTGAATATAAATTGGATCTAATAAAGGGATTGTGTGTGTTTTTATTGTGATGTTGGAGTCGACCTTACGTTTGTCATTTTATGTAATGGTCTTCTGTACTGTATCTGTATCTGTATCGTGTGTGTGTGTGTGTGTGTGTGTGTGTGTGTGTGTGTGTGTGTGTGTGTGTGGGTCTGAGTCAGGAGGGCTTGGCACACCAGGGTGTAATTTTCTATGTATAACTCTGGCTCTGAGGCGATGTCAGGGCTGCCAGTTGATGTTTTTCTTGAGATCTAAAGCACCACACACAAAGCACAAACACACAACCTTGCAAACTGCAAACATATAAACAGGAAAGCATACAAATGCACCACATATACAGTATTCCTCTTAGCTATGCAGCTAGAGAGAAACCTCTACTTTCATTTTGTTTTTTTTTTTAAAGTCTTTCCAACGTCCTTCCACCCCACCCACCCCCCAAGTCCCTCTGGGGAAATTAAGCATGATAATGTAAAAAGCAGTTGAGCTTGTATAGATTTGCACCTGTTCAACTGAAAATACACCAAAGCTGCTTGTACAGTAGTTTTGTGAAGGATGACCAAAAGCAGCGGTGCAGAAAAAACCTATAGGGAGCTGCCAACCTCACGCAGGCATTTTCATATATATATAACCAAACACATGCAAAATTACACCTGTGCATTCATCTGTCAAAACATATAGCCCAGACATGCAAGGGTCTCCTGCTTGCGTGTACAGTATGCAAACTCTGAAGACAAGACAGCGCACTACATTTTTTAGTAAATGGTGGATAATCACTGCAGGAATGTTAAGTCCTAGATGAAATAATTCAGTAGTGGAAGAAGTGTCCAGATGCTTTATTAAAAAAAAAAAAAGCATACTCATACTGATAAAAATACTAAAAGTTCACTCGAAAAATACTCCACAACAAGTAGAAGTTGTGTTTTGAAAACATTACTTCAATAAAAGTCAATGTGCAGTGAAATGGTCCCTGTCAGTGTTTTACTATCATACATGATGTTTTTGGATTCCTGTTACTGCTGCATTCATGTGTATGTCATATTTTACTGCTAAGGTTGAGCTCATTTGACCAACACGTCCTCGTGGCTGAACGACACCATAGGTCGATTTCCATAAAATACAGCTGAAAAAACCCTACAGTCTAAAGACAAACTTGTATTTAAGCTGTAACAATGTCATGGCTAAGGTTTGGATAAGTTTAGGCAAAAAAAAAAAAAAAACTCCCAACCTGGTTAAAGTTGGGAAAAGGGTCTTGGAAAGGGCTAAATTAGGAAAATTACATGATGAACAAAATGACAAAAATAAACACTCATTCCAGCTAATCCAAGACAGTTTTTAAAGCGTTTCTTTAGCTTAAGAAGGAGGAGAGTTTGAAACTCAACCCATAAAGGAAACACTTCATCCTTCAGTTCATCACAAACATTTGGAGATACGTGGTTTTCACCTGACAAGAAAGGGATGAAAAACTCCAATCTGTCAGACAAATGTATATATTTCTTGAAATATTGCGACTTTTTCCTGGAAACATTTTGATTTTTTTTTGCTCAACATATTGCAACTTTATAAAAATCGGAAATTTGATATCAGTTTGGAGCTTAAAAAAGAAATGCAGATCACCTTTAAACACAGACCAAGCTGGCATCTGTTTTTTGTTCAGTCGCTAAAGTCAGCATCCACTGATAAAAACAGAGAAAGTTAACCATCGTCTGAGAAAATCTGGAACCTTTTGAAATTGTTCATTTCTGTGTCGCACCTTTGATTTATTTTCTATTTTTAATATATATATATATATATAATATATGATAAATAGGCATTCAGTAAGAGTCCACATCATCACACTGGTTTTCCTATCTCCATGTGTGAATCAGCAGTCACATGCTCTGCGCTCCCTTTAACCCCTATAGCTTAGCATGTGCTCCGGGATGTTTTGATCTGTGTCACATGTGTCTGCTCATGAATGGTTTAATCTTCATGCTTAAAAATAGAGAGTTATGCATGACGAACAGAGGAAAGTTGTGCACTGAGCAGCTTTATGTTTGCACGAAAGGCACTGAAGCTGGATTCCACAGCGTTTTGAGCCAAACGCAGAGATGTAAAGTTGTGTCAGATATGAAAGCAAAAATGGGACAGATGCATAAACAGGTAAAAATGAACGAAATGAAAGTGGCTGTCGAGATGTTTTAGTGCATTTCTGCCCAGAAAAAAAAAAAGAAAACGAGGGCAGAGTGAAGAGGTAGAAATGTTAATACTGTATATTTAGTAATGGGAGGAACCAGTATGTCAACATGAAAAAAAAAAAAAAAGCGAGGTAAATAAACAAAACTTCACAATAGAAGGTTGAGGACAGACTGGTTTGTGAAAGGAGAATGGCACCGTCCATTTTCGTCAGACCCTCTGCCAGTTTCCAGCTGTGGGGAACAAGTGTGGGATATGTGGTATATTATATAAAAACAGAAATCTTGGTGGAAGGAAATTGAATGAACAGTATAATTTCATAGTTCACTGAAATTGAATCAAAAAGGGGCAAGAATTCCACGAAAACCTGAAAATAGACGGCAAGAAATGCACTCCGAAAAAATAAATAAAAATCTTACCCTGCCAGGCCTGCTCTGCTCTGCACTGCTCTGCATTCTAAAAAAAAGGTAATCCTCATGTTTTATATATGAAGTTTGTGTTATAGCAGCAGTTAAGCTTGTTCTGGCCTGGTATCCTCATGAGAAAGTGAATCGCCTACTGGACCGGGGTTCATAACACTGTCATGTGAGGATCCATTTTGGGTTGTGACGCAATGCTGGAGGAGCATTCAGTTACACCATTGCGTGAAATGCCGAATTAACCCGGTGACGAGGGGTTTTTCAGAGGATTATGTCTGAAAAATACAAAGGAAAACTGAAACATATGTTTGTAGAATTAGACTGACTCCAGCCCTCCCCCAAGCCCCCAACCCCATATCTATCTGTTTGTTGTGGGAGGGGATGGTCAGTGTTTCCAAACACCGCCGGATTCATTTTAAGCTGTGATTTGGGCTTCCTCCTCACCACTCGTGATGAATCCCACTAGGTCAGAGGTCACAGAAAAGCAGAGGGAGAGGGAGGGGTTGGCGGGAATGAAAAACAGCAAACAGAGCAACGAGAAGAGGAGACCATGTATTTCACATTTTCTTTAGAATTGTGAGAGTGCACCGAGGCCAGTAATCCCGCTGCAGTATCAGACATGAAGGAAATTCTCAAAACAATTGAGAATATTGATTTTTGTATGATTTCGCCCTCATCGCTGCAACACTAGCACGTTTTTCTTGCACATTGAAGGATTTCTGCGCTGAGGAGTGAGGCAGAAGGAACGCATGCAGCGGAGCAAGAAAATAAAGGAAGAAATGAAGCAAGCAAGGAAGACAAAAGGAAAGGGCTGATTGGTGTTGTGCAACAGCCTGACATTGATCAGGGTTGTTGAATGATGACGCGGCAGTCTATTGTCTCATCCATCTGCAGCCTGAAGCCTCTTTCTCTCTCTCTTCTGTCTTTTCAGTTTTTTCTCTCTGTCAAGTTTCTCAACCCTGAAACTTTTTTTTGTTCCATTTTTCCAACAATTTTAGAAAGCACAGTCAGTGAAAAGACAAAAATATGATGGTCATTATGCCAATACTGGCAACAGAGTGTGTCGTAACAACAGAAAGCACTGACTTTTGGGATTGGGTTTTGTTGCTAAAGTCATCAACTAAATAACTCACAGACTCATCGGGAAAAAAAAAGTATAAAAATGTGCAAGTAGCATTTTGATATTTTAAAAGGTCACGCAACATTTGTGGGGAAGTTTGGGAAGCTTGTGTTGGAGTCCGTTTTGCGCTAGTAGCTGATCATTTGTTGACATTAGCGAACTCAATTTACAAGCTAACAGCTGTCTCCGTTACCTACATCCAACACCATCCATTACAGCCTGTACACTCATTTCTATGTAGAGAACATGGATCAGATTGTCCATGAAAATCCTTATCCTCGCTCCCTAGTGCCTCTCTTCTGCTCCTCTACAACAGCAGCTAGTGTTGTACACTGTTGCTGCTAAATTTAGTTAGCTAACGTCAGAAAACGAGCAGCTCCCAGTACAACACAGACTCCAACACAAACTTCATGTGAACGCACACGCAAATCTTAAATACTGAAGATTTAACTAACAAGAGTGGAACAAACTTTTGGATCATATTTAGACGTTGCAACCAATATATCAGTCCGGGCAGACAATATTTGTAGGCTACAGACCTTTTTTGACAGCAGTTAGCTAACACCTGCGTGTTTTCTGCCTTGAACGAGTCGAGGCAGAAAACACGCAGGTGCGATTGGTATCATTTAAATATCTGCATCACATTTGGGTGTATCACTTTCAGGCTCTGAATTGTTCATACTGGTTCACTGGAATAACCTCCTGGGGCAACTAAATGCAGCAGAGCCATCATTAATATCAGCAACACCTGTGCTTAGCCTGCTTTTACAAGACAAAATGTCTGCTGTGAAAAAGGTCTATGGCCGTATATGTTTTCTAATATCCGGTTATTTAAGTTTTTACAGAACATAAAATACAGAAAAAGATGCACATTTATAGTCAAAGTTATAGAAGTTGTTGCATTTGTGTTTTTTTCATTTATAGTTAATAAGTGAAGTACTACTGTTTGTCGCACTAATGTCGGACTCATTTTGGATTTTAAAGTTCATTGTTGAAGGTTCTAAATGGAAGAGGCAGGCATGCTCAAGAGCTTATGTCAAGTTTGTGTTGGAGTCTGTGTTGTGCTGGGAGACGGTCATTTGTCGATGTTAGCTAACTCCATTTCTAAGCTGACACTATCTTTCCTAGTTTTACACTTTAGAGTAGCAGCAGAAAGGCATTGAAGAAGTTGGGAGCAAGCGTAAAGATTTTTGAGGAGAGTCCTCTACATAGAAATCAGTGTACATGCTGTTGTCATGGATTTAGTCATTAGCTTAGAAATGGAGTTAGCTAACAGTTAGCAACACCGTTAGCAAACAACACAAACTTCATGTAAGTACACAAACGCATGAATGACACTATTGAACCTTTAAACTTACATTGCATTCAGTCCATTGCATACTATATCTGTGTCACACATGTTTGATAGCCACATTTGAGGGATTATTGCCAAGAAAAACCCCCAAAACTTTCCAATATCAGTATCTGCCCCAAAAATGCTTGTCAAATCAATGTAGTGGAACAAAGAAATGCAGTATTTCCCTCTGAAATGTGGTAAAGATGGAGTGCAAAGTAGAAAAGACATATAAATAATTATTTGTGTTCATTCATTCAACCTTTATTTGATGTCAGAATATATTGTGGTAACGGCCTCATTTACAAAATGACCAAAAAAACACAGAAAACAATAGTGATGAGAACAATAACATTAAAAAAACTGAAGGAATTGCAGCAAGAAACCTGAATAAACAATGAAAAAAACAAAAGAAGGCAATTCACTAAAACACTAACAATAATAAGGCAACTGAATCAGCTAAAACAAGAACAGCTGGAAGCAAAATATGTTGCAAACTTAAGCTTTTACCACAGGTATTTGTGTCAAGAAAGTGCCACTGAACTAGTGGTTTTATATTCCTTTATTTTGAAAATATTTTGAAATATGTATGTATTAGGTCATTTCCACCTTGACAAATGTTGAAAAGTGTGTTCTCCGCATTGGTGGAAACAGTATGTGCTGACACTTGCTGTACAGGTGGTGCGTTATGTTCGAGCTGATTTATGACTCGTGTTGTGGGCTGCGTTCAGTCGCACTGGATGTGTTGATGTTGGGCGTGTATCCTCTCGCCAGCCCGCCGCTTCACATTAAAACACTTCCTGAAGAGCTGCAATGAGTGGAAATAATCCATCAAACATACTTCCCTTACAAGCGAGTAAATATGTAACACAACAGTAATCCTCTTGAATGCCAAAGTAAATATGGTGAATTGCTCCAAGAGTGCACAAATAACATGAGCTTTAGAGGCATGGAAAACTAACAGAACTTACTGTACAGTAAAGCATATACAGTCTGCAGAGAAGGAATACGTCAGCACAATGAGTTTGACATTTAAAGAGAATAAATATACAGTATATATAATATATATATATATGTTTTATATATATATATTATATATATGTATATATAAAGGGATGCCAGGGTAAGACAAAAAAAGGTAATGTTCTGGAAAGAAAAAAAGCCTACCAACCTTTTTGATAACAAGATTTCCGGCACCAGAGCTTAAATATAGCATCCTAATTTAGTGTTTTTGCAAAAAGACATCTTATGTTTTTAATTTGTTTAGCTGAGCTTCTCAGACTGAAGGAGATACAAACACTCTGTTTGAAAGATTCTAGGGTTTTCATCCTATCATCACACTAAAATTACAGTTTAAAGGTTTGTGAATGATATTTAAATTTAATTTGGATGCCGCATGTTGGATTGTTGTTGTGCCTTCTGCATATTAATTGACCAATTTGAGAAATGAGTGTGACAGGTGCTACTCTTGAGCTGTTCACATCTCATCTTAGGTCTCTTTCCGGTTTGATTTAAACTAAAGTTGCATGTGTGAAACTTCCCCCGGACCACAGTGCGGACAAAACAACCATGTTTGGTCCAATCAAAAGAGGTGGTCTTGGTTCAGTTCGTGTACAGTGTGAAAAAACTTTTTGGACGGTTCAAACCTTTGGACCAATTGCAGGAGGTTATGCAAGGCTATCGTTGTGAAAAAGAAGAGGAAAAATTTACAGAAGACGGAAGAAGTTAAAAATTAGGTCAATTGACAAAATGTCGACGTCAGACACAACGTAGATGATGGCGGCAGGATGTATTGATCCACTACCGATTTGCAGTGTGAAAGCTAAACTAAGCAGACCAGATGTATACAATGTATCAAAAACTTGAACCTCCGTTTGAACTTTCAGAACTTTCAGGCATCAACCAACGACCAGAACAAGGGGCAGATCTTAGATTTTTCAGTTTTCCCGATGGGGCTTTCAGATACAACACAACAACTGTGCACTGAAACTGAAACATTATTTCCAATGACGATACACAGATCAACAGTTCAATTTAGTTGAACTTTGACCGCTGTGCATGTGGCCAATTGAAACATGGTATCAGTCAGGAAAAATGGAGGAGAAACTGTTACTGTGTATCCAAGACCTAAGTAGAAAAACCCTATCTTGGAAATAGGTGTGTTTTAACTTTTAGGCAGCTTGTTGTAATTAGCCAATATGTGTAAACGTAGCATAGGTTTGTTATGTGTTCTGTTATAGTTTCTTAATTGAGTCATGGTTTTCATTCACAATATTTTGTCATGACAGAAAATGTAGTGACGTAATCCTTCTAGAAGTTTAGAAAACTGTGCCTGGTAACATTGTGAGATAGTTAATAGCAGACGTATGCCTTAACAATATAATTTCAACAAGAGAACTAAAATAAAAGAATGTTGAAATAGAAGTGAGATGGTCCAAGTTTACAAATCTGCAGTGTGGCATTTGTATTCCATAACGTGAGTCAATGGGATCTTGCTGATGAAAAGTTTTTCATCTTTTTTCTAGTTTCAGTTCCATTTTGCTCAGCTATGAAATTCTCTCATGTCTAATTGTATACATTTGGTGTGTATGGTGGGTCTATTGATGTTGGAAGCAGATGATCATATTGTTAAGGCGTTGGAGGACGAGGCCGAGCTGAGAGGCAGAGACACATAAAAAGACACGTAGAGTAAAGGCCTGGTTGTTACTGCGAGCTCCACCTCTTCGCTGCACAGTTCGATTCTCTGTGTGGCCAGAATATCCCTGAGCAAGATGTGGCACACAGGAGTGACACTGCTACCAATCTTCTTGCCACACATTGCAAAGTTGATCAAAGAGTGTGTTTGCCGACCACTGCAGAATTCCTTAAGGTTTGCGCAATTGCTCTGCTCCCTGTGCTTTTTTGACTGTAGCTGAAATATCAGTGTAAGGACTGCATTCATCCAAGTAAAGGTCCAGTCGTGTGTGAGAGCCAGTGGGCCAGGGCTCGGCCTGCTCGCCACTATTTGCTTTTCCAGCTGTTTCCTAGACTCACCCTGTGAGTGGGAGAGAAAGTGGTGTGTATGTGCATGTGTATTGGTTTGGGGGTGGGAGCAGTGGGGAGGTGGTGCTGAAGTGAGATGGAGAGATTCAGAGTTCTGGGAAAGAAGATAGTGAGGACGAGAGAGAGCTACAGAGTGGTGTGTGTATGCAGTTTAAGTGAGAGTGTGTCCTGTTCCTATTACGTTGCAGAGTGTTTGCACTGTGGAAACACCCCAGACACCACATTCACTAATACTCTCTCTCTCTCTCTCTCTCTCTCTCTCTCTCTCTCTCTCTCTCTCTCTCTCTCTCTGTCCCTCATATACACTCACCGACACAGAGGAAGATAAAATCCTGTGTGCGCATGTCCACACAGACGCACACTAACACGCCCATATGCCTGGCTGCCCCTCGTATAGACTGATCCGCCTCTCAGACACAAAGCCACAAGGGATGGCCTAGATTCCAGCACATGCACACACAGGCAGACTGCAAGGAAAAACATTCACACACACTCACACGTATATTAAGTATGTAGAAAGTATATGTGCTAGCATATTTACAGATTTGTTCCCTAAGTTATGTCTATAGTAACTGACAGAGTCATCAAACTGAATAACTGACGGTGTCATCAAACTGGAGGCTTTATGCAAAAAGGTCAAGGGCATGTGTGAGTGCTAAAGGAACGCAATGTGATTCTGTGTATTGAAGTAATTTACACACACATTATGATGCTCTAGTTACACTTCCAATATATTTATGATAGTGTGATTCATTTACCCTCTGCCTACAGAACTGTGGAATATGGTTAAGTGGATAGTATAGTATAGTATAGTACAGTACAGAATAGTATAGTATAGTACAGTACAGTACAGTACAGAATAGTATAGTGAAATATAGTATGGAATAGTATAGTATAGTAAGTATAGTATAGTGTTGTATTGTATAATGTTGTAGAGTATAGTATAGTCTAATATACTATAGTACTGTATATTACAGTATAGTAGAGTACATTAAGTGTAGTATAGTATAATATAGTACAGTACAGTATAGTATAGTACAGTAAGTATAGTAAAGGATTGTATATAGTATAGTGTAGTGTAGTGTTGTATAATGTAGTATAGTATAGTCTAATATAGTCTAGTATAGTACAGTACAGTACAGTACAGTACAGTATAGTGTGCATACTGTATCTGGTGTGCAGTGTATCAGTCCCAATATGATGATGATATAAACTAGTATAGTACACTATAGTATGGTACATTACTGTACCACACTTTGTATACAAAAGGATAATAAAATATGATTTAATTTTATAGTAATGATAATATAGTATACTGTAGTTATCAGGAGTCTGAGACTCGGCTAGAAGGACACGTGTTACTGTGTCCCTATCCATGATGAATGCGCCCCCACTGCCACAAAAACCCTCTGCCACGGCCACAACAACCCCCCCAGTCACAAATGACAACACAAAGGCATTTTTCTGCAACGTTTGCACTGCCCTTGGAAAGAAGGTTCCTAAGATGTTACGATTAAAAGCCACTGTAATGATCATATGCCATATATCACAAAAGGAATAAAAAAAAAGACGGCTCTTTAAACGAGGCCCGTGATACAGAGTATAAACACCCTCATCTATTCACAGAAAAAAACACTCAAAACCACCAATACGTCGGATTCAACTTGGCTTTTTTCCATCTGTCAGCGGAAGCTGAAGTTGTCTCTCCCAGTTGTATCTTTGGACTCGGCCTTAAATGTACAGCAAGGGATCAATTTGTTATTGAAAGGTCATAGGTTGGATTCTTGCAACATCCAAATTCCCTAAACTGCCTTTGGCCTGCCGTGGATAAAAAAAGACACCAACTCCTCCAGGCTGGTTTGTGCACTGGAACTGAAAAGAGATGGATATAATCATTGCTAATTGCGGAGTGGGTTATGTGGTGATTGAAGCGCTATATTAAAACATCCCAGGGGTGACACTGTATAGCACCAAGAGGCTTTTTCATTGCCTTTAAATTCTTCCAAAACATAACACAAATTAGCTGTGGTGTGCAATCACATATACAATGTGGACACAACCAATTAGTGAAAAGCTTTTTTTTTCCCACTAACCTCTTGATGTTTTTGTTTGCACTATCAGTTACTACCAGTTTCCAGGACAAAGAGATTGAGAGAGGAGAGGATGTTGGAACTTTCATGTATTATGTATAGGTGAATGATAAATAATGCACTGTGAGAAATGTGTGCATTTCTCCTTTCATGTCCATTTAACTTTCAAATTGCGGCACATTTTAAACAAATTTGTAAAGACAAATCTGGAATTTTGTTTTTTGAATTTTTGTGACATTTGTTTGCATCTTTCCAGTCTCTCTGTATTTCGAGAGGGAACGCCACTGAACACCACAAGTCTCACGAGATATTTCTATCCTTAATATGAAAATGATGATTCGTTTAATTATGCTATATTCATCTTTTTTTTCAAACAAATGCATATCTCTCGTCTATACGGCTTTGCGCTACGTCACGACACACCCCTATATGGTAGAGAGACAGCTGAAGGCTCAGCGGCAGATTGATACGCTTTCTGTCCAATGGGAGAGGGCGCTACTCTTGAGTTGAGAGCTGTGATTGGACACTGGGACGATTGTATATATGTATAGATATGCCTGACTACTAAACCCGGGGGGGCGGGACTATGAAGAAGTGCTGTCCATCTATGTTGATACAGATCTAAAAACTGGACTAACAGAGTGTCTGCTTACGTTGCTTTTCGCATGGAGTAATGTAAGTTATTTCGCACTTTCCCGTACCTTTTGGAGTTCCCTGTGTTGTGTAAGGTGCCGTTGCGCTTTGCGAGCGTTATAGTTTTCGTCTTTCGTGTTTCGGTTTTGCTGAGAAGTGCTTTCGGGCCGAGTGGCACACGCGCTTTTCAGGCCAGTAAAGTGTGCGGTTGTTAACGTAGCGCTAGCTGTTGTTATTGCTCTCTAGCGGGCTGCAATATTTTGACATGCCGCTGTCACAAACAATGTACCCAGTCAGCCTCGGCGTAATGCCATTGTTGAGTGCCCTTTTCACAGCCGCTCGGTTACTGTTTTGTTGTTGTTTTTGGAAAATTCCGTCTTACAACTGCTAGTCCTGCTGCCGTTTTCGCTATGCAGTGTCCGAGCCCCGTTAACGCGAGTGGAGAAAAGGGGCGGCGAGCGTGCTTTAAAAATGTTGCGATCGCTTGTGTGTGTGCAAATGCACAGCGGCGATAGCACGGCTTCACGTATGTCAAATAATGGTTCGCGTTCATTCTTCAGTTCGTTTTAAGGCTAACCATTGTTACACATTTCACTTTAAACGCTAACTTCAGCGCCGCGGTTGCGGTATACTTTTCCCAACAAAATGCGCAGCAGGAGCGGAGAAAGCAATCCTAACGCCTAAAGTTTTATTTAAATGAAGTGCTGCAGTGTGTCTAACTTTTTGCCGAATGTCCCAGGGGGCACCGAGCGAGTCGCGAAAGGTCTTAAATCGTGTTCTTGGAGGTGTTTACCTCCACCAGAGCCAGGGTCATTTGAACTACCAGATTTAGTGAATGACGTTCGGCGTAATGGCAGCGTGTCAATGCGAGAAATAACGGGACGTCATAGGGGCTAACGTTACCCCGGTCCCAGCCCCAGACTGACCGTTACACAGCAGTGCCTAATTCACGCCTCCTTTCTTCTTTGTTGACAGTTTTGTTTTATACCGAGGACAAAGTTTTTCAGCGTGAGGAAATTGTTAAAAAAAAAAAAAAAAAAAAAAAAAAAAGAAATAAAAAGGAAAAAAAAAAAAAAAAAAAAAAAAAAAGCCGCCTTCAACTTCACTGGCTCGGAAAATTCGGCGACCTGGCTCCAACATTCGGGCCCCCCTCTGCTACTGCACAAAGTGAAGGTTGATATGCCACATCAGGTAAGAGACATTTCAACTAGCTTGGTTAAAAGCATAAGTCAGCTGGTTAGCATGCAGTGTTACGGAGCTAGCCGCTTGCACATGAGAGGGACAAAATCGTGTAATCCTCCCCTTTGTTTCTGTAGGACACAGTGTTTACATGCGGTGAAACCACATGGCATTTCGCATCGCACATCCACATCGCATTTTAGCACAACTTCTTCTCTATTCATATCCCGGGCTGTGTTTTGTGTTTGATGTTATTGTTATAGGCGGGTGCTTCCCTCCACATTCCACATGTGTATGCCTGCCTGCCTGCCTGCCTGCCTGCAGCAGGGCCAGTGCGCAAATCCCTGCAAATCCCAAAACGCCTATAGCCAAACAAATCGCAATGGAGGTTCTGACATTTGCATGGAATTCACATATTTGCCTTCATTTGGAACAGACAGTCAGATGCCTGATGTGATGTGGTTTTAGAAGTAGGTAATAGAGGAGGAGGTGTTGCATGACTTCCTTCCTGGAGGTTGTCAGTATCTGATGTGGAGAGTGCTCCACTTTGCAGCCGGTGAAGACAAAGGGACAGACAGGCATGGAGCTGAGAGGAGTCCTATAGACCCGGGTGGACCCACGTCATTTGCCACGGATAGAAAAACTTGTTATACTGTACATATGTCAGAAATCCCACACAGTGGTTTTCTGTTGTTAACTGAAAATGACAACTGTGAGTTTATGAGAATAATGCATTAATCTGCTTCTGGTCTGCTCTGTGTTTCCTTAGTTAGTGTCCATTGTTAACTGTTCAAACGTTGCTGTTACATAGTGGTTTGTGAGAATATGCCTTTGGTTGAAATTAGATTTAATTAGAAGTTAGTTTTCTTTGTTTCAAGCTCTTGATAAAAGGCTCCTGTGAGTTATTTCTCCCGAAGATTAAAGCGTCTTCTTTGACTGAAGGAAAACTAAACTGCCATTGGATTTTACTGGCCAGATTATATATGTGTGGTGAGATGATTTAGTTCTTCACGCTGTGTTTGGATTTTTGAAGGTGTTTTTCTCAATTTATTAATTCCTAATCCTAAACAAATGTGACTGCTGAAGAAATATGTTGTTAACGTAACTCCAAGAGGCAATAACCATTTGCTGTATTCAGTTTTTAGTAAAACTACAATTAGTTTTCTTTTGTAACCCTGACATGTTTAAGCGTTGCTGCTCCGTAACGCCAAGAAGCTTTGTACTGCTGAACTTGAATTGCAGGCACTATTCCAGTCCTCTCTGTGGTGTTGACTCTGTTGAATGCGCTGAAAGAAAACATACATTGCCCTGATGTGAACCAATGAGAACCTAAAAGGTACATAGTTGTTTTTGAGGTTTTGCCAATACATGAGTATGTTTAACCTATTTTTGCGACGTGGTGATTTCATCCTATACCATGACACTGTACCGAAAGCTCTAATGTCAGAGTGCACGGTGTCATGTTTTCAGCAGTGCTGTATGTTTCTCACTCACTGCCAGCTACGTGATTGAATCTCCTGCTGTGAATCCATGTCGTCAAAGGCTGTGTAAATGGGTTGAGGATTCTGGAAAAAAAAAAAGAGCAGGAAATTGAGAGGCTTTGTTGTGACAAGGACAATCACGCTGTCACTTTGCTGCGTTGTTACGTTCATCTAAAGGTTCCTCCCACCCACCTATCACCTCAATGGGATACAAAAGGGGCTTTTTTTCTGTAATGAGGTGCTTAGTGGGGCACATTGTGCTGGGGAGGTGAGTACTCTGCTGAGTTACAAGCAGGTTGTAAAATGATAACAGATGCATGGGGGCCTCATGGCGCAGCACACTATTTTGAAATGTAAGCTAATTCCCTGAAATATGGAATGCATCTGTGCCAAAGAGCACACACACACTTACCGTATTTTCTCACAAATACCCCCTGAGACTAAACTCACACACTTTGCACCCAGAGTTACATGTTTCCATTATCTTTATTCAATTCATAGAGTTAAAAGTGATTTGATTCTACAAAGTTTCAACAACAGACAAAATGTCTAAACAGTTTTACTTCATGCGTTCAAAGCCTTTTGAAATGTGTAGCTTTAAAAGCAGATCCAAATGCTGCAAGCTAAGTCTTTGCTCTGATATGGATGGTTTCTGCAACCTGTAGTTTATTTATTTTATTAACATTAGAGCTGCAACACTTAATCGAATAATTGGCAACACTTAAAATTAATCAACAGCTATGTCAATAATCAGTTACTAGAGTAATATTTAAGATTCCAGCTTCCTAAAGTTGAATATGTTTTACTTCTTTATGACAGTAATTTGAATGTCTTTGGCTTGTGGATCAAACAAGAGGATGTCATCTTGGGCTTTGGGGAACAATGCCATTTAAAAAAATTTTTTTTTTACTATTTTTCTGACATTTTACAGACTAAACGAATAGTTGAGTAAATATCAACAGATAAATTCATGGTGAAAATAATCGTTAGTTGCAGCAGCCTGAGTCTTGACTTGAATGACATCTAATTAAAGTTCCAACACTTGAATGTTTGCATATCGACTGCAGTTTAATGTGTAATTCTCTCCAGTTTTCCCCCAGATTGACACTTGACACACATCATAATTCATATTTTCATAGTGTCAGGCTTTTAAATAGAAAAACAGGAACATCTATCACAGAAACCAGATGCTTACATCTCTCTTTGCCCCGTTCCCCTCTTTGACTGCTTTTTGACTCGATATCCTCTGAAAGCGGACATATTTACATGCTATAATTCCATATGATTGCAGACGTGTAGAGATAAATTTAAGCTGAAGTGATTATAGCAATACTGTCACCCTGCTCACTTTCTCTCAAATCTCCTGTCATTCAAACAGCTCACAGTAGTCTGTCGTCCTCTTTCTTGAATTTTCCTCTTTGTCTGCTGGACCATCACGTTTGTCCAGCAAACAGGCCATCTTCTGTTTATTTCAAACAAAGCACGTCACTCGCTATGCGGTTTCTCCAGAGAAGACCTACCAGACACCAGGTGTTTACACTGGCAAATCCTGAAGCTTTTCATGATCTGGCCAGTGGTTGAATCACCGTGTGTCGAATAAATCAGCAACAGGAGAGGAGGAAAACAGACGTGGTGCTGCTTTGTGACATTCACTTTTGAATGTAGCCTCCTGTCCTTCTCCTCCTCCTCCTCCTCCTCCTCCTCCCTCTCGCCTTTAACACGAATGTGCTATACAGGGGCTAATGGATTCCTTATGAGAGGTAATTGTATAGCTGCAACATAAATGTAGTAGTGGCTCTGATGCTGTGGATGGTGTGATTAGGTCTTGTTTGAAGACCCTAAGGGGTTCAGCGAGATAAACGTCAATAGTGGCTCATGTCACAGTTTAAGGTCACAGAATGCCAAAGCGTCTGAACGGCCCTGTAGCCAACAGTGGCACAGACCTTTAAATCACAGGGCTTGTGTTTTTTTTCATGTTGGCTTGCATTGTAGGACAAAAAGACTGCATTTAGTTTTCTACTAGATACTGCTAGTACTATTACTAGTTTTCTAGATACTACTGCTGTATGTGTTGGGATTATATTGACTAGCTCTGCCTTTGGGCATAGACGTGATACCAGCCGACCCTTCATATATTGTTCTCGCGCTGAACATCCATTCTACCTGTCCGACTGTCTTAAGATAAAGCATAGGCTCACTTTTGTTCCAGCCGGGTCATGCTGAGTTTAACATGGGCAGAGGATAGCTTAAATGCTCAACAAGAGCCTAAAATCAGCCTGTCTTTGAAAAAGCAAAGTAGATCTGATTAATGTTGAGGTGACTCTAACATATAGCAAGTCTCAAAATAATAAACAGAGTAAGAAAAAGCATATCTAGTTGTCCTAAATAATTCATTATTACTCTGAATCCAAATAAGATGGAAGCTTCATAAGATTTACCTGGTCTTTACTGCGAGATGAGATGTTTAAAGTGACCAAGCCAAAAAAAGACAAGTTGTGCAATTTAGAAAATAGTTTCTAAAGTCCTGTCCACTCTGCACAGTTTAATTTTCCCTCTCATGTGTCTGATGGAACAGACAGGCGTCTGTGCTGCTGTGTTGACGTGAAATGACCAGAGAGCTGGCCGATATGGTCAAAAATGTTGTCAAGATAAAAATACACTATCAGTTGATATAGACATTCATCACAATAAATGTCAAATCAGTATTTCATGTTTAAAGGCTGATTTTGGGTCCCGAGTGAAAGTTAAAGAAACCAGGTGGTTAAACTATTCTTTATGGTCAGAACATTGAAGCATTTTGTTAGTTTGTTTGTTTTATCTGACAATGTTAACCATAACCTACACGACTCCCTCTTAAAAGCTCTATATTAAAGGAAATTCTGAGATGTAACACTTTATAAATGTTAGAACATAGTTGCTGAAAACGTGAAACTCTTTCATCAGTTTTGTGTTCAGGATTTTGTTGGGCGGGTCAGAAATCATGGCTCGATGATGCATTGAAACCATACGTAGCATGTCTTCTCCCTTAACACTGTAACATTATTACAAAGTAAAGTGCAGTAGCATCAGTGGTTCTCCTGCTTGAATGAGTCACTACCTCTACTAGATAATAAGTAATAAAAAGAAAGTAATTTTATATTCGAGTTCAGAAGATGGCAGCTCCTTTCATCTGTGACTACGCAGGAAAATAAAACCAGGTAAAAATCTGGTAAAGTGACAAAATACATTTTGTTTATGTTGTGTTATTTATTGCTAGCCTAACTTTATGTGTGTTAATAAATGGGACAAAAACATGACCAAAAGAAAGACCATTGTATTGCAGACTGAAAGGGACATGGTTGATTCTCAGTAAGTCACTGTCCTCTAGCTTTCAATTAGATTCTGGCACTGGTGGCTCAAACATGTCTGGATGTACAAGACCAATAAAGCTGCTTGACGGAGCATTCATTTTTCTGGTCATATGGGTATTTAACACTTGAGAGAAGCTGCTCCTTTCCAGTTATTGGCCATGGTACCTTCAGCATTTCAAAGCTGAGAATACTGCTCATTTATTCATTTATTTATTTATTTGCAATTTTGAAACCCAATTTTCTAAAGTAGTTTTTTTTTATCATTCATATTTATCTGGGTGGTAAAAATACATTTTCCTGTGGTGTGACAAACTCAGAACACATTCATTACTGCTTTACATACACATTAAAAAGTCACAAAAGAGCATTATAAAGCCTCATATTGCCAGTTGCATTAACACCACAGATGTCGCACAAATTGTAATGTACTTATTTATTAATTTATTATTTCAGATTCACTTTATTATTATTTATTTACTTTATTATTTGGATTACATATTACATTTCTATTTTTTTTTATTCAGCCATTAGTGCTAATATGTTTTATCAGTCAGTACTACTCTAGAAGAAGCTGCAGCATTATTGATAATGGGGATAAAACTTCGGAAACAATCCTTTTTTAACTTTTATGTTGCCAGGAAAGACATGAAGAACAGTGTCTTTTTCACAATGTCAGCATGGCTCCGTGTCAGACAAACATAGGCCTTGTGTTGATCAGGATGAGACTAACAATCTCCACACAAAAGATGTTTCCTAAAGTGGCTCAGATTTCTCTGTAACCATCACTGCCTTCTGTGTGGACCATTTGACTCATTTAAGTTTCCATTGATTTAAACAGAGGCTTTTTAATTAGACTGATGGGAGGGTTAACTTGACGTGTTTTACTGCCACTCTAAAAGCACGACTGGCTCATTAGCGCAGCCACTTATTAAACCTGGATGTGTGTGTTTGTGTGTGTGGATATGCATGAAGCGGTGTTGAATGGACGTGCAGCATTGCAGGTATTTAAGTGTTGTTTCTCTGCGGGCAATCTTAAAAGTGAAGGAGAGAGGGAGGGCACACCGCCTTCCCTCTCACTGCGTGTGGCTGAGTCAAATTTCAGGTGTATTAATGTCAAGTCTTTTGCAGTGCTGAAACTACATGGGAGAATTCAAATTAAAGTCTAATTTTTTAAGCTATATCACCATGTGGAGTGGACCCTTCAAACCAAATGCAAAATTTCTCACCAAAAGAAAATGTGAATTAATGTTTTTTCCATCCACTGCTGCTAAGCAAATTAGAATTGGACACTTGGGGATAATTAGTTTGTTGTGCTCAAAGAAATAAGACGCTGTAATCAGACGACATTAAGAAAAAAACAGTGCCATTCACTCTCGGCTATCCTTGAAGCGACTAGCTCCTTATCGTCTGTAAATAAGTGGGGGAAAATTGTACTCTTGTTTGGAATGGTGGCTGCAAAAAAGTTAATCTTGTTTCTGTGGAAGATGGACTCATATGCATTGTGCTAAAGTGAAATGGGAAAAGCACTACATTTGGAGATTATGAGATTTGTTTGATGTTGATTTGGGACCTCGTACTGACATTTTTTCAGGGTGAGGACTAATGTGATGTGACTAAGATGAAGTAACTTCTCGTGTACATTTCTCTTTTTCTTTTCACTATAAATATATGTGCACTTCTATACTCTTTAAAGTAACAACACCAGTTGGCTTTTTGCATTTTTGCCATGCTCCTTCAAAAAACCCCCCCAAAAAAACAAAAACAATGAACATACAGAAAAAGATGAAAAAAAGTGCTAGTGAAACTTTTTCGGCAGTGACACGAAGAGGAGGGATTGGAGAGTGACATGCAACAGGTCTCTGTGCTCCCGACTCCCTCCAAGTTCCCACACCAGTCAAACCTGAACTGGCAGAGGTAGTGGAAGTAAAAAATAAGTTGAGATAACATCATTCCACATTTTCATATGCTACCGTTCACATTTAACAAGTCACACTTCCACTTTGTTGGAATTTATTTTCATTTTATTTATGTTTTGTGTGTGAAGTTTTTTTTGATACTTCAACCTTTTATTGAATTTCCACTCAGGCATTTTATGCACAGAATAAAAATATATGCATCCAAACAGTTGATATTGTCTCCTAATCTACAGACTGGGGTTGCAGTGATGTGCCATGGTTAAAAAAAATGGCAGTTGTCATACTGTGTACATTTGCTTATCTAAGGTATTGTAATAAAATGCGACCAGGTTGAGAATCTCACCTGTGCAAGCACTTTTTCTCTCACATTTATAGTGTTCAAAAGGAAACACAGTTTGATTTATTTCTAAAGTGATTACTCCTTTTAAAGGTCCTGCTCATTATTTTCCCTCCTAATTTTTTTTTCTTTAATCTGGTAGATGTACAGCTTTCTCATTGTTTTCTTTCTTTTATTTTACTTTTTACACATTCATTGTAAAAAAGTATTTGCATTTAAATAGTTTCAAGTTTCAATCGTAATAAAGAATTTGTGCAACCCAAAATTCCCTCTGTTCATTGTAACTGATAAATATAATCTTAAAGAAGTTACCACCACAGCAAACATATGTATAAACATTGCAATTTAGCTTTAACATGATATAATCTAGAATTGTATCTGGTTATCATATGTCTGTTACTGTCTGTTACTACTAGTGCCATGTGATATGATGTCTAAAAGGTCTAATGTTTCATATTCTGCTCTGTCGTTAATATCGTTGTATTGCAAAGCACCTTCTTTACGTCAAGGTTTTTTGTCATTTCAAAGATGGTTTGTGGCAGGAAACACAAACATGTGAATGTGACAGAAACATGGTAATTCTAAACAGGAGAAAGACTCCGATTTGCCGAGGCAAAACAAGGAACTCGTATCAGGGTTGTTTGTATGGAAAGTCCAAATAAAAGTGTGTGATGTACAGTATGATTATTTTAAATAATTTCTTCATGGAATTGACACAGCAGTTACTTTATCATGATATAACATGATAGAAGATTTTGGATTTTGGTGATATCACGCTCCCTTACCTACTACTGACTTCAATCAGCTAAGTAGCTGTTTGTATTTGTTTAGCAAAAGTCTTGTTTCCCTGATAACTCGCTGTGGCGAAAGTCGAGCCAGTATTCACTTCTCTTTCTTTTTTCTTTTTTGCTACAACTCTGCAGTCCCAACTCTGCTGCGTCAACACAGTGGTCTCATTGGAAAAAAAAAAAAAAAAAAAAAAAAAAAGGGCTAGGATGCATTTTTTGATGCAGTGCTACTAGCAGTTTTGGGTGAGAGAATCTTGATTAGTTTCACCGCCTGCAATCATGAAACGGCCGCACTGTGTGTGTGGACATTTCTGGATGTTAATGTGGAATTGCCCCGGAGTGAGAAGGAAACATAAAACACTCGCAAATGAGATTCAGCTTCTGTCTGTCTCTTACTCACTCTTTCTGTCTCTGTCAGTTGAGGCCCTGTTTAAGGGGTGGCCAGCCAACCCTCCCACCCCACACCCCACACACTCATTCCTCATTTTCTCCCCCTCTGATGCTACTGTAGCACCACAGAGGGAGAGACAAGCCCACTGGGGGGAGATTGGTTGTAACTCAACAAGCCCCCTAAAGTAGGCTCCACCCATCCCCTTCTGTTTGCGGGCCTGAGACCCCGCTGCATGCGTGCACACATCGTACTGTAAATTACGTTACTGTCAGTATGGATCAAGTGTAAAAAGACAGAGCAGCAGGCTAAAGCCAGCAGGACAGGATGGAACATGTCGACTTCTGTTCTTGCTTTTACAGTTTACATGTTGTATTACAGTGCACACAGTCAGTAATGTCTTTTCGGGATGTCTTTGGTGCTTGTCAAGCAACATTTTTGCGGGCTTTAAATCCTTAAATAAATACATTAGGTAAGCCATTGTCACTCTGTCATTGTAGTGCATTTACAGGCACTTGTACCGGCCGGATTAGTCTGCATCCAATCTGCTTTACTAAACACAGCAGGAAGTCGTGTTCCTTACTAACTCAGGGCTTCAGGCAAATTGTTCTCAAGTTCTTGGAAATGTAACGTTACAAAGACAAAATTATATTTGACAGTTGTACATACTGTTATTTTGTTTTCTTTGCCATTTTTAAACTGAACAACAAGTAAAAATGTGAATAAATGGTTGCAGTCTCTTTATCTTTTTATACCCTCATCCTGCACTGTTTTGCTGACAGGACCGTGGCTAGGTCTGACCACTTTTTACGTCTGCCTTCAGATTTATAATTGGTCTTAAAATCAGGTCTCGGTAGATTTTCCAAATGTCTTGGAAAGTCTTCGAATTGGCTTCCTGCATCCTGGTTTCTGTATCTTCTCTCTAAATCAACCAGGAGATGGCTACGTGCAGTCTTGATGTCTCATCTCAATCTCCTCTTTTTATTTATTTTACTTTGTGTCCTCCGCCAGACTTAGCAGTAAATCCACCTTTACAAATGTATGTTATGTCAAATGAGCACTCATTTACAGAACCATAAAGACTAGGAGAGAGTTGTCATGTGTAACACAGGAAAATAAATAAAATGATGAGCATTTACTCTAATGATTAAGATATAAACTGGGTCTAGGATTTGATTGCTGAATACACACAATATACAATATGTGTCTGATATCTATAGTAGAGTCTGCATAAATAAAGTAGTTGCCTTTCTTTCACTTAAACTTGACCTGATCTAGAAACAAGAAAAATATGTAAAGGCTCGAATTGTACGGCAGTGATCTAGTGTAGCCTTATATTGTGTTACACATATGTACAGTATGTTAGTCTATTAATGGCTTTATAATGAAAGCAGACACTGACAATGAACACCCCTATTAATAGAAATATAATGACAAACAGTCTGATTAACACACTCGATGAATATTATACTCTTATTTCAGTTCAATCTCAAGGCGAATTAGAAGATGACAAAAATATCAAGAAACAATGGACAAAAGAAGCCACAGGGTTTCTGTTTTGTTTCTTGTCTTTATGATCTGACATCAGGTGGAAGTTTAAATTGCGTTCTAAATAAATCCAGAATGGGGACACATGTAACACAGCTTTCGTTTTTTCTGGTTATTAAAGCGGGCCTAAAAAACGATTCCTGGTACCATTAAACTGTTTAAGAGTCGTAATTTGCCCGTAAACGCGCTTTGTCTCCCTCAGTCTCATTTCCTTCTGCAGTCAGTTGCCTTGTCTTTTCTCTCCCTCCGCTGCCAGCATTTTCTGCTTGTTGTTCTCTCTCACGGTCTCTCTTTCTGCATACTGCGTTTTTTCTCCCTCTCTCCATGTTATGATTTTCCTGTTTTGCTCAGCCCCTCTCTCTTTTCTCCCTCCTGCTGTGTGCTGTATTATGGAGCGTATAAGACTCTATTTGCTTTTGGCAGAGGCTGGAGTCTCCTCGGGTCAGATTTGTTTTAGTGCTCCACTGATCATGGCTCGTAGTATGCTGTGTGCCCCAGAATTTGCGGCGGTCGAATGAACACTCATACAGATTGTTTCTCTCTGCACTGGATGTACACTTTGGCCTTGTAACTGAAGCGTTAAGGAAAGTAACACAACCTAAACACCATGAAAGATATTAAAGAGGTCCAGGTGGTGTATTGTGTTGTGTTTGTGTGTATTTGTGCACTCACATACACACTATCCTCTCTGTAACAGTCACCTTTCACACGGAGACAACACATTATTTTGGTAGTATTCACAGTATTATCATAAAATGTGTTTACATGTGCAAAATATTCAAGTTTTTACCCTTATTCTGAAAAGGCCAGTTTTCCTACTAAACTGTTAAAGTGGCTAATGAAAACGACAATTTCACTAATTTACATCCAACTGTGCATACTAAAATTAAGTATAAGTATATAGAAGTTTTGCACCGATGGAGGCCCTCTTTCATTTGTTTAACCACTTTTTGAAAAGGTCGTAGTGGCAATATTTGTGCCTATCCAAAAACCTGTTCCAAATCGTTCATAGTCTTTAAAAAATATGCCTGTTTCTTTTCTTTGGGGCATTAGGGATTTGAACTCATGATCCAGTACTACCATGATAAAATTCACATCTATTCTATGATACTTGATACACTGCAATACGATCAGCTACGATACATCATGATGTCTGCGTAGAAGACAAAAAATACTCCTAGAAAGGCAAAGCAGGAATATTTATTCACTATACTGTGGTATCTGTTTCACAAGAAGATCTGAGATGAAATGATGTACAAAAAAGTGCATAAAAGCTTAGTACCTCTTTAACACACAAACTGCAACTTCCATGTTCACATGTGCCATCAATCCAAAAAGTAGAGACTCTGGTGAGGCTGGAGAATCTGTTTAGAGCACATGCATATTTGAATAAAAATATTACCACAAGTGTGTCAGTAATGCACTGCAATATACAGGATATGTGATACAATGTATTCATGTATCAATACTTTGTCCCACCCCTGTTGGCCATTGGCTAGTTGGTAGTTGTACAATGTACAAGGCACAGAGCTGACCGTCAACAGGCAAGAGGCCATGTGTCGCAAACTGTGGTAAAACCTGTGCTTGAGATTGGCTTAGCCTTCATGTCTTTGTTGTAAACATCCAGAAAAGACCTAATTTAAGGCATCCAAATGTCCAATTTGCTGATCCACACCAAATCCAGAATAATGTCATATTTGGAATAACAGTGGAATACTAGCGTGCATGTAAGCCTTGTAAATATGAATATTTTCTGGTTTCTTTCGTCCTCTGTGACAAACTGAATATCTTTGGCTTGTGGACCAAACAAGACAGATTAAAACACAATGAAAACAATCACTAGTTGCAGCTCTAAAGTTTACTTTAAATTGGCTTAGGTGGTTCCCAAAATGACTTGGATGCTGCAGCTAAACCTTAAAGACCATGGGATATTTGCATGAATGCTGAAGAACTCAGGAAATACCAATATAATCTTGTTGTTTTGCACAGCAGTAGAATGACCAAGTCTTATTGTGTAATGTCTTGTAGAGTGTGTAAAAATCTAAAATCAAAAGAAAAGATATGCTCATTTTGCAGGCTATTGGTTAAAGAAAAAATTCTTCTAAAAAAAATCCTACTACTTTGGCTCTGATGCAGAGTGTCCCACCCACAGCGTCCGACTGGTTACACACCACAAGTAATCGCCTAACAACACTGAAATGAGAAACAAACATTTACATATTCAGTCATTTATTTAAAAATCCTCCAGTTCAGTGTGAAAGCTGGCGATAAATATTGTTGAATTGTACTGAATTTGATTTGACAGTCAGCTAAAAGGCATTTCAGCATTGTTTTGTCTCTGAGTTATTGTAACATTTTTAAATTTTACTGTAAATGTTTATTGGTTCCAAATATTGGGTTATCTTCATTATTAATAATCAGCACCGGCCCTGGAAAAAACCATATCGGTCGATCCCTAGGAGAAATGGAGTGATGCATCTGATAAGCACATTTAGAGCAGTTTTGTTTTGTTTTGTTGGACTGTGTAACAGGCTGGATAGAGAACAGAGGCACAACACAACAGCACACAAACACACTCCCCCACACACACACACACACACACAAACAGAGTTGGCAGAGACAAAGCGGTGTTATTAATATAAAGAGCTAAAGAATGTTTGGACCTCTAAGGCTGAAAACTCTCACTGACCAGCACGCTAAGACTGAGCATTCTGTGAAATGCCCTCTTTCCACACAGTCTGCGTCGTGTGTGTGTGTGTGTGTCTGTGTGTGTGTGTCTGTGTGTGTGTGTCTGTGTGTGTGTGTCTGTGTGTGTGTGTGTGTGTGTGTGTGTGTGTGTGTGTGTGTGTGTGTGT
>JAPQRN010000025.1:20422271-20463789 GCA_037367275.1 Coranthus polyacanthus | reverse complement strand
GTATATATATATATGTATATATATGTATATATATATGTATATACAGAAATATATCGTTATGTGCAATGTACATGATCTATTGTATTATATTACCTGCAATTAGGGTATACATGTATTCATGGTAATCGGTGTTTCCCATTAATAATATAGACTGTGGCACCCCACGCCATAGTCTCATTTTGGGACGATTTTGTGACATGCTGTGTCCGCAGTGTAACACGTTTTGTGTTACACAAAGAACATTTGGCAACATACACACACGTGCATGCACAACCATCACTGCCAGTTTTCTACACCTGTTTTGACTGTCAGACAATAAAAGGCGGGCCCTGAACCAGCAGCTTCTGACCTAACAAGAGCTGTAGCTACCACATAGAAATCAAACCAACTCAGTAAGATAAGCTTATTGATGTTAACATTAGAATGTGTGATGTTAACGCTAACATTACTGTCATTTGTTTTTAACTTGCTATTTAACGAGTCAGTAGCCGACATTTGCTTTTATAGCTGAGCAGTTCCTCCAAAGAACATGGCAGCTGTAAACTCGGTAACATTAATAATGCTTGTGTTTTGGAAAATATAAACATTATTTCCCCGGACAAATTTGACAACAGATAATCAGTAAGTAAGTTGTCAAGCCAACAGGCGCTATGTGTGTGTGTGTGACTCTTTGTGTTTTACAGAGACAGAAACTGGTCTGTTTTTGCTTTAATTCCACTCAGTTGCTTGGTGTATGTAAAAGCAGAGCTGCAAATTCTCATACCACATGTCACGCAGTGAAAAATAACCTGATAACTTTGCAGAGCAAGAAGACCACACATTGATAACGCACAATACATCCATGAAACAAACAGAGCAGCACGCAGACAGGAATGAAAGTCAGTTACCACGGTAACGGGGACGCTCTGTGTCTGTTTTGCCCGTGCAAAATCATGAAACCCTCAGCAGTGAAATCTAGTAACGTAACATAATTTAACATTTTTGGTTGCAAAGATGCTCTGCTCTAATCTCATCTCAACAGTTTAATTCATGTTTTGTTTCTTAAAGGCCATTTTGAATGATTTTAACTAATGATAATGTAACCTAAGACTTTAAATCCGGGACAGTTCACATTATAATCCTTTGATTAAACTGCAGGCCTGTGTTTATAGTCTGTGTGCTCTTAAATAAGATACAGTTGGCTGAGCATATGCCAATTTACCTCACTACTGCATCAGTAAAAAGTAATACACCTACTTGTTTTTAGGATTTTAACTTGGTGTTCTTACATGAAACATATAATGATGTAAATAAGTAAAAGTTGAATAAAGAATAATTGTAAGACTTTGTCTTTGCATGTCTCACAGGACTTATACAAAGTTGTGATAAGCAACAGCTGCATACAATGAGGTTACCCTTTAGTATAACTTTATAGCATAAGCTGGAATGTGGCTTTGAAACACTGGTGACATAATGTTTTTTTTTTTTGTGCAATATGGCAGTCAAACAGTGGTATGTACAACTAGTCAAAGTGTCATAAGAATCATAATATACTGCTATCTCAAAAGTGTGTACATGTGGGTGGATGCTGGTATGTGTCAGTGACAAGCTGTTCACATGTCCTGCAGTGCAGCGCCATACGTAATTGCCATAAGGGGGTTGAACAGCGGTGACATACCCAAAACTCACTGTGACATGTAATTCTATAAATCTGTGAGGTGTGTATAAGTGTGTTCGAAGCCGTACACCTCCAGAGTGGGTGAACAGTGTAATTTAATTATGTGTAGCTCTCATTTTTATGGCAGTCCAGCAGGGCAATACGCAGCTGAACCGGGTGTTTTTCTCTTGTGGCAGAACAGTGGAATGTTCTTGATTGGTCAAGTTAGGATGCCTGACCTCAGTCCAACTGAACAAGCAGAAAGGCTGAAAAACAAGTGGAAACTGTAGATGTTTGGCAGAGCATCACTGCGAGGGATTATCACATTTCTGAGAGATTTAAAAGGATGCATTATACGGAGTACAGACAAACTTTACATCGTGTCATTAGTCGACAAGTGTTTCCTTATCAACAAAAAATCTAATTGTGCAAAAATGTCATGATACAAAGTTTACCTGCATGCTCATGTGGGTATTCCCTTATCTCATGTAATGCACCCTGACTTGCACAAAAAAACCTAAGAAAGGATTTCAGTGATAGTCAGGGTAAGATAGAGGCTTCTAGTCCCCCCCCCCCTACCCTACCCTTCCATCAAGGTTGAGTGGCCCCTCAGCTGGCTGGGAGCCAGGGGCTGCAGGGAGGTGAGGTATTTTAATTCACCTTAGCCAGGAAAGGAAATTGTTTGCACCAGTGTGAAGCAAACAATTGAATCAACCTTTGTGACAATCTAGCTGCCATCTGATAGCACTAATCTAGCAGAGGAAGACAAAAAAAGTTATTTCATGAGACCTGTGTGACCTATGCATGTGCACACATACAGTACCTGAACTAATACTAGTACTTTCCTACGGTCATTGAGACTAATGTTGTATATTACTGTTAATTTTGAATCTTGTTTGAGCCTCTGAAAACTCATCGTCCCTCTCAGTCTTGTATTTCTTTCCTATCAAGCTGCCCTGCTGGCAGCTTTGACTGGATTCACCATCAGTTACATAACACTGTCATTCCACAAATACCTTCTAACTTTGATTTTTTTTTTAGTTAAGACTGTAGTCCTTCATTTTATGTGTCTAGGAGGCGCGTATGATGAACGGGAATGTTTGTATGTTTTTCTAAGCTAGATGTGTTTTGAAGGATGATGGCTGGGTCTGACCATCTCTGAGAGTGATTTCTTCTGGGGGTTGGTACAGTTCAACACTTGGGGAAAAATGGTTACTTGTTGTTGGAGTAAGTACAAAGAACATCGGACTCCAGCCCAGAGACAAAGGGTAAAAAAACATTCTTACACAAGGTGAGGTTTAGTATAGGTTAAACAAACAAGATACAGTGTGTTATCAAGAATTTACAGATGCTAGTACTGTACAGTTACAGTTGATGTTGGAAGTTTACATACACCTTGGCTAAATGCATTCAAATGTTATTTTTCACTATTCCAAACATTTAATTTGAGTATATATTCATGAATTCAGTTAGCTCAAGTACTTTAGTTTGATAATGTGACATTTCAGAATAATAGTGGGGAGTTTTTAATTTCAGCTTTTATTTGATCACATCCTCAGAGGGTCAAAGGTTTACATACATCCAAGTACCTGTATCTCAGTGCCTGTACTTCCATAATTGCTCTTTTGAGTACACAAGTGAGTTCTGATGGGCAACAGTTGTAGTCGCATGTTGGCGACAATGCTCAGCGTTTTTCCAGATCGCCATTAAAATGAGTAGAACGCTGCGATTATCATTTCCAGTAGATGCACAATGCTTGTGATTTGAAATGGCACTGCCTTCATGAAATTCACACACTACCTAGAAGTGTACTAATACAAGTATCTGAATTAAGACACAGTTTGTCTTTGAACAGCTTTGAAGCTTCCCGATGTCGGTGTCTTGATTGGCTGATTGTCATTTAGCTGTATTTAGTCCTCCTAGCAGACCCATCCTTTTGTTTGTCTTCATGGGAAAACTGAAAGAAATCAGCCAAGATGTTGTATTTGTGCTTGTATGGCTTGTGTTTCCTTTAACTTTCATTTCAACTGTATGTTTGGTCAGAGCCAGAGTAATTTCCTGCTGTTTTATGTCTTTATTTCAAGCAACTTTCTTCTTAATCTTTATAGTTACCGTTAAGATACAAAAGTGGTATCCATTGTATAATATCTAAATCTCAGCAACGAAGGCAAATAAGTTCATTTCCAAAAAGGGCTTGTTTATTTTAAATTTGAACACTTATAATAAGCTGCATGTCAGATACATGACGGAGCTTGCTGGTCATTTTTTGATGTTAACTAACTAACTAACTTGCCTATATTCATAACAACCACAATGGTGATGGCACTCTTTTACGTAGAAAGTAAAAGTAAAGGGCCCTCTGTCTCTTTACTTAATCTTTAGTTGTTCATTTTGGGTAGTGGCCACATGTCCCCTGATACTAAATCGAAGCGAAAAACAGTCTGAATCCACTCAGTGCTTATCACCAGGTAGACATTTGAATTTATCTGTACAGCACATGTCGCAGTGTTGTCGGTTTGAAAACATACAGCGCTCTTTCCACCGAACACCATTATGTGTGTGTGAGTGTAAATGCATGTATAAACAGACAGCTGCTGAAACTAGGAGAGAGCGGTTTTGTTTTTTCCGAGGATGCATGCTAGTTTACCCAGAGAAGGGGGGAAAAACTAAGCAACAAACAACAGCCACAACAAGACTAAACAGAGGTAATGATTTGTACCCCTTCATACTCCACCCACTCCACTTTCTTCTTCTCTTCCTCCCTGCTCTCCATATGGTGTTGGTTGGTTGCGGTTTCTGTATTGTGCAGTTGTGTGTGTGTGCGTGTAGTGAATCAGTGAAGCCCTCACGGCTGGCTGGGAAATACACACACAGACACACAAATCCGTTAATACAGTCATGTATGCTGTTGAAAATGAAAGCACGGCTAAACGACTGCACACAGACTCGGCCTGGCCCGGTCCCCTTCTTATTCCACTTGTTTACAGTGCTGCCGGTCACCGCAGAGTCGAAGCCGTCACTCAGAATCACATTGTGCTTTCATATGTGGGGATTCAGACCGCCAGTTTAAGCAACAGCTCCCGTGTTTGACAGACGTGTACTTTATGGTTATGGCTTGATTCTAAACTGCGGTCGGCACAGTTGCTTGTAGTTGGAATTACGCATTTGTGTTTTCATACTGAAAATGTGAAAGTTTTGGTTCGAGGAGGCTATTGTGAGACTTTAAGGGTGTGTCATCATCTGTAAATGTGACAGTTTTTTTCCCCTCTCCTCTTTTGTTTTTCTTTCCCCTCTCTGCTTTCAAGTACAGCAGGAATGCCAAGGAAAATAATTCACAAACGCAGTGGCCGAGGACAGCTTTTATGACATCTATTAAACAGAAAGGGATATTTTCAAAAAGAAGAATTGGCCTTTTTCAGTTGAAGGAATTTGGAAATTAAAATTCCTGTTACATACCACTTCCTCCGAGTGAAACTTTGAGTTTTATACAGAACAAAACTATCATTTAAACTAAACAAAGCATTTCAGTTCAAGGTCTTTAAAAACAAAATACAGAGTGAAAATCTATTAAAATATTTTTAATATTGTATAACAAATATATTCTGCTTTCTCATGAGGTGTGATATGTTTTTAGACGAATATGTTACTTATACCAAGAAGAACATTTTCCAGTTGAGAAACTCACTTGTCCGTGGTGGATATATAAACATATAAACTGTATCAGTTCAATGTGTTTCGTATATCCGTCCTTGCAGAATGCCAAAATTACTGACGGATGGGCCTTCTGCCACACAGCTCTTTTCCTTTTACTCCTGCCTCTCCGATCATGTTTTGCCCTGGTCACAGGAAATTTGGGAGATGTTCCAGTGATAGAAAAACCTGCAAATCATCCATCTGCACAGAGGAAATCTGTGTTGTACTGGAAGTGATTCTCCACAAAGCACAAACATCCCAGGAAACTACGAGGTGGTTGAGTAAGAGGCAAGAAGGAGTTATCAAACCAGCCGTGGCCGTGGACATGGTGCTGAGCGGCTTTCTCTGCATGTGGCCTCGCACACATACATACTGTTGTAAATACACACACATGCCGTGACCTCCTGCTGATCGCAGTCTGCAGGAACTCCTTTAATCTAAGAGATAAACAGGCATGTCGCAAGCAGTCTTTACAAGCACATGTACATGCTGATATACACATGGGTGACAAATTAAAGGAAAAAGTGTCTTTAGCAAGGTGTTGGTGCCATTAGAACAGCTTCAGTGCTCGTTGGCATTGATCCTGCAAGAACTCTACTGGAGGGACGAACTCTACCGTTATATCAAAAGCTATTACCTCATGTGGTGTTTTGATGATGATGATGGCGGAGAGTGCTGTATTATTATCATTATATCCTTTCTTTAACCAAGTGAAAGGTTCACTGAGATTAAAACCTCTTTTCCAAGAGACTCCTGGCCAAGACAGCAGTATAAAGATTGTCACAACAAATAAACAACTTTCACATGCTATGAATGAATGATACAAAATCTATTCAGAAGCAGTCACATTAAAGGTTCAGTGTGTAAGATTTAGGGGGATTTAGGATGATCTGATAGTGGAGATGGACTATAATAATAATAACAGAACAGGCTTCTCTTCTCCATTTATCTGTTTTATAGCAGGTGGTAACCAGCGTTAAGGTGCATTACCATCACCTACTATTTAGTAGAGTTAATATCCCTTTAACTAAAAAGCCTAGAACAGACAAAACAAACACGGGCCCTAATGAGGGTTTTACACGTTTTTTGCGGCCACCATAGGTCAGCATGAGGCGAGGGGTATTCAGTTGGTTGCAATCTCAATAATTATTGCACACCTAACCTTTTTAATTGAACTATTTTCTCGATCCTTTAAAATGTAAGTAACCAGGAGCAGCATCTTTAAAAGCTTTTTAGCCAAACTCTGTTCTGACTCCTGGGACAAACATTTGTAGAATACAGTATTTTGGGAGCGCAGACCACAGGATAAGAAGGAAGTAGCAATGTGAAAGTCTGGTGTCTAACACGTCTGTCCAAAATTTCCTTAGGTGCTCAGCTGGGTTGAGATCTGACTGTGACTGACTGTGAAGATCATAGCATATGATTCACATCATTTTCATCAAGCCATTCAGTGAGCCCTCATGCCCTATGGGTGTGGACATTGTCAACCTTGAAGAGAACACTTCCATCAAGCTTTTACTTTAATTTGTCACTCATTTGTACATGCAGTTAGCCAGAATACCAAAGTTCTACCAGTTATACCTCATACTGCTTTTGGTTTCATGGTGGTTCTCTTTTTTTTCCCTAACAAAAGCACATAAATGTGTTCAAAACTCACATCTGTTTTCACAGACCTTTGCCATAGGACCCTATAAGGCAACCTCACGTGCAGCAATAGGTGCAAGCTCACACTAAATCTTCTGAAAAAAGTCCAGTATTTTGGTTGCTGTTATACTGACAGATGTCTTGAATCAGGATGAACGCTGTGATTTTTATGCTGTTTCACTTCCTGTTGTTTGAAGTCAGGTAAGATTCCTTGTTAATGAAAGGAAAATGTTCACATTTAATTTCAAAATGTGCAAACAGCAACTTTGTACACACAGGATCTTAACACGGGGTTACGCATGAAGTGATTAGAAATCAATCAAACTTAAAAACAGATGATTATTTCCACATTTTTATAACTTGTTTAATAACCCCCCCCCAAAAAAAAAGACAGGTTTTGAAGTTTGTCAGTGATAAATCTCCGTTATTGAAGTACATTTGAAGTTTTTTTTTATTTACTTACACTGAAGTACCATTATTTCTTGCATAGAAGAAAAACATTTTAATTGCAGTCTTTACCCTGTTATTATCTTCGTTGCAATAATCTCTTCAAATCCCATTCTAAGTCGTCTACTATATAATATTACAAATTGGCAGCGTCTTTCTTGTGTTTTTTTTCCCCCCATTCTCCATGTTGTAATTTTGAAAGAACTAAGAATAAATACATTAACAGTATTTGGCTACATGTATGTGATAAAAGAATTTTGACCCTGTGTTTATTTCCTGAACTTTTGATCTTTGATTCCTGGAACTGAGGGCTAAGTGTGTTGTACACAAGATTGCCGTTCATGTTCCTGTTGGAGCTGAGCTGTGTTTTTATGTACAGGATGTGCCGGCGCTGCTAACTAGCAAAAGAGGAAGGGAGAGAGTGAGAGATGGAGGGATGGAGTGAGAGATGAGTCATTTTCTCTGTCAGACCCTGTTGTTTTCCACTGAGCCCGGTTATTTTCACTCATAAATGGATGCCAGGTAGTGGGTGGAAAAATAGTCTCTCTTTTTTTTTTTGTTGTTTTTACATTTGGGGTAATTTTATAATGGGGGCAGACTGTGGTTAAACTTGAAACATTTGCATGGACTTGTCCTAATGTAACCCTGTCCTCCCTCTTTATGTGGACCAAAGAATGTGATTGTGAAACAATTAAAGAATGAATTAAATGAATTATTATTATAAAAGGGTGAAGTTGTTAAGCTCTGAATTCCTTCAATTGTGTCCACTTAGAAGTAGAGTAAGTGTGAATCTTCACCGGCCAGATGATTAGATTACGATCCACCTGTCAACCATTCAAATGCCCATTTCTCTGTGCTTTTCAACATATCACACCCTCAATTTTCTATATTACTGCGCATTGTTACTTTTTCATCAATTAATACAAGCAGTCAGATTAATCTGAGCTCCCATTTTATTTAGAAAGTGCTTTCAAAAATCGAACTACCTCGTCTAAACCGCAGCACCTTTTCAGTACCAGTATCTGTGTGAGAGATGGAAGGCAGCGTTTCCAGTGCTGTAGCGACTATTGAACCATTTTAAAAGCCGCTGAAGGGCTGCTATTGTGGGTTTGTAGGAGTTCATGCATGCTAAATAACTTCTCAGTTTGTTCTCTCTGACACGCCGAAGACAAAAAAAAATGTATTATTAGCTTCACGGCAATATGCATTGAAAGTTGAAAGACAGATGGAATAGAAGGGAATTGGATAAAAGGGGTTTGAATGGAAGCTCACTGTTAGAGTCTGAAGGTGGCTTTTCAAGAGACCATTTACTCCGGTAAGCTGCCTGTGAGAGTTTCTCTTTTTATCTTGGTGGCTAATCTCTGGTCTGCCAGTGCGCTGTAACCACGTCATCTGTGATTATGTGCTGGATTGTCACAGTGGGAGCCACTGTGGAGAAGACCATTCACCCTTCATCTGTAGTACTACGTTCCTCATTGTAATGTTGTACTACTGCCATTTACTAAGGATTTACCTGTTAAATACACACATTTAAACAAATGAACGAGTTCTATCTGTCTGTGATACATATGATAGAACTATAAATTAGCAAGTGGCTTATTTAGTGATCTCAGAACCTTAACATCATGTCGCCCTGCACAGCAAATCAGCCAGCAGCCCATTCTGTGTTCTGTAATTCTCATCCATCACATGACGGTCACACAGTCAAACACATCTCAAACAGCTTATATTACATAACTCTGTTTAATATTTCTGCTCTTACCTGTTAGCTCAGGGTCTCGGGGTTGATTAAAAACAGTTTTATGTATGTAAACAATCTGCTGTCTGATCTGGAACCAGTACATTAAATTGCAAGGTCAGTTAAAATCAGAGAGCGTTGTGTTTTGCTTTAACAGGCCAAACGAGTCACCTGAGCCTCACCGTTGCATAGTTTATAGTCATTGCATTAGGATATGAGCCCGTTTATTTTTTTTAAGTAGTGTTTTCTTTTTAAGAGAACACATTTCTCTACTGTAAAAATAAATGTTAACATTAAAATGAAGACCTTGCTGATACCTCTTTCTACAGCCTCCCTTGGGACTTTGGTGTGCGTGTGGGTGTGTGTGATCAGGTATTGAGTGCTCAGCTGTGCTAACTTGCTTGGGGTTGGTTGCATTAAAAATTGAGGCCTGTGTGGTTACACCTTAAGAGTGTTGTCAGAAAGCTGAAAGCGACACTTGACTCAGACCTCTTCTTCACAGGACAAAGGCGGTGCCTTTGCATTCGTGTCAGCGAAGGCAAAACAGCCTATCGTGCTGCCTAGTTTCAGGGCTCTTATCTGAAATTACAGGGAAGAGCAGCTGGATTTTTAACTCGTCATATTGAGAAAGTCAGGCTCTTCTCCCGCAGTAAGAGACCCTTGTGCTTCACTGAGTGCCAGGCCCTTCTCCTTCACAGCTCCTCTTCTTTTAACAGCTTGCCAAGCCACATTAGGGAATGTGAAAGAGCCTTTTTTTTTCCAAGCACAAACTCAGGATCCATCACTTCAGTTTCATATATCCTCACCCCTGCCCTGACCCTGAACCATCTCCACTATCCCAGTCACCTGGCTTTTGATGCGGTGCACTCAGAATGACTTTTTATCTTAAGTGTGTTATCTTGTTGGTTTATTTTCCTGTTGAACTGAGTGTTTAACTATCGGTTGTAAAGCTCGCCGTGAGCATGCTGGTAAATACACTCTAAATTCCAATGAAGTTTAAATGGGAATATTCAGTGTGTGTGTGTGTGCGCGTGTGTGTGTGTGTTGGTGGGAGTGTATTGATTTACACTGCATACTTGGCAGTCTAGACAAATTGGGAGGAACCCCCTCCCTCCGCCCTCCCTTCACAATACAGCCCGTGGAAGCTAAACTGATACTTGGCTTAATGTTGCCATTATAACTATTATTACCTGATCAACAAAGGTGCTGGCAGCCGCACACAGCAGGACCGTCATTGTGCTAAGAGTGTTGAGTCCCAGAAAGACAGGAGACTGGAAACAGAAGGAAAACGAGGAGGTTGTTTTAAGGTGTAGTTCAGGTCTAATATTGTGCTGCGGAATTTCAGTGCTCTAAATATGAAGAAAAAAAAAAATACCCTTCTCACAATTTGCTAAGGAGCAAGCACAAAATTTGAGATATCATTCTGGATTAAAGCTGATGCCTTATATGTCATTTTTTTGGTTTTGGTGTATATTTTGGTGTGCATTGGTGTGAAATTATTACACATCTGATATTTATAGCCAAAACACACATCATACAACTCGTGATTTGTGAGAAGTCTATAATTTCACATAATTTTGGACTGTCTGGACCCAGATGTTTGACTATTCGAATACTGGTTCTGCGTCATCCAGTTCGCTAGACACACGGTTTTCAGTTTTAATATTCAAACATTTCCTTTTTTAAATTATACAGTGGTGACCAATTGGGTCATCATGTAGAAGTCACCACTAGACAATCTTTCTCCTGCTGATGCTTAAGTTAAACAAGACGTTGTAAATCCTGTCACACACATCCTATCTTTGTTAAGATGGGAGAGTCATCTTCAGTCCAGCAGCTCCTTTAACTCATGGTGTCAAGGCTTCACTACTCTGCATCATGGGTTGTTAGCATTACTGTGGCTAGGCTAGCGAGTTTATTTCAGTCTGTTTCAGACTGAAAGAACTCTGTGAAAAAGGTTTTGCTGCTCCCGATGTCAAATTTAAAAGGTGTTCAGATCAGGTCCAGCTGCAGATGAACCGTGTGGTGAGTCTTGGTCCCTTGACGTGATGGAGACATCCCAGTTTTTGTATCGACATTAGTAAAACTGTCAGGCTCATTTTGCCACATTACGTTGTTCAGTGTTCTGTTTTATCATCTGTACCATTCAGTTTATCATGTTATGTATTATTATTAATGTTTGGATTGTTGAAGCCGTGACACAGAGAATGAGTGAACTGAGGCGCTGGGATGAATACGAGCTCGCAGTCAAAGATAGGTATGTAAAGACTGTCAAAGATATGTTTCATTCTCTTTGTGAGCTACGTGCTGTGTACAAAGGTATCCAAGTTTTACCACTATTACTGTCATGAGTAACTTACTAATGATTTGTTATGAGCCCCATTTACATTGATTTGGCTTAGGTGCTTAGGTGCCACACCTAAGCCTTATAACGGTGGCAAAAACCCTCACCCTGCCATTGTTTGTAAACAGTCTCCTAAAACCTTTGTTCAATACGGTCAAACAGACTAAAAGGTAAAAACACATAAACATCCCATGTGAGCTTAAAGATAAAAATGCATAAATGTAGCACCCATTCCAAAACGTAAAAACACTCAAATGCAGCAACTGGTTATTAAGGTAATGTAAACATCGCTTGTTTTATTTGTTTTATATGGTTTATACAGTGGTGCAAAATTCAACAGATCTTTTATATTATTGTGAGAAGTGTAAAAATATTTTCGCATTCATTATTAAACAGTGGAGAGACAGATTAGACTATGGCGGGCTGCCACACTCTAGGTAATCATGGTAATGGGAAACACTCACTAGCAATAAACCAAGAATCCTTAAACTGAAGTAAATCATGTTCTATTAGACAGACTCCTTGGAGATTAGTGAAGGAGGGAACCATCAGAGTTTTCCTTTTCTATCAAGCGGCAGAAAAGTTGAAGTGAATTTGCCTTACTTGACCTTGCACGTTCTGCAGTGTGACTATTGCGCATGCACACAATACAGTGACTGTGCTGAAATCATATATTGTATATTGTGCAGCCCTAATTGTCATATTAAACACAATAAACAAACAAACTTGAGGCAAACTGTTTCTGAAACACATTGGAGTTTATCCATTGGGTTTAATATGACCACGCCATGATAGTAATGGCATTTTAATTGTTTAAAAAGAGAATTCCTTGGTTTTATGTCTTTGATTTTTATGTCTCCGTGAATCCCATCCAAAGAGCACATCAAATAAACTCAGTTTGAGTCCAGGAAGTGCTCCTACCAAGTATTTCTTTCATATTTGTTTTAATCTCCTCCATCTGAAAGTGCGGTGGTTAATTTTAATGTGTGACATAAGCTAAAGAGACATAAGACTTAGCTTTGTGTCACTGTGTATGACTTTCTCCTCGTGCTCTGCTCCCATTAACACGTGGAAATAATACACAAAAGAATTCACCTTTCTGCTTCCAGAGAGGGCGAAGGCGGCTTCGGACTACAGTCGCATACCGAGAGGGCTTATCCTGTACCTTTTGGCTGTTATTGGCTCCCACAACGACCATTTTACTTCCACACACACACACACACACAGAACAGCTTGCTAAACTTTAAGTACGGGGTTGGATTTCCCTCCAAAGCCTAAAAACAGAAAATCTAAGGACCCGTCTTACAAGTTGCGATGAAATGTAACCAAAAGCTCAGAGACTGTGTTGTTTTGACGCCAACATTTTAGCTCTTTTTTGCACAAAGTGTGGTTCTTCACTCGACTTAAAACACAGAAAACCAATAGAGTTCAAGAAAGTTTACCAAAACAATAGGAACATAAAGTTTTTGATATAGCTGAGTTTAGTGGTAAAATTGTACAACCATCAAGGAAAAGTAGGCATAAAATGTCTCTGCACAATTATTCTCTTTACAGTCCATTAAAGTAACTGGTGCTGCCTTATCTCTGCTGTCAGAAGATGTGTTATAATTAATTGAACTGACGGGAACATGTGCATCTATTTGAACTTTGCTTTTAAAAGACGCTTTGAAAATGTATAAAAATAGTAAAGTTAAGGAGTTATCTAACACGTGCTGTCTGCCTTCATCTTAGCAGAGCCACAGGGTGCAGTTTCAGATATTTAACGTACGCCGCACAAACCTGATAGCAATTGTCTCTTAACCATTTGATGTTCCTGAAAGGGATTTTTTTTTTCCTTTTTTCCTCAGGAGTTTGTTTTGCTAAACGGAATGTTGCTGCACTGGTAAAGTGAGAGTAAGTTCCCTCTTGAAAGACGGCTCCTGCAGATCACCTGACATCTCACTGAGCTAATCTGTTAGTTTTGGCCTCTAGCCTTTTTTTTTAGTCGAACATGGAGATTTTGGCAGAAGGCAGCCTCACATTTTCAACATCTTTTTTTTTTTTTTTTCGCCAGCAGCAGAGTGGGGTGTTGAAATCATAAGAACTGTGCTTTTTTGACTCTGTCACAAGTTAATCCAGAGAATGAGATTTCATTTCAAAACACCATAATGGAATATCCCTGTAGAGAAAAAAAAAAAAAACTAGCTGCTTAAAGCTCCTCTGTCAGTACTTGGTGATTTCATCTCCTAAAATACAAGCACCTTGACAGAAAAGCTGTTAAAAACCAATAAATAATTTTTTATTGAGATTTTAGGCGTCACTTCTCTCTAAAGCACACTTCAGTTCCTTGACTTTTCTGAACACTTTCACGACTGTTTATGAATATTTCTCATTTTTCAGCGGTTTCATTTCTAAATACAAAATAAGTTGTGTTGCTGATTCATTTAAATGCACATACTCAGCCCAAACCATGACCTGCAAAACCATGACTCACTAGACATGTCAGGCTGCACTTTCGCACTTGCCGCATATAGGATAATCCAGCCTGGCAGCTCTATGACAAGCCGTCCAAATATTAGCGTTATATAGGAAACACTGTTAATATACTGTTAAAGAGCTTGTCAAACAGGATGTTTAAACCTAATGTACAAACATTAGTGATGTATTAAACTTTTTAACCAGAGTAAACTCTCAAGGTTTTAGTTATTCTGCTCATATTTCCTTAGATTTAGGTGGAGGAAGATGCACTCCAACTACATAGGTATACATGTAGACTTATGTTTTTATGTCTTAAATTAAAATAGCATGTTTTGTCACAGACTTCCAGGGGCTGTTTGAGGCTTAGGAAATTCCCAAAGCTCAAAGTTCACTACCCTACAGCATTCCAATGTCATGTGGCCCACACGCTTACGAGGTTATAAGCTTATCAGGCCAATTAGACTGAAATAATAGAGTCACCAGACTTGTCATCTACCTTATTATATCCAGCTACATATGCTGTTATTTAAATCCTGTGTCTCCAGACCGACTTGTGGAGACACTCAGCTTGTCTTTTCTTGGACATATGATTCGTCAGTTTTTATCCTTTTGTCCTTTTTTAAAAAAAAAAAAAAAAAAAAAAATGTTTAATATGTTTATTAACATTGTTTCCATAATACATACAAAGAAAAAACAACTGCTTCTCAGATATGAAACCAGCTTTCAGACATGGGTAGCTCTGAGGGAAAAAAAATTGTAATTGGGGCTGTGCTGATTTTTAAAATTTTTTTTTTTAATTTTATTTTTTTTATATAAACTGTCTGGTAAAACATCAACATAAGGAGTAATGAAGTAAAACAGCAAAGCATTGAAACATTTTGAAAGTGATTTTGCTGACAAAGCAAACAAAATAAACCTAAACAATATCAAGAACGTATATTGTAATAATTAGCATTATTGTGACATAAAAATATGCTGATAGTTATTGTTTCATCACTCAGCTCAATATCAAATAATATTTGATTGTCTTCACAAAATACAACTCAAGCAAATCATATTTTGAGGGTTGTGTCAGTACTCATTCTTCCTCCGGTCCATACGTTTCACAAAGGCAGTAAATGGTCTCCAAACCTTTCCAAACATATCTTGTTTCCCTTTTAGTACGTATGCTGTTTTTTCTAAATGAAAAGTTATCAGCATTCACCTGATCCATTGTTTAACACATGGTCTTTTTTGCCAGCACAGTGCGATCAGTCTTTTTGGCCTGCAGCAAACACAAACTCTATTATTATTTGTAATGTCTGTTCACTTTTGGTGTAATTGTGGTCCTTTGCGGTATAACTCTGAGATAAAAAAACAAACAGTGGAATGTCTTCTAAAATAATCTTTTCTATTGCCATTGTAACCTAAGCCAAAAAGATTTTTATGATACTACATTTCCAATCACAATGAAATAGTGTCAACTCAATGCATTTTTTTCTATACATCTGTGATATTATTATATTGAGTTAACTGAACATGGATGACATGGATATTTGTCTGCATGAGCCATTTGTACTGTAGTATAGTGTAGTAGGTCATCCCCCTACCCGTTCAATGTATAACCAGAATTCTCAGGTAATTTGACAGTAATAAATTGTATAACTCTTGAGATGGAGCAGGTTTTTATCTTACATTGGTGAGCTATTAGCCATTCATAGGTGGGACTGTTGTATTGGGTTATTTCTATTCCAAGGACTATTTCAGTTTTGGGTTTTTCACAGGATTCGTTGACCGAAGCATAAAATCTTAGAACATCAGACTCATCCTTTTAAATGTGGCGAAACTATGGCGGGTTACTTTTATGTGAGCCATTGTGGCTTTCTGTTTAAAATTTTAGAAAGTTTTTATTTAAGCGATCTATGAATAGCTACGTTAAAACCTAGTTAGGGTGCATTTATGGCTCTTATATTAGACAGTGCTTAAACTTTGGTTTGTCCAGGTTATGTCGGATTGTTTTTATGTCGGTAGGATTTCGTTTTATCTCCAGAGTCGGATCAAAACAAAAGAGGAGTGCGGCGTTTTATTACCGCTCTCACTATAAACTGGCATTTACTTCTGGCTTCAGTAAAAGGGGTGTGGTGTTGCCAACATACAGCAGCTGTTAGCTTGTTTATTTCGAAAATATAAAAAATAAAATAAAAAATGCCTTAATGGATGCCTCATCAGTGGCCACCATCAGCAGCAAATTGAACCATTTTCTAATTGTGGGTTGTAAAATGTTCCCCAAACAGTCTCATTGACCCTTTGTAACCTGTTTACCCAGAGGTTTGTATCGTTTTTTTATTTTTGTTTTCTTTTACATCCCTTCCCTCTCTCCTCCCCCTTCTTTTCACCCCTTTTTTTAAAAATAACATCTAGATCTTGATTTTTCAGAACCCTTTGCGTTAGTCGTCCCTCCCTCACCCCGTCCACCCCTTCCCCTCATTCCCTTCCCCACGTCACTGACCGCCTGTGTTATATTTGTGGAGTTTGCCCGCGTCCTGTTGACCCCAATTATCAGGTTAACCATTTACCTTCACATCTCACCTTGTTGGCTCTTTGCCCCCGACTCAGCACACACAGCCTGCATTACTCGCTCTCTCTCTTTCTCTCTCTGCTGCATCAGATAAGCAAAAGCAGAAGCTTAGTGGAAGAGAAACACGGGAAGTTATCGGCGTAGGAGGAAAGGTGTGAAGGCCTGTGAGGGAGCTTTGGGGGAGTATCAAAGAATATCGACGGAGCTTCAGAGTTAATACAAAGGAAGGAAGACAGCGCAAGAGCGTGAAGTGGGATTTATATCCTTTGGACCCAGGGGTGTTTTGTCTGGAGGAGTGTCGACTGTAGAGTGTTTGGCTCCTGGGAGGGAAATGGAGGAAGATCTTTCGTAGTAGTTAAAGGTCAGTAGCGGCTGCTAGTGCTGCTTTGTTTCCTTTATATCAGATATTATGAGATTTAGGCCAGTGCATCTGGAAAACTGTATCTCTGTCAGCCCTGAAAACCTGATTCCCATTACATTTTGGTGATCTAACAGATCTATGCAGACACATGTGTTAGGGATCGACTGATACTCAGCTTTTTTACATTTATTGGTATCAGTTAACGCAGTATCAGACGCAATATGACGCAATATCCGATAAAATAAACAAATTTAAAAATGTGCTTCTTTGGCTCTGATGTAGCCGCCTCTGTCTGTAATCACCACTCTTTGGCCTGTCATGTTTATTACTATTATTATTATAATTGCCCCATCGCACTTATTTGAACTAACCGCAATTATTTTGCATAATCACGATAATCATCTCCATTCAGCCGTATAAAAACAGCTGGATGAAACTAACACAAATGTCATATTTCATCACTATTTCCACACATTTCACATGACTTTCCGCCGATTTTCCACCGTTTGAGGTTCGACTGGCGTTCTTTTAATGACGTTATCTCGAGGCGCTTCACTTCTTTTTTACACCTGGCATTCTTAAGTCATTTTTTGTATATTTCAGTAATAGGCTTTGAATATCAAAGTTATTATGTCAAGTCTGACCTGTGCAATTTTAGTTTAAAAAGGCTAAAACTCAAACAGAAAGAGAAATGCAGTTTTATATTCATGTTCCAGCGTTCAGTGCCAATAAATGACTCTTCTGCTTCTTCATTAAATGTACTGTATGAGTAAAAATAAAGTACTGTTAGGCATATACTATGCTAGCAACATAAAATGAACAGACAATTAAACCCTTAATGGCAATTATTTCTTTGGCAGTTAATCATCAACTCAAGTGTAATTATTGTGACACCCTCAACCTCTCTGAGCCACTCTTTCTGTACTAGAATCTAGTGAGACTAAATTAAAGACTAAACTAAAACTATATACTACTACACTACTACTATATATACTCACTACTGCTACTAGGTAGTGTTTTCATCCCAGGAATGAAATGATACAGACGTTTTGTTTTAAATAAAGGAGTAATGAAGCCATTCCTCATGAGTAACGTATGACTCACGCAGGATATGCCAACACATGAATGTAGTCTATTATGAAAACAATCATATCAAGAGACAAACACATTTAACTAAAACAAAAATGGGGACAATAGACAACAGAAAAATGTTTACTTTGTTGTAGCACATTATCGTGAATAAGCAGGAGAATTTATTAGACCTTTTTGTTTAATTTTGTGACGTGGGTGATATGGCCTAAAATACTATCACAATAAATGTCAAATCATTTCTTCAACTGTAAAGGTTGATTTTTTTGGTCCTGAGTGAAAGTTGCAGAAAACCAGGCGGTTATTTGTCTGGAAATGACGCAAACGAGATGAGAACGACATAAAAAAACAGCTAACATAAAGGATGTAACGATATGTATGAAAACACACCTTTAATCTGATTTTGTGATTTATTGATCTTCTTTATTTTGAATTAAAGTCACGAAAGCCAACGTGAGACAATGAGCACAATCTGGGTTGTTATTAAACAAGACCAAAACATCGTAAATGGTTAATTGTGGTTTTAAACTCTTCTTTATGGTCAGAACATGACAGACAAAGTAACACAACAAAACACTGAAACGTTTTGTAAATGTCATAGCTGAGAATGTAAACAAAATACACCCTGAAGACAAAAGAAAAGTATACATCATCACCCAGCTTTAGCTACACCCTATGTTGCATAATGCATTCCCCGGCTGCTTCAGACCCAGATCAAAAGTTTATACACAGAACTTTTAGTGAAGCTCTGTCTTTATCCCTAAAGTGTGCTGAGATTTTGGTTTTGACCCTGACAAAAACAATCCATGCCATTTGCCTCATCTTCTCCAGGGTTATAAATATATATATATACTCTGAATTTTGTGAGGTCTTTGTCTGTCGTTTGTAAAAAGCAGAACACACACACACACACACACACCACACACGTTCTGTTGCTAATCCCAGTGAACGTGCGAGTCGCTCTTTTACAGGCGGCTGTTGTAACACAGACAGACCACACAGACACTGGATTTGACAGCTTCACTAGATGAATGATCCGACAGCTTCTTCGGCTCTCCTGTTGGTCCGAGAGGAACGGGGAAGTGAAAACTCAAACAGATCCACAGAGAAAACAACCGAGAATTAATGTTAATGTTAGAAAATGTTTAAGTTAAGAGTCTGACTTACGGTTCTGTGTGAGTGCGTGCCGGTTTATATGTGATGGAAATGTTTCTCTAGTGGGTGGGCTGCTTTATCTTATCTGAACAGTGTCATATTTAAACTAGAAACATTTAATTCATGTCAACATTTTTCGTGTCTGTATAATTTGTGTCACTTGTGATTAGCTCAAGAACATTTTCTCACCGTTAATATGTGGACAGTCTGACATGGAGTTTCCTACTCTACTGTGCGTCTCCACCTCTCTGTCCACCAGATCCCAGTTTACGTCATCAGAGATCTGGTCTGAGTTAGGGCCTGTAATTTGTATTATTTGTTTTACTTGGTCCACCTATATGAGGGAGTACAGGGTTATCTTCTAAATCAGACGGCCTTTGTTTCTGTGGTCGACTCTAACATAGAAACAGTTGCAGGGTAGTAAAACCTGAATTATAGATGGACATTTTAAGTTCGATGTATTATTTCAATTGCACACAATTATATAATGGGACTTACTTTTACACCAGTACTTCTAAGGAGCATTGCATTTACATGAATAGGGTGTCTAATGGCAGCTTTGTTCAGATTTCTCAATTTGTGGGTTCTGAATAGGTTGTGGTCATGTGCATAGGCTGGCTGTTACTAACATTTGATTGAAAGGTGATGGTAAATATGCATTTACGACATTTTTACCTTCGCCAAGGCAGTTGTACAGTGCAGCCCGCTATACTCTAATTTGACCTGTAGTAGTCTCACGAAAAACCTTTCCATTTCTTTCCACACAGCTTTTAGTTTAGAAGCAGAACATCACTACATACACTCGCAATCTGCATTAACACACAGCCTTGTCTTCAGCCGACTGATCTCACTCACAGTGCCAAGGCTTCGTCTTAAGGGTAAAACAGTAAAAAATATCCAGTGATGGCACGAGGAGTTATAAATGAGGGGGGTAACAACACGCGCTGATAAGCCGACACACGGGGTGAGGCATGGAGACGAGCCCCACTCAGTGTATGGAGTTTGAGTGAGCGGTTACCTGTCAAACTGTAACGCAGGTATCCTAAGAGATGTCTACCGCTCACGAATGGTAGACATGTCTTGTGCAGCCATGCGCTTAGCAGCACCGGGGCACCGTTGTCTGCAGATCTTAATTAATTGACAGTTAAGTTAATTGCCCGGTGACTGCGGATTGTGCCGGAGAGTAGAGCCTTTCATGACAAGACTGCATCGTATGCAGCTGTATTTTTTTTTTAAAGTCCTCAAAAGTATTGATCATGTTAATGTGGTTAATGTGGAGCCAAGTGCATGCCAAACAAAGAGGAACCAAATAGTCATGCCTCTTGCCTGGGGTGAGTAAAATGCCATGTCGGACTAGTACATCTGTCCAATCAGACAGGTGATAAAAAAAGAATTAAAATGTTTTTTTCTGAATCTGATGATGGAAATAGCTGAGACGTGAGCTGTCTTGTTTGCTCTTTCAGATTAAGCATGACAATTACCGATAACAGCAATAAGTAAAATAATTTATATAGGGCCAAGTAAAAACAGGCCACGGGCAAGTAGATATCTGTCTCAGTTGCCCAACCAGGCAAGTGAAAGAACATTGTTGAACCCTGCAACAGTGCTAGCTGTAATGCCTGTAAAATGATTATTTCACTGAAGACATGTCTGTATTTTTCTCTTTTTTGTCTCCTTCTGTCAGAGTTGGTCACAGTGCAATTGAATTACTGTGACTGAACATGAGAGAGAGTTAAAGTCACTTGTCCTATAGAAGAAAGAACTCTTTTTGATGCTGATGTAGTTGCACTGAAAGCAGAAGTAATTTGTCATGGCTTTGCGTTGGATCCCTGCCTTGCATCATACACAGCATGTTTGTATTGTGCATGGCGTGCTGTCCAGTCAATCAGCTGATGTCCTGGTGCCCTCATTTACATTTTCTAATCCAGCAAATGACAAGAGTGTATTGATTTCTACTGTTTTGAGTCACAGCTCAGTGACAGTGTGCGTATGTCCCAGAGAGAGTTCCCTCTCTATTTTCTTAATTAAGGCAAAGTCTTTGTTAAGATATTGATTCATAATGTAACACAATTAAAGTACAATCTACTAATAATGTAAACAGGTGGGGTTGCCGGTTTTTATCCTATAGGTGAAGTGTCCTGTTTTTGGACTAATGGCCAGAGTGTTTATACTGTGCATCTCTGTGCTCCTCTAACACTGAAAAACAAATAAAAGACTGAGTAGATGAATGGATTCTGAGATGCAAAAAAGCGTTTCGTCCATCCATACTTTGTTGTTGATAGTAAGCCATCACAGGAGCTGCACTGGGCAGGTCACGTGATTCCCTCAGCCCTTTCCACATCCATCACAAAGAAACGGTCATAAACAAAGAAGAAAGCGTCCTGACTTTCATACACACTCGACAAACTTTTGCTTGAATGACTACACTTTGAATCATCTCTCTTGTGTTTTATCAACTTAAATCTTTCCCTCCTTCTCCCCGCTTTCATTCATGCCATTTTTCCTCCCTTCTCTTCTTTCCATCTTCACTCCCATCCGCCTCTTTCACTTTCTCCTTTCATTACTTCGTTCCCGCCTGAATTTTTTTTTTTTCTTTTTTCATTACTTCATTCCTTTCTTTACAAGCTGCCCTCTGTCTCTCTCTCTCTTCCTCTTGCTCCTCCCTCCCCCTCCTCCCTGTCTCCTTGTCAGGCTGCCAACAGCCCTGACGGCCTGTTCGTTTTCATCCTCTGCCTAGAAAACAAGGTCTAAAGTTCAAAGCTGCTGTTGTGGATTGGCGGCAGGAGAGGGAACACAGAAAGGAGGCCAGGCCCGGGTCAAAACACATTTGAATATTACCTCAAATGGATGGAATTTTAATCTAATTATACATTTCAATTTCAGTACACATAACCACATGTGATCAGATGAATAAAATAGGGGTTGATTACTCATACTTTACCAGTTTTATGACATGAAAGATCAAAGTGACATGCGACTTGTTTGTGCTCAAAGTAGCCTGTTTAGCCTACATTTATGTGACACCGATGATTTACACCCAGTGTGCAAAATTTATTTGGTTAAGATTAGGGCTGCATGATACTGGAAAAAAATCACATTGCAATATTTTTTTTTCTGTGATATATATTGCAGTATTAAAAAATAGGTATTTTTTTTTTAGCATATTACTTGAATAACCATGTTTGGAAACAATTAATCCTTCTAGAATGAAAGAGTGTATCTTCACCAAAAATGTGGCTAAGGAAATAAAATGAGTTCAGATCGTCTCACTGAAGTAACTAACCAAACTATAACAAGTTTCCCCTAATTTTCCTTAGGTTTCTGGAGGGCCTAGTTTGTGGTGTTGATGGCTTTTTGTTGTTGTTGTTGTTATTTGAATAAAATGACAACAACAAATAAAAGCATTTTTGCATCATTTTGAAAATAGCTAGAAGAAAGGTTTTAACAGTGCTGTTATTTATATTTAGATTTAGATTTATATATATAGTGACGTGATTTGTACAATCCCTCTGACAAGCAGATCATATGACAAATTAAGATGAAGAGATCGCCCAGCCCTGCAACAAACTGCGAAGCTAAGAACCCTTAAACTGGAGTAAATCACATTCCATCCGACAGACTTCTCTTGTAGATTAGTGATGGAGAGACCTGTGACAGTTTTCCTTTTGTATCAAGCAGCAGAAAAGTTGTAGCATGACATGTTTGAGTGGATTTGCCGTACCTGACTCCACATGTCCTGTGCATGTGCACGTCGCGATGACAGTGCTGAAGCAATATATAGTGCAGCCCTAGTTGAGATTATAAAATGAGTAATATCCATACAGAATATAGCACTGAATTCGTCTTCATACTTCAACTGTATTTGTGGGACATCGTGTCCTGTGATTGACCCCTGACATGTTTTTTTTTTTTTTCTTTTGGCCTTTAAATTCAAAAGGGGATGCACCCATGTAAGATGCCATGAATAAACACAACTCTTTTCTCTGTGTGTGTGTGTGTGTGTGTGTGTGTGTGTGTGTGTGTGTGTGTGTGTGTGTGTGTGTGCGCGCACGCGCGCATGCTGTTTTTCTTGGGGCTTTTAATCTGATGAGTGAGGGAAATATATTTTGATGAGCCAGTCGTTTTCATGTTCCCACGTCCTGCCAGTGCTCACTGTACACCCACAGTGTGTGTGTGTGTGTCTGTGTGTGTGTGTGTGTGTGTGTGATTTAATTTCATTAACATATTGTCCGTTTACACAGCTGGGCCTTTCCCATGTTGGAATCTGTGTGTGACTGAAGTGTGTGTGTGTGTGTGTGTGTGTGTGTGTGTGTGTGTGTGTGTGTGTGTGTGTGTGCGCGTGTGTGAGGGTGGGTGCGCATGTGTGTGTGCGTGTGCGTGCGCGTGCGCCTCCACCTCCACCATTAACAGAGGGAAAGTAAGCCAGGCTGCACACCTGCATTAATAGCAGCTCGGCTTCCGTCAGCCCCTGTCATTAGTGTGTCTGCATCAAACATAAGCACATTCACACACACTGACACAGCGCGCAGACAAGTGGCAGCGTCCTCAGCACTTTTCCTGCTGGTGAGTGGGTGGGCGTGAAGGAGATAAAAACCTGTTCTGGCTTTGCTGTGTATGTGTGTGGTGGAGTGTGTTGAGATATGGGAGGGGTCAGCACCTTTAGAGTGAGAGCCCACACTTATGTGTAATTCCCTCCACAGAGGCAAGTTGTTACGTATGCACAAGAGTATATCACTGAAGTAAATATTTATCCATGATTGAGACTGAGTTTAACAATTAGGGCGGGTGATAAAACAATAACGGAAATGTACATTTTTCTTTTGTCTTTAGGGTTTGTTTCATTTCCATTGTCAGCTATAACGCTTGAAAATATTCCAGTGCTTGGCAAGTTACGCCTTGTTATGTCTTCTATGATTAATTTAAAGCCACAAATAACTGTCTTACTCTTTCAACTTTCACTCAGGACCAGAAAACAACTGATGTGAACATTTTTAGCATGAGAAAATGTTTGGCCATATTGCGCAGCTCTAGTGTCATTATGCAATGTTGCTCAATGTTTTCTTAAAATAATTTATTCTATTTTCAAAACATACATTTATTTTAAAGTGGAGATGCATCCTCAAAGGAATAATTTCAGCTTAACTTGTCAGAATAATTTCTACATTTTATTTATTAAAGTGTAACTCTTAATATCATTACACTTTAAATATGTTGGTGACAGCAGTTCATTCTGGTAAGCAGCATATGATTTTCCAACAGACGCTAATTAATCAAAGCTGAAGTTCAAAAGTATGCCATAGTTTGAAGTGATGGTTTGAAATTTGCAGCCCTCCTCTGCCTCCAGTATGTTTTCAACCATCTGGAGTGTGGAAAGCTGTAATCACAGTCCAACATGCTTCTGCAAGTCAGGAAAGGCATTTCTACTGTACGTGAATGTGACAGTATGTGATTCTATTTCAGTACGCTACGTTTTATGTTTTATCCAAGCCAGTTCAGATGAAGGGCACTTAATTGTGTATGTGCTATAATGTTTGTGTATGCGTGTTTGCGTGCTAGGAGGTGTGCCACTTTCCAACCAATCGCACTAGCCCGTGTGTGTTGTATGTGTCTGTAGCCAGTCGGGACGCTCCATTAGTCTCTTCCTAACAGACTCCACACATACACAGGCAAACACACACACATGCAGTATGCATACGCACAGAATTCAATCCCCTCTTTTTGTGGCCCGCAGGCTTGTTTGTTGCATTTGAAGGCATCTGGTAGGACAGATCATATGCTCCTGTACTGAAGCAGAGCAGCGTCTGCCTCCTTTTGCCGCCTGTGGGACTACAGATGCCTCATTTTTCATGCAGGCAGTGTAATAGCATATCATATTTTAGTCTTTGAATACAACTTAAAAAAAAAAACATGTTGTTACCCTACACTGATTTTATGATGCTAGTAATTAGTTTTAGGGCTGGGCGATATGACCAAAATGCCAAAAGACAAAAATGAGGCAACAGACACGAGAGAAAAACAGCATGAAAGACGCAATGAGATGAAGGCGCCGTTCGATACGTAACAAGACAAAAACAGTGTAGAACATGTAGCAAGAGAAAAAGCTGGAAAAGACCCAACAAGACAACATAAAACATGCAACAAGACGTAAACACTGTAAAATGCCTAACAAGAGGAAATGATATAAAATACGCACCAAGACAGAAAGATGTGGCACGAAGAAAATGATGCAAAGTATGCAAAAACTAGAATATGCAATTCTAGTTATTGTTTTATTGGTTAATTTCTTATGTTTTAATTGTAGATATGTTCATGTTCTCCACACATTATTGCACTACATCTTCTAGCCTCTTCCATTTCATATTGATCACACTGCAGTTCCTTTTTTGCTGCTATAACAGCCTAGTTCCTTCTCACAGATACTTAATCTACATCTAAAAGGAGTATTTAGTTCTACCTGAGGTCAGTGGGACTAATCTCTCCAAGGATGGCTTAGGCAACATACTGTACATGTGGCCCTGCTTTAATTTCCCCATAACCCACCACTGGATATCATCTCGGCCAAAGAAAGCCTCTGGCTTTGATCTTTGTGTCCCACATTGAGGTTTGGGCCCAGAGCAGGTCATCGGTGTTCACATGCTCTTACTCCTCTGTGATTTCTTACCTTACTTTTGATGTTCGGGATTTATCGAGCTAAAAAGAATCACACACATGTAGCCACTGACCCTTTTAAACGTAAATCCATCCTGGTAATAAATATTTTCACCTGTTATTTCTTACCGTTCACAAGTCAGGCCTGGTGATGACAGAAACAAATTCTCTTTGTAACGTCAATGTGAGGAAACATAAGCTGACGTTTCGGAGTTGAGCTGGTGGGATTTTCTGTGTGCGTGTCAAGCTATAACCCGACTGCTGCTTTGTTGTATTGTACTGGACTGGAGTTTATAGTGGTTAGCTGTTGGTGAGGCCCACTGCGAGGCAGCTGGTGGTAAAAGTAGGCCATACTCCCCGTTGTGCCGCCTATAGAGTTAACCCTTCTTTATGTAACACACTGTATTTCCTACAGTGCACTCCTATACTGAACCTTATACAGGACAGGCTAGTACAGGACCACCACTGAGCACCGAAAGGAAAGTATGTGGAAGGACAGATTGAGGCCCTTTCCGACTCTCACAACTTTTTGTCTACTTGAAGGTTGCTGCTGTTGTGTTGATCTACTTCTGCAAATGTATTAAGGAACGTCTGCATGTTTTTCTCCTCACTATCAGCCTTATTTTTCTCCTTTCTCTCATCTTTTTTGCTGTTTGACAGAACTGTTTGAATTGTTTGAAAAGTAGGATTAAGAGAAAGAAAAACAGTCAATATAATCTTAATAAATACAAAAATAATAAATAAAAAACGTATGTTATTCATGCCTGATCAGTGTGGGCAACCAAAGTCAAGAGCACAGAGCGACAAACGTGTGATGCTTTATTGATTTCTGTCGGATATTTATCTTTTCCATTGCCACCTACACAGAGAGGTCAGAGGTCAGGGTCAGCTGGAGAGTAGCAGCAGAGCTGCAGCTGGAAGTCCTTAAGGGGAATTTCAATGATGCCGTTTTTTTTGCTGCTGTTCTGTTTTGAACTTGGGCCCCCAATGCAAGGATAATCTTCTTGGAATTTTATTTTATTTAATTACTCAGGTCCAGTTTCAGACCTGTGGTATGCTCACATGGTGTCACGGGAACTAAGAGGTCGCTGTTCAGTATCATCCAAATCAAATCAGTCCTATTTCAAACACTTGGTCTTGAGTGAAGCTTAAAATGGAATATACATTTGTAAAAGTATTATATTTGAGAACTATATGATGATTACATGTTTGAAGGAAGAGATATTCTTTAATTGAAGAGTACAGGCACCAATCAGACTCTTACACGTTCCACCATGGTGGATCTCTAGCTGGTGGAAAAGCAAACCGGTTGAATCAACTCCCAACGCTACCTCAGAACGCACACCAAGTTTGTTTCCAAAGCAAGATGTTAAACAGGTTGGACAGTACCAAAATGCAATTTAATTGAACTCTAATTCACAAAAACAACATCTGGAGTGTAATGTTTGTTTTTTTTAAGTCCTCTGTGGTGTACAAACCTCTGTTCAACAGCTCTGTCTGACCTGATTATGTCCACATTTCTCACAATTTTAAGTTTTGTGTGCTTGTGGTTTCCTCCAGCATTTCTCAGCCTGTGAAAGCAGCACATGTCGGTGAAGGCCAACAGATCTTCATTAATCACCAGAGCCGGTCTCAGAGTTGTAATGACAAAGTGTTCAATCACAGTGATGATATTTGAGGCTATCAACGAGGGTTAATCAATACATTGATGAGTCCACCACATGCTTCATTTAACAGAGAGCCTCACAGGTACACACGCTACCAGTGAAAACAAACACTTGCAGGCAAAGTAAATGCAGTACACACCGAATCTTATTACACTGCCATGTTCCTGATTCCTCCTGTGCAGGCAGGTGGTCCTGTTGTTTTAGCAGCTCATGGGCCGTGTAGATTTTGCAAACGGGAACATCAGATTTATGATGAGAGGGAAGCATGAAGAGAAACGCAGCGCACAGTAGTTTGACAGGCCTCCAAGGGGCACAGACAGGGGCGAGGGGGAAAAAGAAAAGAAAAGCAGAAGGAAGGAAAGTCACAGGAGAGCTTGATGGAGCTTTTCATGGAGGTACAACAGTACTACACTGTTGTAAAGTGGCCTGGGTGGGCTTCGTGTAGTCAGTACAGTCCTTTTGAATGCACTGTATCGGGCACCAATATAGTAAGACACTTGAATAAAAAGTAATAACATAAATGTATTTATTTTTTTAAACATTAAACAATTAATGCAATGCTGATGTCTTTACACATGAAAATAACTTGGCCTGCTGACTATAATGTGTCTTATTTTCTAATAGTAATTACTCAAGGTACTGATTCATAACTAGAAGTTGACCTGCTTAAGTTATTGGTTCTAATTTTAACTTGGAGATTCTGACATGACTCTTTCAGCTGATGGTTTTACTAGAGAAGTTAACTCACTCTGCCATGCTAACAGATAGAATTGTTTATCTCGATCTGATCAAAAGTGGGCAGCTCTAATGCCAGATGTGAATGCACTCAAGACTCACTGAGATCAGACTACATTCAGAGCTTAGACACATATGTCCAATTTCTTTTAGCAGAGTGAATGCAAATGTGTCCTGGATCACACTGAAGGACCAAAGACTTACCTGAGTCATTGTAAGCTAAAGTAAATACACATTTGAGCGCCAATTGCATCATATTAAAGTGTTTTTGAAGGCGTTGCAACATTTCAAAAAGCCCACAGAGACATATTATGGATGCTTCATATGTGTGACGCTGCCTCAGTGCATTGGAATGATGCTCTGTCATTTGTTTTTCTAAGCGAGGAAATAGAATTTTTGCCGTTCATATAGTCATGCGAATTTCATTAACATGTTTTAAGCACGTCAATCCAATCATCACTAATATATATGTCATGCAAGAGAGCCAATAAAAACAAATGGTAAAAGTTGCAATATTGGCACTGATTGAATTGATTTACAATGGTAACTCACACATTGAGTAAAAGGTAGGAAAAACACCTTAATTCTTGCTGGTAGCCTTTGAACAAGGCGGTAAATTAAAAGATGAAAAGGCAGCAAATGTCCTTTCATTCATCATTCACTCCCCTGATGCTTTCCTTGTTTGTGATACAATGAAACATTATAAGACCAGCCTGTTAAACTCGACAGCGTGCGCTGCATCCAAAATGCCTGCAGGAAATGAAAGGTTGCACTACACTTCAGGCTTTTAGGTGAACTTGTTTATTTGCATATACTGCGGGAATGTGAGATCTGATCCCTCGAGTCACATGTGAAGACGCGCTCTAATGCCCGGTGTGAACTGTTGAGAACATGATTTGGTGAAAAAGTGGCATTTCAATTACTGTGGACAATATGGAAATTTTTGATTTGAGTCTACGTTCTTGGTTATCATGGAACACTGATCACTTTGAAACGTGTATGTCTTCAACTCAAACATACAAAGTCCAAAATAAATACAAGCACACACTGGACCTTTTTTAAATTGCAGCCTTTTTCGATTATATAATTACACAGGCTCACATTGCGATTGTGATCACAGTTCGATTAATTGTACAGCTCTAGTCATGCTTTTTTTCCCTCATAAACAGTGTTTGTTCGAGGCCGGACGTTGTCTACAGAGAACAAACAAGCCTGACAACAGTAAAGTTTCATTTTGTTCATTCATAAAGTGAAATCACAGAATTGGCGTTAATCAGCTGCAGCTGATGTGACCTGATGTCAAGCATTTTAACTGGCAGCGGTAGTCACACACACACACACTGCTCCAAATACATTTTCAGAAAAGCTTCACTCACACTTTTAATGTCACTGTGGAGTGCTTATGTAGTGCATAGTTAAATGAAGTTAGAATTAGAAATGGCTTAGAAACTACAAAACATTTATTTATTTATTTATTTTTTGTGAAAACACACCCTTTCGCTAACGTCTACAGGTGTACAGCAGCTTTGTGTTGACCATTACAAGCTGCTGCTGCTGTAATGACAGTTATTATTTTGAGAGCTTGGATGGTTTTGCTGCTTTAAAGCAGGCTTGGCTGTGTTTTTGATGTACTTTTTTTAAATGAAAGGCCAGTGTCATTTGTGTGGAAACAGGAAAAACAAACCCCTCAGTGATGATCCATTGACGAATGACAAATATCCTTTAGTGATGTGTCACAAACATTGTGTGGCAATGGGGGTCTTGATGATCTGCCTCTCGGGAGAGCGGTTGTTTACATGCTGTGGCGGAGTGGGGGTTATGAATTGTAATATGGCTGGATGGCACTCAGCTGCACCGCTTCACAGAGGAAAATAACATCAGCGTCAGTAAAAACAGACCCAGGAGCTCTGCTGCTGTAACCCAGCCTGATTATCCCTCACTAAATGTTTCATTTGTTGACGTAGATGTGGGTTTAGCCAACTCTGCAGAGCTTTTAGAAACAACACAGACAAATGTGTTTACAGCTAAAGGTAGAGAGCGTTTATACAAGAGAAACAGAAACACAAAGGGAAGACGGATGAAGACAGACACTTGAGGGATTGCGAATGGATACAAGGGCTGAAACCAGAGTGACTCCAGCACCAGTGTGTCATGTCAAACCTGAAAACCTTTGCAACAGACAAGACAAGAAAAAAGACTTCCATTATTCCCCAATAGACGCTTTACTGTAACTAAGCAACATGGAAATCACCATAACTTCAGCCTAAATAATTATCTCATTACTTAATTCGGCCAATGAATCGCTTGTCACAATGCATTAAAATCACAAATTAAGCCAAGCTCTTGTCAAATGTGATAATACTGTGTAGTGAGAAACATGGGTTGTTTATTTACCTCCTTAGTATTTTATTTGAAGCTTTAACATATCTGTGTTTTTTAAAACCCAGTCCTAGTGTAATAAAGTGAGGAGCCAGGAACGAGAGAGAATCACAGATCTTTGACATTTTACCAGAATGCAAAACAACATTTTATCTTATCTCTTGATTGTGTGTCCCTTGATGTTTTCAGTCACAGAGCCACACTGATTTTGTATATATTAGGCTTTTTTTAACATTAGTTAGTGAGTGATCAGAGTCACAAGGCTGCAACAGAGGACATGAGGTAAACAGCACAAGACTAACTAAACAACACCGCTCTCCCTTATATAAAAAAAGTCATTTAGGACGGTCAACTTTGTGAGGAAAACTTTGTGATGTAACTAACTTTTCTGTTAACTAGATAATAGAACCGAAAGCCTCAGTGAACATGATTAGAAGAAATGCCATTTATTTTAACAAACAATAATACAAAACTCCTGTATGTGCATATATCTTCATGTCCTCCGATGCAGAGTTGATCTGACCTTAGCCTTGTAGCGCATTTAATAAATCAGTCCCCCAGTGTCTGAGACACACTTGATTTTCATGGAAATGGATGTGTGAAGAATGCATTATCCACGGCTGAGTGCCGTTTTGTCCGGCAACATTTCATCTCTCACGTCTCCTCCACTTCAATTACATCCAGTTTATTTTGTGGGAAAACTGAATCAGCTAACACAGATAAATAGCTTTTGGATAAACAAACCTGCTTATTTTTAATGGGTCGACTGTTCTGTTACAGTATTGCATTTGTTTTGGAAAGAATAAAAAGAAAACGGGTGGTTAAAATGAAGTGAAATGAAGTGTTGGGCTGCTAGCTAAAACCTCTTCCCCTTTTCTCTCAACAATTTATCAGCCAGGCCATGAATAAATAATAATGCTAATTATTAAGTAGTGCTACAGATGAGGAACAAGAGAGAGAAAATGTAAAGAGGGAAAAAACTAAAAAGGATAAATAATAACAGAGGAGTTAATTACAGACCCGGAGCCTTAGCACACTGTTGTTAATCAGCACTACTAATGAAACCACAGCTTGTTGTTGCAGATCTGTTAGTACTCTTTTGTCCTCTGTGGCTATTTTATTATTTACCTTCCGCCACATCAGAAAAAGGTCTTGTTTTTTTATGTCATGATGAATAATGGTGTGTGTTTTTTGTTTGGGCATCTGTAACCTGAAATCACTGTTTGTGAATGAGACAAACGCCCCAATGCTTCCACGAGAACAACTCCACACACAAGCAAACACTGGCACACACACAGCTGGCAATAGATGGTCAACACGATTTTAGAGTTCGCCTCGATGTCCTGCCTTACCCCCATGTGTGTGGTGTGTTCTGGGTAATGCGATTGATGGACAAGCGCTAATGAGACCTAAAGGAGTCTGACTGTGTTTGTCTCCATCCTTTACTTTTGGTCTCACCTGCTCCTCCTCCTCCTCTTTCGTCATTTCAACGCTACCGCGTGCTCTCACATCATCCACCCCCCTCACATCTCTTTGTCCTCATTTGACATTTTGAGTAGTCCTACTTCCATGCACGTTAACTCCCCACCGGCTACACTCTGCGGCCATGTGACCGCTTTCTCCCCGCTGTGCGAGCCCCCTCCTTTCTTTGTCCTCATTTGTCAGTCTTCCCCTCACATGACCTCTCTCCCTCCTTCGCTGACACGCAGAACTTCGGCGTAGTGTTGCGCGCCTGTAGGCCCAGATGTCTGCTTTCAGGGATAACGATACTAAAGAACGCTTTATTCAATTCATTTGAGAGGGCGTTATTAATCTGATCTAATCAAACCACGCACATTTCGAAAGGGTGCTATGTTGACTTGTGTCAATTTAATCTATAACATATGTAATTAAAGCTATAATATGTAACATTTCCACATTAAAATATGTCAAAACGACCAGGCCTAGGTTATGTATTCTTAACTTGTGCATTATATCAAATGTTCAGATTCTAAAAAAAACCCAACAAAACATAATTTTATTGAATATTATTGACCCTGTCAGTGGCGTTATATCTCCCCTGCTATTGTTAGCATTTAACATTTGTCATTACTGAAATGACAAAAAGTGAATATACATCACTAAACGTAAAGTGAATTAAACTTTAACATATTACCTTGTCTGTAAACAGGATTCATACCAGAGTCATGTCAGATTTTCATCAGCAATTTTTGTGAAAACAACTCCCATGATCTCATGCCACTTCACAACATCATCAAACTATACGTCATATTATTGTTTTGTTTGAGAGACCCCTAGTGGCAGAACTTACATACTGTGTGTTTAGAAATGCTATCTGAAAACAATTAGTTACAAATACATACCAGATCACTGCAACAGATTTTATTGTGAAATGTAATAATGGAAGTGGTGGATTTGCAATGTGTTGCAAATGACATCTTTTGCTCTTGTTTTTTGCTCATATGATGTTCCAGATGTTCAAATTAGAACCTTTTTAGCACAGAAAATCATTGTTTTGGTTAACATCATTAACAGGTTTAACTAAAATGGCAGTAACTCAAGATGATATCCACTTGATTCTATTAATGCAAATGTCTAAAACCTCATATTGGCTAACACTAAAACAATAGTTAAACTAAGCAAAAAATGGGCACTGACCACTTTTAGGTTTTAAGACAGATTTGAGAAACTATGAATCCATCCTTTCACTGTTATTTCCAGTCACACTGTAGCTATAGTCATAGTTAGCCACCAGCTGTTGCCTCATCATTATTTATTCTGGATGGGACAGTCTTAGATCAAAAATATTCCTTTTTTTTTAAAGCATGTTATTTACTATCAGTTTTGGTCTGTGTAGTGTGGTCAGTTCAGCCCAATGGAAAATACCTGACTGGTGTTCATAAGGTCACATCAGCATGTGCATCACGATATGATAAACTGAAAACCCATCCACAGTGGGGTTGTCGGTCCTAGATGAACTTGTGCATCTACCTACCATTTTCAAGTTTTGCATTACTCTCTTCTTGTTTTAATTTTCTTGAAGTATCCTTTTCTTTAGAATCAGACGTGCTTTTTGTACAGACTGATATGGATCGGTTTCACAGACGTGTCAGTGTGTGTTACTCCACTGCTGTCATTATTCATAGGGGATGGCCAGATGGTGCATGTTTGACTGAGTGTTCAGAGAAATGAGCGCAGTAAAGAATATTTCATCTTAGCAGTATTAAATGTATCAGTCAATTCTTAGCCTTTAGCAATGGTCCCTCTTCTCTCATTAATTCTCTTTCACATTAACATTGTAATTTCATGAGTCTTAATGAAGATGTTGGTGTGTGTGTGTGTGTGTGTGTGTGTGTGTGTGTGTGTGTGTGTGTGTGTATATGTGTGTGTGTGTGTGTGTGTGTACCTGTGTCTGCTGAGTCACTCAGCCAATAGCCATCCCGGCTGTCAATGCCTTTTGCTAAATATGCTAATCGCCAACACCTGTTTGTATAAGAAGCGAATAACACACCACCTCAGCAAGCGCACACTCTAAACACACTCCCACAACACAAGCTAGGGAAAGCAAACCGATTTGTAAGCTTTGCCCACGTCTTCGAACATCTCTAAACTATCTCTTCCTTTTCCTCTGCAGTGATGGAGCCCATGACGGTGACGACGTCGGTGGTCGGACCGGAGGAGTTCGACCGCAATGCCCCGCGGATCTGCGGCGTGTGCGGCGACAAGGCCACCGGCTTCCACTTCAACGCTATGACCTGCGAGGGCTGCAAGGGCTTCTTCAGGTGGGTTTGGCTTCCCGTTCAAGGATTGATGCCGGTTTCACCGTCCTTAATGCTTGGCAGCGTTTCAGTGTGATAGATGGTGCTTTATGGTAAATGTGTGTTTCTGCTGAATCGGAGGTGTTACTGGAAACCTATCATGTGGAGGAGGTGTTCTCTCAGCGTACGTCGTGTTTGCTTTACACTGGCATCTTAACGGTAGTTTTTCTGCCAACTTTTCCTTAATGTGCACATTAATTATGTTCAGTTACAAATGAGCTTTCCTCTGTTTCTTGGTACTGAAAGTAGGCTTGTTTCACTTTCAGGCACCTTTTAAAAAGCCACTCAATTTGTCTGTTAGAAATTTTATAGACACGCTGTGCGACATGGATCTAATAGACTTGGGTACAACATGTATGGCAGAAATACAACAGAAAACACCTCATCAGTGCACGTCCTCTATCTGTGCCACTATAGTTGTATACAATGAAGCGAAAGATCTTGTTTTTACAATGGTGATATTTATGTGTACTGTAAAAACTCCATAGAGGAGGAGGAGAAAAGAGACCAACTTAGAATCCCAGTTTTGCAAAAGAAAACTGGTGGTTAATATTTTAGCAGACATAAACTTTATGTTGATCGAGGCATTATTTCATGCTGTGTTCCTATTGGATGTAGGTTGTAGCAGCCGTCACATTATGAGATTTCTGACACTCAGAACTATGTCCCAGGCTGTCTTTTGGTCACAAGACCAGGACAACGGCCGTCTGTGAACCCCTGTCACAGACCATCATTTAGCCATGACCAAAGATACCATACCTCTATGTCCTCTCATCTTTTGTCTGGGGCAGTCCAGAATCTAACAGTCCATACCTGTGTTGAAGCTAGGTCGCACCAATGAAGACTAATTTAATCTAAGATTAGTTCTAAACAGAGTTTAGCAAAACTAGGTTTCAAATGAATAAATCCAGATTGAAGCAGAGCTCTGTTGCACAATTTAAAAACTAATCTCTGTTTAGTAAACTCAGGTTTAGTCATGTAAATCAAAATTAAAGAGTTCCATCAGTATGGAGATGCTTGTTTAGCCAAATTAAAATATATTCATGCTATATTATAATATAAATATAAATAAATTTGTGTGCTGTTGGGTCCTAGTAGGTATAAAAAGGGGGGGGGGGGGCTTTCTGCTGTTCTGTATTCATTTACACAGCAGTACATGTGTTTGCTAACTATCTTATCTAAAAAGTCTTAAAAAAATCTCTTGATTTATCCTCCTTTGAGAAAAACTTGAATTGAATTATGTATTTATTATGGCAGAATATGGCCAAATAATAGCAGGAGAAAATTAGATAACAGCACAGTAAACAAGAAAGAGGCTGCGTGACAGCAACTGGCAAGGTGTTCACCCTGTTTCACAGTGGGACCAGTCTAACTTTTCAGCTCCAGTTTCTCAACTCAACTAGGATCTTGAGATGAATTCATGAGCATCATAAAGTGTAATGAGAGCGTAAACATCCTCAAGTGTAAGTTAATAGTTATTAGTTACTGGATCCCATTCTAAATTGGAGTTTACAGTTTTGGTGCAGAATTACTTTTAATCTAGCTTTAGAGTAAAAACTAGGGAATCTCATAAGTATCGGCTGAACAATGGTATCGGCCACTAAGGTGACATTTCTCTGATGGCAGTAGCTGATGTTCATCTGTTATCGAGGTTGTTACATACAATTTTTATTGTTGAATTTGTTCTCATTCAAAGATAGTGTCGTGAGAGCTTGAAAGACTTTAAAACAGTTCAGATATTTTTTTATAATCGACATTTATTTCTTTCCTTGGGACAAAAGGGGGAATAAACAACAAGGAAAACAAAATAAACAGAAAATAACATTGGTGTCGGTATGGGGCATGGGCGTTTGGCCAGAATATCAGAAGGCTTAAATTAAATCCGTCTTAATTTTGTATTAGTTTTAAAGTTTGGTGCAACATAATTTCAAGTTAGAGCATAATTTAATAGATGCTGTTCAAAGTGTTTCCTGTGTTATATAGCAAACAGTGTACTTGACATAATAATGCAGTATGTGTTTTTCTGCCTGGCTGCACGAACATGCACATGCGGTGTTTTCAGAACACACTGTACATTATTCAGTGTCCCTATGTGCTCTTTTTTTTTTTCTCAGATGATCATTCGCATGCACCAACATTTACGTAATACATGCTTGCAGTATTCATTAAGGATTCTAAATTGAATTCACTAAATGAACGACTGTATGCAGTTTAAATCCCAGCAGAAGAATAAAGACATCGCTCTTCAATCAAACAAATATTTTTATTATGAATGGAATGGTTCAGGTTGAGTTTGAGTTTGAGTCCCAGTATACATACAGACATACTGGAATTATTTTTCATTGAAGCTTTCATATAAAATTGACCTTTATGAGCAGATGGAGTTCACTCCGCTGTAATGGAATTATAGATCTCATTATTTCCCAGCACTGTGTGAATTTGTAGTCAATGAATAGGTGTAAAAGGTGAAAATTAAAATACTATGACTTTGGAGCCAGTAGCTGACAATCTCAACGTCCTACTAAGGAGCTTAAGCAGGTGGAGTTTGCTGATAGGAAGTGTCTGCTAATGAGTTAACAGCAGAATCTTGTCGTCCTGCAGGCGCAGCATGAAGCGCAAAGCCAACTTTACCTGTCCCTTCAACGGAAGCTGCACCATCACCAAGGACAACCGGCGGCACTGCCAGGCCTGTCGCCTCAAACGCTGCATCGACATCGGCATGATGAAAGAGTGTGAGTTGACCTTTCTGGCCTCTGATATACTCGCAGTGTAACCAGCAGCAGCATTTGGAGAAAACATACACCTAATCACTTAAAATATCTCAATCTCCATCTGTGGATGCTGAGAGAAATGAAAATATCCTAACTATATTTTCCTACATTTTGAATTGTTCTTCACTATATTGGTCTAATCTATAATGAGCTGTTGATAAATTAATAATTGCAGGAATTTGAAGCTGCATTATTTGTAATAATAGCCAACAAAACATCTTAAATTGCTATAGCTCCATATTGTAGAGTTTGACAAAGGTTTACCACAGTAATCCAGACCCATGTGGTTCTATCGGCTCTAGATGAATGAAGGTTCTTGATGTGGTGTCGTCTGAGGGATCAGGGATCACGGTGTTCAGCTTAGGCTTGAACCCTTGTCCTTTACACACTGGAATACATTCAGATTCCTTGAATCTTTTAATTCTGTTCTGCACCGTAGAGGCTGAAATATCCAAATCCCTTCCTGTCTTTCCTTGAGGAACATTGTTTTGAAACATTTCAATCATTTTCTCACTCATTTGTTGACAACTTGTTGATCATTAGCTCAGACCTTTCCTAGATGCTGCGTTTGGACAGTATAATACGTCACCTTTAAGTCAAGAATTTGCGTTTAAAACCTCGGTTCTGTGTTCTTTGTATTGATAACTTGTTCCTGTTTGGTCCAGTATTGTCAGTGAATTATACTAATGCTAAATCTTTTTAGAGAGAACAAAACACCTGCAAAGGCAGCTCAGTCCCCATAGGCAGCCCTAACCCTAACTCTGAGCAAATCTCTGCAAACTCCATCAAGACTGCATTCACATTTTGGAAGACGATGGTCCAAAGATACCTCATTTCAAATGTGAAAGAAATCTGTGAACATATGAATGAAATATTGAGACATAGTGATCTTTAGAAAATCGTCAAACTTTTTGTGGCAGTAGATCTTGACACTCATACATACATACATGTATAGGGTGAATTTAGAATCAAATCAGATGACTTTTAACCAAGGTATGAATTTTCTTTTAATGTCACCATGGTCTTTGAGCCCAAAATGGCTAAAATGTAATCATCTGCAGCCACTGTCATCAGGAAATCACACAGGAAAAAAAAAAATCAGGACCCTAGACTGGAGACAGACAGACAGACAGACAGACAGACAGATACCGAGATAATTGTATTGTATGTCAAGTGTAGTTTCCCTTCGACAGTTTTCTAGAGGTCAGTGATGACATTTACACTGATTCAAGACTGTTTCCAGATGGTATCGTGCAGATTCCACTTGATATTAGAAAGTTCTAGATATAGGAAATAAACTTGAATATTTGAAATCACTTCCTACAAAAAAAAAGAAAAAAAAGATGATGTTTAAATACTCTGATTAAATGACTTGAATGCCTACCTATAAGTATGTGTTTGTACTTGTTGGGTCCTGCTGCTTATAAGGAAAGTAGGCATATTATTAGATCTATCAATTAGTCTGTAATGCCATGAAATGGGAACATAAATTAGATTTGTAATGGTTGCTACTGATGGTAAATTAAAGGGAAGCCTCTTGTTGATGCTCCTTTGATGTAATATTCATTTAAGCAGCTGCTTCTGATGCTGCCTCAGGATCAGTGCAAAGGTTCAAAAGCAAATCAGCTGAAATATGTTTGGTTTTTGTTGTTAGTTCTTGCTTTGGACAGAATAGCATTTTAATATGTTGTAGGTATATCAAATCAAATAAATGAAACAAAACTACATTTTTATTATTGTTTTACTGACGTTGATCCTTACAATTCTGTGCGTTATTAATTCCCTATATTATGTGTAATTTGTTTCGGTGAGTGCTCAGTCATTAGTTTACAGATGTGTTGGACAGATCACTGTCATGTTGGCTGATGAACGGATTTCCTGCCTGCATAGCACATAATCCAATCTATCCATGTAAAGACAACTGAAAGAACAGCAGCCAATAGGATCGATGGCAGGGTGTAAATTGATCTGATTTCAATTACGAGACAGACAATAGTGCATATGCACGGTGCCGGTTGGACCATATGGCAGAGTCGCGTGGTTAAAATCGGCGCTGAAGTAGGTCCTAGCAGATGGTTCTTAATTAGCAGCAGTTTGATGCCGTTAATCAAAGTGCAGTCATTTATCTTGAATAAAATGTCTTGCATATATAAAAGGCCGTTTGACACAGGTTTGCTCTTAGGTTTTACAGTAGCAGAGTGTAATGCAAGTAGAAGTAGTGCTTTGAATGTAGAATAAGGCATCAGCTCATCCCTTGTAAATGCAAATTGACACTGTGTCGCAACTGATTCATATTAACTGCCACATTAGACGTGGAGGTGTATTGTTTTGTTTTTTTTAATTGCCATGTCAGCAGTTCTTCATGTTGTCTGAGAGGTAATACTCCATCACTTCTGTATCACACTGACCACTGTAAAAGACTTGTAAACGTTTTTCTTATGAAAACATTGCAAGTCAGTGTGCATTTTACATTTCAGTGAGGCTATGAGAAGTAGACCCATCAGCATTGCTATGATTTGTAGTACAGTTCGGGCCGGGCCAAAAATGTTATAATAAAAACATTTGTAGCAGTTGATTTGGATAATTATCTTGATAAATGTCAAGGCATTATTTGCCTCAAGTTTAAGGCTTAAGTTTGAGTCTGAGTGAAGGTTCAAGAGGCCAGACTTTTTTTTTTTTTTGAAAGACGCAACAAGACCAAACGACGTAAAAGATGCAGTAACACAAAAATGATATCCAGATGAAACGAGACGTAAACGAGGTAAAAGACAAAACAACAATTATGTAGACTCAAGATGAAAATGTAAAACATGTAACAAGATGAAAACACAAAAGACGTAACAAGACAAAAACAACGTAAACCACAAAACAAGACAGCAAAAACACACCTGTGGTCTGTGATTTTGAGCTTATTCTGTTCATTTCATTTGTTTTGATTTAATGTCGTGAAAACCAGTGGATGCTGGCTTTCACACAACATATATCATCATTACTGTTTTCTCACCCAGCCCTATGTACAGTATACGACAAGAGAGAAGAGGGAGGGAGAGAGGAAAGGAAGGAAGCCAGGGGGGGCTACATCCCTGTTCAACAATGCCTCTCTTTCTTCAAAGACACACACACAGTGGTCTGGCCCACATTTCATTCACAAACACACTGTAGTTGTTGTGTTTATATTTTTGTGGGACAGAAATGATACAGCGCAAGGTTCAGTCTGACGATGACCACCAAGTTGACCACAAATAGCCACATGACACCAGAGTGTTTATGTTTTCTTGGGGGGGGGGGTTCATTAGTGTAAAATAGTGTCTTTGTTGTCACCACTGGCAGGTTCAGAGAAAGGCCACCGTAGTCTCTGCTGAATGCTGCAGACGCTCCGCACGTCTCCAGTGTCTCGACATCAACAGCTCTGCAAATGCTAAACCTGTTTTACACATTAAATGCCAGCTGTATTTGTATGAAAATACGTGGAAATATTCACTCGTGGAACATGGGAGTGAGATGACCTCACTGGTCAAAGTGAATTGAAACACATCAGTCGTCTCAATTCCAGAGCAGCACAGTCCATCCGAGTGAACTGTTTTAATGTCACGACACTTACATTCAGTACAAGTACTTCCAAACAGCCACACATATTTCTGTGATCCTGTGAGCATTAAACTGTTTGCTTATATGTCAGTGCAACTCCAACTGTAGCCTGATACTGTGGGGTCGACTCCTGAGGCTTCACCTTAGAGTTAGAACTTTAGTGTAGTCCTGTCTGTCTGGACGTGTGAGCTCATTTAGTTTTCACTCTGTGCATCCTTGATTTTAATGACAACGTTCAGCATGCCTGTGTCAAAGTATGTGTATAATAACACAGCAACTGTGCCTTAAAATTCGAACTACATGTTGAGGCCGGGATGAAGGTGTGGCACTGAGCACTGATTGTTGAATTGGTTACAAGGTTTTCAGCTTTCTACCAATGTTTGCTTGTCATCTCAATGTACTTGCAGTTAATTAACACATCCATACACACCAGCAACCAGGTCGTGTTTTAATTGCTCATCTCCAGGAGGTGTTTCATCAGTTTGTCTCATTATGCATCTTCTAACTGTCAAGTGTGACACAAAAAACTGTGTTTTGACTTGCTGGTTCACTCAGAAAATAAAAATGCAACACATCGCCACAGTCAGAGGGAGCTTATAATGTCACATTTCACTGTTTTATATACAGTGGATATAAAAAGTCTACGCAACCCTATAACCTGTACAACGCAATTGAAAAATAAACTGAAAACTTTCAGGGAGGTGAAGTAAAAAAAAACAACTGAGATAATGAGGTTGCACAAGTGTGCACACCCTCTTATAACTGGGGATGTGGCTGTGTTCGGATTTAAC
>JAPQRN010000025.1:20397751-20417078 GCA_037367275.1 Coranthus polyacanthus | reverse complement strand
ATATAGGACTAGGTCTAAAATGAGTAAGTGCAGATTTGAAATCCCACAGTTTAAAACAAATCTCTGTTTCCTAAATCCAAGTTTATTTATGTAAACCAAAATTTGTGGTTCAATATGGAGATGCTTGCTTATGCAAATTAATATATATGAACACATAAATTAAACATAATTAGCTTAAAGATTACTTAGCTAGTTAGCCTACTCACAGTGGCTCAGCAGAGAAGCTCTAATTTCTCTAATTAAAGTTAGTGGCTGAGTGAATGGAGCCCTATGGCCAAAAAATAGAAACAAGTAAATCCAGATTTGAAAATAAGCAGAGCTCTGCTGCACAATGGAAAAACTAATCTACGTTTAATCAGTCCAATTTATTGATATAAACCAAAATGAGGGTTTCAAGACTGAAATGCTTGTTTACCCAAACTACCATGAATGAATGCATAAATTTAAAATATTTTCAAGTTCCGTCGGGACCTAGCAAGTATAAAGGGGAGCAACTTTGTGCTCCCTTGTATTCCTTAGCAAATTACATTTTATTTAAAAAGTAAATCGCTTGATACACATCTAGTCTAATCTAACTAGCTATGGTTAGTCAGGTAGTCGGCTCTGCAGAGAAATATTAAGAAATAAATAAATAATTTGCAGGGGAAAAGTTTGAAACAGTAAAGTGTTTACTAGCTAGTTTAAAAACTTCCTTTGCCTATTTATGATGGCTCAGAAGAGAAGCTCTGCTTTCTCCTGTTTTTCTTTGAGAAAAGTTATTGGTCAAATTTGCCAAAAAGTAGAAGATAAAATAACTCACTGTCCCTTGAGGAACTTGATTAGTTTTCTCAGTCCATCTCAAAAAGGCAACCATTTTGAAAGTTAAACCTCCTCAAGTGTAAGTTTAAAGTTATAAGTGGATCATATTTTAAATTGGAGATTATAATTTTGGTAGCTTTGGTTCAAAGAGCTAGTTTTAAAGTTTGGTGTAACATAATTCAAAGTTAGTCCATGATATAACCAGGTTTAAAAATGAATCATTGTTAGTGCACCTCGGCCTTAATGGAACTGGCACAAAAAATCCAGATATGTGTTATAACTGCTGAGTGTATTAAAATACAAACTAGCCCACACGTTCTTGCCTGTATCCACTCTTCCATTATGAACTATCGATAAGCCATTTAGTTTCATTCTCAGCACTGTGGGCGCCCTGACGCCGGACTGACCCAAATTCACCTCTTGAAGATCACAGCCCCGGAGGCAGTCGTGGGAAAAGCGGCAACTAAGCACCAAATCAAGGTTCACACGTACTGTATCGCACTGAATCTGGGTGTTTGCAGCCTCTGTAGTGTCACAAATTGGATTCTGTGCCTTTGCATCTCTGTGTCTCTGGCATTACTGGCACTGACCAAACCCTTATTTTCTTCTTCTTTGCTTCTCTCAGCCGTGCACGGCACCACATCCAGGCAGTCGCCTTCCAAGCAGCAAACTTGTCTTTTGGTAAACTGCGCTGCGTCTGCCAAGCGCTGTGGGGTGGTCAAGATGTTCCTTTGATGGTCTGTTGTTTTTTTGTTTTTTTTGCCTTAATGATGCCATCCAAGGGCTGAAACTTGGCTGCCGTTTGGCTGACTGGTTCAATCATGTTCTGGCCTGAGAATAGTTGCTTATGCTGCCTGTGCCAAACTTTACCCAAACTGTGCCTATTCATGATTGGGCTCTTGTGCTGCATACTTGGATGTGCTCACCACAAGGAGTGGTTCTAGGCAGACCGCTCCTGGCGTTGCTCTGGATGGACACTGGAGCAGTGCCAAAGCCTAATTAATGACGGTGGGTGAAAAAAGATGAAAGCCAAGTAAAAATGCTTTGGTGAGCTAAACAGCCCCGATTCATTCAGTTACCTTTTTTAGCCTGTGTAGCCCGTTGTTGTTGTTTTCCTGCATCAAAACATTTTGCGGTTATGTAATGTAATGCCTCTGCTGTGGTTGCAACCCAGGGTGCAATCACTGGAAATCCACTTCAAATATAGTTGTTTACATTTTCCACAAAAGCAACCAGTATTTAAGTGGATGATCAGAGCACTATTTAATTTAAACTCATCTATGCCAACATATTGGTCTCTTAGATTAACAGTTACTGTAAAGTATGTGTTTATTTGGTTTGTGTATTCATTTGCTGAAATTTGTGGGTCTCCACTTCACTTTCATATTTTATTTTAAAAACAGGTTTGAGAATTTGCTGTTTTAACAGATTAAGGCATTAAAACAGTTAGTCTAGTTTCCAGATCAAAGAGCAGATTAGTGCAGCTTATGTTTTTCTTACATAAAGCAAACAGTGTAAGAGTGTTTAAACTGCATGAACACGGTCTCTGTCCTGAAAAAAACCTATAAACTGTGGAAATGGCTTGATTTTATGAAGCTCCTGTCTGTAAGGTATGAATGGCCGGACAGTTTGTGTGGGGCTCGCCGCCGTATCTGCGTGCGCCGTGACCTCGTGGCTCTGGGCCTGTCCGTCTTTGGCACTCGCGGCCTGCCTGGCAGTCGTGCCGTCTGTCTTTCTGTCCGCACAGTCGAGTCCTTCATGGGTAATCGGTCGCTGTGGCGTGGAGTCAAAGGGATAATATGGGCCGCCGAGGCATTCAGGGGTCAGAGTCGTACTCCAGCAGGGACCCACAGAGCCAAGCTCCAGACCTGGATGACAAGAATGCCTTTCTGGTATTATTTCAAGCGTGTGCGCTGTTATAGTTTTGACAAGCGTGGCAGTATACTAATTACTTCTTTGCTTCCTGTGTGGTATTATCAGAGTGCATCAATATAAAGAATAAAAGCCATTTGCAATGAACTTGTTAGTTACTGCGATTATGATCTGAAGTGTGATTGAGGCGTGTGTTTACTTTGGTTTAAATATTTGCTCTGATTATATTCTATACAGCTTCAGTTATGGGTAATTAACTGTGTATCCTCTGCACAGTTTCCTGAGAGTCCTGGGAAGTGCGCAATGTGTTCTTAGTCAAACACAGATGACATAAGACCTCCTGTTCCTTTCTCTCAGCTAAGCCTGTTCTCACACTCTTGCGTACAGTTTACATATGTACATATGGAAAAGGGACCAGTGGATTCAGTCTGTCTGTCTTTTTATTAGGCTTACATTTAGCTTATGTCAGGGTTTTGTTTTATTTTACGTGCTTTTACGATGATAGTAAAAGAAAAGAATGATATTAAGCTGTTGTATGTTAACTCTACCAGGAAAAAAACAAAGACCCAGATGAGAAATGACTGGGATTTGTTATCTAAATGTGTGTTAACCTTTTATTGTCCTAAAGTCTAACCAGTAAAGCATAAATAAATAACAAAAACACTGAATCGGAATGATGGACCATATTAAAGGTCCACTGTATAGGATTTACAGGGATTTAGGAGGATCTAATGGAATATAATATTCATAATTTTGTTTTCATTACTGTATAAATCACCTGAAATAAGAATTGTTGTTGCCGTTGCCTTATAATGAGCTGTTTATATCTACAGAGGGAGCAGGTCGCCTTTCATGTTGTGGCGCCATGTGTCTGCAGTAGCTCCGAACGGACTTCCTCTTCTTCTTTTTTCCTTTTTATAACAGGTGCCATCCAGCGTTAAGGTTTCCTGCTACATTTGAGTCTGGACCAGTGTTAATATCCCCTTAATTTAAAAGCCCAGCTCGGATAAAACAAACACTGACTCGAACAAGAGACGAGGCCAAAGTGGTGAAATCTGCAATTTCGCCACTAGATGTTATTAAATATTACACACTGAACCATTGTAGTTTTTCTTAGTCGCTTTAGTGCACGCAGTAAATGCATTTCTCAAAACAATGTGTGCACAGCACAGTAGATTACCTGCAAAAGCGTGTCATTTGCTCAAAATGCTTAGTTTGTGTCAAAAGCAAACATTTATGCCAGTGACTTATGCCGTTGTTTATGAACAAGATGGTCAAAATGTGTAGCCATGTTGTTAACAGAACAGTTTACCATGTAAGTATTTTCTAATGAAAACTGTCAATACTGACTGAAAGTGCACAAGGCAACACTTTTTTCTGTGTTGCATAGCAATTTCAAAACTACAAAGTTACACATTACTGTGTGTGGGGGATTGATTGGAAGACAGTGGGTATGATTCAAAGTTTTTACTGTACTCTACTGTTTGTACTGCAAGGCTTTTGCAGCACTGTGTTGCACAAAGGAAAAATTCAAAATTCTACATTCACAGTAAAAAACACCCCTTGGGCAGAGTTGTACAGTGTCTCATCCTGACGTTCCACAGATTGTTGTCCATCCTTCCTCCTCTTCTTCTGGGCTGTTAACCCTGCTCATTTCCTTGTTGTCTCTCCATTACGGTGTAACACTGTGTTCTGCTCTTTGAAGGCCTGCGTAATGCCTGTATGTTTTGTAGGGAAGGACTGTTCAACAGAGAACCTGTATAATATGTTTTGACCAACATGACAATAGCAATTGATAATGTCAAAAAAATAGCAGAGAATTGTACACAAGCAATTGCATGGACATACAAGAGCATTCACTATTTGTTCTGAGTAATGACAAATTGCTTTTATGATGTGCACGAGTGACTAGATGATGTGGAGGTTTCAAGATTCAGATTCAGATTTCAATTCTGATCTGAGAAATGCACCAAAGCAACCGAGAAAAACTGTAAAGCTGGTTCATGCAAACCGTAGTGTTGGAAATAGCTCTTCCACGTGTAGAGCGATGGCAGCTGCCTGGCTCACAGTTTGCAGTGAATAAGAAAAGTCATTTTATATACAAGCACCATGCATTCACACTAAGCAAATTCAACAGCCTGTAAAGAGTCAAGAGGAGGAGCACAAGTCTCATATCCTCTCAGACCACTTGAATCACAATAAGCTGATTAATAAACTCATAATCAAGGAATTTTTGACACACAAAAAAAAAACAACTTTAATTTATGTAATTATTTAAGTTGTTTTCATACTTAATACGTAATTCATATTTCAAGAGATGTTTTTGTTGAGTTTAGAAGAAAATATTTTAAAGGGACCAGAACTTCAGTATTATGTTTGTTTATTGCAAGTCATATTGTCATCGCAGTGTTATCGCACATTTCAGATTTTCCTCATGTCGTGCTGCCTCGTAGGCAGTTAGAAGGTTCAAGGCAGGGCTGGGCAGTAAGGCCAAAAATGGTATCATGATGAAAATGTTCATATCAGTCGTTATTATCAGTGATAATTAAGAGAATGAATGTCAAGTTATTATTTCTTTGAAGTTTAAAGGCTGTCTTTTGGTCACAGGTCAAGAAGTCAGACAGTTATTTGTGGTTTGAAATTATTCATAAAGGATGCAACAAGATGAAAACGGCGTAAAAAACGTAACAAGATGAAAATTATGTAAGAGATGAAATAAGACATAAAAGACAAAACAAAACAGAGACGTATCAAGACAAAACTTAGGTGAACGGAGTCAAAGTCACAACAAGCCGTAAAACAAAAACACACGTGTAGTCTCTGATTTTGTTAATTGCCTTTATTTTGATTTCATGTCGATGCTGTCTATTGCAACATTAAATCAAGATAAGGAAAATTAGTGCAATCTGAGTTTTTATTTAATACGATGAAAATGATATAACAATGAAAACATTGAAACATTTTGTAAGTGTTGTAGCTGAAAATGTAAAGATTTCTTAAAGATGAAGTGTCAGTGCTGTGACTAATACGGCCTCACTTATCAGAACTTGGTGGCAGACAGTGTCTTCACAGTGGAAGGAGCAGTGTTTTCAGGTCTGCAGTGTTTTCACGTGCAGTAAGGTAATGTAGCAGCTAATGTAACGCCTCCTGTACATACATGACAACATTAACACTTAAATGTACGGGCTGAGCCGAGAGATGTCTACAATGGCACTGCTACATGTAATACAATTCTTCTTAACTACTACTACGTACTTTGAATTTTCTCTAAGGCCTGTATGAGCACAGAAATGTATAAATACATTTTACTGTCTCTTCCTTTTACTCATCGGTAATATATTTGTGAATGTACCAAGAGATTTGGCAGTTTAGGAGCATCATCATTATCCCAATGATCAAATCTCATGGACATGTAGTATTAATCTGTCTTAAATAACTGATTTATACATATTAACATCCCAGATATGAAACATGTTTTGTTCGTGCCAACAGAATTAGACTTGGGAAGTTATTGAAAAATATAGAAATGCTTTTCTGCACGTGCATATTATGTATAAAAAGGGCATTTTAAATCCAAAAGAAATGGCTGCAAATGTATTTCAATCCATGATAAATAATGATGAACTATGTGAATATGAGATTACAAACTAACGTGATGCTCCAGGACGTGTGGAAGTGTTGTGCAGAGAAGAGATCCGCTCATTTCGTCAAACCTTAAAGGAGTTACTATAAACAGTATGTTTAAACCATTCTGCCGTGCCCGCTGTGCCACTCTTCCTGCAGTCTCCACTTCTGCTGCATGAATAAAGCAAAAGGCACTTAAACATCCAACACCCGCTGTATCAGCGGTATAAAGAGGCAGCAGATGTGACAGGGCCGCTGTGCGTGCCAACCTGAGGTGATCCTGAGGAGGCTTCATGTAACCCGGGATCAAAACGCAAAGCTTACAATTACTGTGCTCTTTCACCTAGTTTTCGAAGCTAGATGAGTTTTACTGCAGACCTTTTTTTGTTTTTGTTTTTTTTTTTTTTGTGGTTTCTGTGCTTTGTCTGTCACTCTTTGCAAAGCAGAAGGTGTAAAGAGAATGTGGTGTCATTACACTAATCCTGTGTCTGGGTATGTGCGTGTTTACTTTCACCAAGTTACACGACGGCCCAGATCAGTTACCGTCTGCTGATGCTTGGGCTGATAATGGAGTCACCTGTTGATTAAACCTAAGGCTTGTCTATGATTGATTGACTGATAAAAATAAAAGACACAATCAGTCAATCAGTCTTCATTACAGCCTCTGGGTCCAGGTAAAAGAGGAAAACACAGTCGAAGAGAATAAATATCCCAAAAGCACAGTCATAAACCATAATTTAAAGAGTATAAATCAACATCCGACAAAAACTTAATGGCAACAATCAGTATAGTGCTCAGTGAAGTTCTGTCATTTGTAACTGCTTTACTGGTGTAGAAAGGAGGCTTTTATATATTCTTGTAGTGTGCCAAAGGATTTACCACACTGATCTCTTCTTTTTTTCTTCAAAACCTCCAGCAAATGTTGTTGTCTGTCTAAACTGTAGGGTGGAGATAATAAGATAAATTCGCTGATTTTGCTCTCTCGAACAAGTGTTTGTTTGATAAAGTAACAGTTGTCAGAAATCCTAAAATGTGCTCCTTGTAAAAAGTATGAGCAAGTTAAAAGATACCGTACACGATCAGGATGGCATCACCATATTTTGAGTCAGGAAAAAGCCTGATAAAGAGATGTGTGGTTTTGGTCATTTGTAATAATTCTAAGCAAAGCAGCTTAACTTTAATGATTTGGATTTTTGTTTCACTATATTTTTTCTGGCAGTTTTGAATGCAATATTTCTGAATATGTGTGTGGTTTTTTTTCTAGTTTCTTACACGGTATTTTAATAAATCTTCTCCTCCCTCTTCTATTTACAGTTATCCTGACAGATGAGGAGGTTCAGAGAAAGAAGGAAATGATACTGAAGAGGAAGGAGGAGGAGGCGGCCCGCGAGGCCATGAGGCCGCGGTTGAACGAGGAGCAGGCGAGGATGATCTCCTGCCTGGTGGAAGCTCACCACAAGACCTATGATGCCTCCTATTCCGACTTCTCCCGCTTCAGGGTCAGTGCACACAGAGAGGCTTCTTTTACCGAAACCGCTGCCACATTATCACTGGTTGAGCCCGGATCACTTTGTTCTCCACCATCAGCATCGGGTGGAGTAGGTTAATGATGTCATGCTACAGAAGGGAGGGTCCCTTAACACATGACAACATGCCAAAAAGTTACATGTCCAGCAAATCCGATCTGCTACAGAAATATTAGAGTGAGTGAATATGTGTTTTTTATGTCAGCAGCCTCCCATCAGAGGGAAAAACGCCCCCGGGAGGCAAAATACTGAACAACTGCATGTGTTATGGTGTTCTATTAACAAAAATATTGTCTTACTATATGAATACCATCTGCTCTGCTGTACCACAACACTACAAAGCATGCAGCCTTTCTTTGGGTTTGTACCCATAACTGTAATTAAAAGTAGGTTTATTTTACATCTAAAACACCAGGAGACAGCATGTTTGGTGTTCAGCAGGGGTGCGGTGCCAAAACGCTCCATTTCAACCTTATTTACATCATAATTATTTGTTAGTCTCTCCCTGTGACTAAGCTTAAATCCTGGCACAGAGTGAATGGAAAATGGGATGTCCATTATATGTGAGGAGATGAAATAAACACACCTACATTTTGACCTCCTTGGTCAAAATGTATACAGTTAAATACGGTTGCATCATTGTACTTAGTTTTCACTTTCAAATGTGTCACTCTAACAGTAACACACCAGCTGCATTTACATGGATTTGATTTAAGATCAGGTTTTTGAAGGATCGTGCGTTTTTGTGTGTAAACACAATGTTCCAATTCACCAGGATAAGACCGCATTTAAGTTTTGAGAAACCCAACTATTAGGACAAGATATCACCGATTCCCCAATTCAATTTCAGTTGGGTTCAATTGTGGATATTTCCGTTGTAAATAATCATATACATTGTAAAGGAACGCTCTAACCTGGTGCATTATTAATAATATGCATGCTTATATCAAGAAACAGTTGCATTAAAAACACACTTTGCCGATCGCCACGCATTGCAGATCCACCACTTCCGTCGTTACCTTTCACACTAAAAGCCCTGAACGTGAACACTATATGACTCAACATAGTCACCCTGAAAATTTCACAGAGATGTAACTAAAAACAGTTTACAGTGAAATGGCCACAAGTGAAGTTACACCAGTCAAGTCAATATATAACGTAGGCCTAGTTGTTTTTACTTTACTTTTCATTTTACATACTGTGAATTTAATGTGCTTTTTATTTAATATGTCCAACAAGTACCAATAAGTGTTTCTTTAGTGCGGATGAATTAAAGCTCAAGCTTCCCTCATTCATAGCAGAAAGGCATATATTTAAAATTTGATCTGATTTTATTAATTGATATCTTTTAAATGAAGATCGATTTTAATCAGAGCTTCTTTTGTTTTTTTAACTCAGCCCTTCAAATTATGCAAATGCTCCAAAAGTAACTTGGATACTGCTGCATTTAATGCATCTTATTTTTCTTTGTGAACACTGCTGACTACCTGAACAGGCTTCAGAAACACAAACGATAGTGACAGCCAGGAGTGTCTCATATCTGGAGCGATGAAGACAGCGACTTTTCTCTTTCCATGAATTTCACAGGCGTTAGTGCAAATACCAGGCAGTAATCAGGTTGAGTGTGTAATATTTAGTGACATCTAGTGGTGAAGATGCAGATTGCATCGCTCTGCCCTCACCCTGACTCTGACTACGGAGGCCACTAAAAAGGCACTCCATAGATATAAACAGTTGCGAAATATAAACACAACAGTTCTTATTTTCAGGTCATTATACACTAATGAAAACATAATTATGAATTTTATATTCCATTTCTGTAATTAGATGCCCCTAAAATCCCAGTAAATCTTGCACACTGGACCATTAAGTGGTATTTTAACAAACTGTATATCATACATGTGTTGGAGAGTGTGGAGGAAAATTAGTTTACTATGAATGTGCGACTAATGGGATGCAGCACTGCTCCTGTGATCTTAAGCTAGCTGTAAATACTGTCTGTAACCACAGTCATATTTACTTTAAACCAACACATCAGCTACCACTCTCTGCATGTGTTTTCAGTTTGCTCAACACCAGTAACACGAGTCACCGAAGGCGTTTATGCACCCGACAGCGGCGTTGTGTTTTCCTCCTCTACTTGATACGTTTTAGAGGACGCTCTTTCTCTCTCTCTCTGCACACCCCATAAATTGGGTCGTCTGGGCAAAATTAGATGGAGGAAAGAGATTGGACGGGATGTCTGAGAGAGTCTAACAACACTTATCTGTGATTTATAGTGTCAAGTTTGATTCTGGTACCTACTGTGCAGACAGCCGCAACCACACTCAGACTGGGTAATAAATACCTGTGTTTTCCAGCTGTTGAGTGTCACTTTGAACTGACTGTGATCTTTACAACTATTCTGTGAATTCCTAAAATAATAAAATAAAAGACCTGACTGCACAGTCAGAAAAATTGCTTTCCTACAGCTTGTTTTTAAAGAAGCCAGGTAATCAATTAATTGATTAGTCAATCAAAACATTATTTATTTATTTTTTCTAAACGGAAGTGTCAAACATTTGCTTTTCAGATGTGATGATTTTCTCAGTTTTCCACCCCTTTCCTATTTTAGGCGAAGGTTGATTGTATTTGATCCATTTTCCGGACTAAAGCCCTAAGTATTTCTGTTGTGTTTCTCTGTTTGCAGCCTCCGGTGCGTGAAGGCCCAGTAACACGCAGCGCCAGCCGAGCTGCCTCCCTTCACTCTCTGTCTGACGCCTCCTCTGACTCATTCAACCACTCACCTGGTAAGAAACACTCTTTTTTCACTCTTCTGCCCTTGTTACCTTTCATACTCAAGGGCAACTCTACCTTACAGCCATGATGACATCTATAAACCACACAAACACAGAGGCGGTCACTACCTCTGCTTTTATACAGTGTGAAAAAAATCCCAGCATCCATGTACGTTAAGTAAGGCTCCTCACTAAATGTACATGCACTCATACTGTACATATATATGCATAATTGTGTTGAACTTGAAATAAAGTTCAATTGGCGTGTTAAATTGTTTAAATCTTTAAGACCTCTGTATGTCTCTCTTCAGGTTTCAGGCCTGTCCCTGTTTGTGCCACTACTGAATAAATTACAGATTCCTATTAATGACAAGTGACTACAATTTTAAATGGGGTGTTGTACCACCTTTGTTATGTTGTTAGAACATTAAATCTTCAGTTTCTTCAGACTGTAACATCAACTACTGCTTATTTATCTTCAAAACTATAACTTTAGTCGTGTGACACGAGCAGAAGCTAACAAGGATACTAATGAATTGGACTGAACGTGTTACTTTTTGTTACATCTATTTCTACGTGTTTTGTTTTTTTTAATTTGGTTTCTTAAGGTCACTATTCACTCGTCCTTCATATTCTGTCTCAGCCTCTCATTAGGTGCATTTCATAAAGGTATTTTATGCATTTTGTATTTGAAAATGTATGTTGTAATGCAAAAATTCCCAAAAGCTTCCACAATTTCGTAAAAAAAAAAAGTTTTTACACTTGCTGGAGCAAACATTTGATTCACGTGACTGATCAGCTGACTGATTCCTGCCGTCTCCTGTAGATTGTGGATCCCCATGAAACACTAAAACATGTCTGATGAGGAGAGCAAATTTATGGAAACGGCTACCGAATGCTTTACTTCTACTCGATTTCTTACAGTCACATATAAAATAGTCCACATCGCCACCTTCTGACAACATTTACATGCACAGCACAGTTTATTCGCTCTAACACAATTTGCATTTTTTTTCTTTTTTTGCAACTTTTCAAATTTTCTTGACATTTTATGGAAACACAGCTAGTGTGTCTTTTCTGTTTCTCTGACTGAATTGCTTCCTTTTAATCCCTTCCTTACTCTGCTTTGTCCCATTTCTTCACTGTCCTCCACCCTTCGCTTGTGTCCTAATCCCGTCTCGAACAGAGTCCGTGGACACCAAGATGAACTTCAGCAACTTGTTAATGATGTACCAGGACGGTGCTAGCAGTCCAGACTCCAGTGAGGAGGACTCCAAGCTGTCAATGCTGCCCCACTTGGCTGACCTGGTTTCCTACAGCATCCAGAAGGTCATCGGTTTTGCCAAGATGATCCCAGGCTTCAGGTACCTCTGTCTGATTCACACAAATTGCACCTGTCTTCATGTGTGTGGCATTTAGAGGTGGTTTTGACAAGCATGTTATCGCTAGGAGGTGCCAAATTGTACAAAGCCTAGATGCCCAGGGTTTGCGCACACACACACACACACACCGACAGATAACAGATAATGTAAAACAAACATACACATACTACTTACATACACATACCTGCACATGAATCAGGATATGTGCAGAGGTGAATGAGCTAAAATAAAGTAAATAAAAGAAAAATAAATAATCATATATGGACATTATATGGGTGTTTTACATAAGCACTTTAATCGCAGAAATAATATGTCTCCCCATGTAGAGTGTATACAACCATTGGTTTGTGAACTGCTGTTTTGAAGCCTCAAACAACAGTCCACAAACCAATTAGCCATTGCAATCCTAACTTTTGGAGCCAAACATGACCATATTTGGAAAAAAGGGTGGGGGTGGAGAAATGCGAGGCGTGGTGGATGGAACTTATAGCTAATATAACCAACTGAGAACACAACGACCACACTGCCAACCAGGAAATGTCAAGCTAAATGCCACCAAGTCATTTCAGCTACTTGCTAAATGTTTACACACACAATTGCGATTTGAGATTGTGATATAAACTTCATGAAACATTGTAAAAACATCCTCTGATGTTCAACAAACTACACTGGAGCTGTCTCTCAGATAAAAATATGTTTTATTTAATAAACAGAATCTCCAAAAGTGCATCTCAGCAGGTGAGCAAGCTGTCAATCAAAGCCCACACAGCACACATCAAAGTCTTCTATTAACCCTAAAATCTTAATAGAGAATTAATTTACAAAAGGAACACTGGTACACTTATTAGAGGGTCCAAATAAAGTGAATGAGACCAGAATGACTTCTGTAAAAAAAAAAAAGTGCATTTCTAGGGAATGTCAGTTAAAGCTGGGATTTTTCAGAGCCAACATTAGTTTTATTAATGGTTTTAATACGATGCTTTCATCTTTGCATTACTTCTTCATCCACATCCCTTAAATCCCCAAACTGTTAAAGTATATGGGTTATGAGTCTCTGTAGGTCAGAGTTCCAGTTAAATAATATATGTTATATTACTGTGGATCCATTAATTACATTTTGACTGTGTTGCCACTGCACGGATGTGATGGGTATCTGGTAATGATTTGTTGACTGGTAAAGTCTAATCAAAACTACAGACACATGGGCGAGCAGTCTGAACTTGCTCACCTCACACTCACTCAGAGACACACACACACACACCCTCTCTCACACTCTCACACACATGCACACACACTGATGCGGGATGTTATTGTGTAAGGCGAGATGCTATTATTATTACCCAAACAAACAGACTCTTCCAAGAATGAGCTGGAACAGCGTGTGGAATCATAAATACACACTGAGCTGAGAGATAACTTCATAAAGTAAATGTATGCACATACAGACACCATGTAATAAAAGAACTGTGGACTTAGATCTCCTGTATCCCTATACATCAAGTGTGTGTTTACATCTACGCTGTCATATAGAGGTAGATGATTGTTGATGTGCTGCGGACCTTCATGCAGTGTGTCATGGGTATATTATTCAAATATTTGAAGCTGAGACTTGACTGAACGCTTCATGACGAAATATAAATCAGGGCTCAACAATTAGGCTTGTCTGCGTGACTAGTAAAATGCCATGTTGGGAGACTAAATCTAGAAATTCATAATAGTTTTTTCTGGAGCTGATGATGGAAGTAGCTGAGGAGTGAGCTATCTTCCTTCCTTTTCCTCTGTGTTTAGAGTGGCGTAGTGCAGGCATCGGGCACTTGTGAGAAAATGACAGTGAGTAAAGACGCCTATGAGCTGAAGCGATTATTTCAGTCATCCTGGAAAAAGGGTTTAAGTCAGGTAGCGCATGTATTGCGCAGTTTGCTGTAAGTAAGTAAAGGCAAGTCAAGTTTCCAAAAAATGCTGTTTGAGCGTCAACGGCATTTCACTCTAAGAGCTAAGAGGGACAGCTGCTAATAAACAGCAAAATTAACTTTAGTCTTTGTTGTCATTTGATAACCACTATTAAATAAAACAATTTGTACTGGGGAAGGTAAAAATTTACTTTGGGCAAGTAGATTTCTGACCAACTTGCCCGACCAGGCAAGTGAAAGTAATACATTAACGTTGAACCCTGTAAATAAAAACAAAGGAACATTTTAAACGTACATTGACTCTGTTATGCAGCTCAATGACTGTATGTATTTTTTGTTCTGAACCGTTGCCCCTCTCTGCTCTTTGACAGAGACACAGACTGTTGAATTAAAAGAGTATTCTCTTGCTGATTGAATCATTTTACAGCATCTAAATAGTAAATTCAGACTGGTTTATTACGATGAGTTTGCAGACCTGATTATCAAGGCAAATGATGCTTATGGTGCTGATACAGATTTATTCTGTTGCTGCTGGATGGAGAGACTTTCACTTTGCATGTTAATGAGAAATAGGTTGTTATATTCACATGTACATGTAGGACACTTTATGTAACGTTTTTGCACTCAATCAGTTGCACAGGCTGTTTGCGATCAGGTACCACGTGGCACTGCTTCTCAGCATCTTACATGAAAACATCAAACAACTGACTGGGGATAAACAACCTTTTGAACTGTGTCGTGATGAGTTTCGGTTCATGAGAAAAGGCTTGATATTGTGACGGTTGGGAAGGTTTTGTATTCGTTTGTATTGACACACATATTTGCAGGAAATACTTGAAATAATAAACAGTTGCAGGGATTTTCTGAATGTGTGCACTCCACAAAACCTTGGGATGGAACCTTGTTGCTACAGTAACCACACAATACATTAACTGTGTATTCTGTATTCTGTGCCTCACTCATATGTCCGTACACTCACAGACGCACACACGAGTGTAGGTGGGTAAGAATAACATGGGGACGTTTGAACACCTTTTATCTGTTCTCTCGTGGTGGAAAGGAGCAATGTGGTGGCCAAAATCGTGGGTGCAGTTTACACAATAACTAAAATATCATCCCACTTAATTTCTGCCACTTGAACTATTGAGTGTTTTTCAAGTGCGCGTTTATTTGCACTACACACATAACAGCCCGCATCCACACCATTCACTTGTCTGAAAGTAGTCATTTTGTGTTATCGAGCTTCCATACTCCCACCTTTATTGTTTTCCCTCTGCTTTTCTATTATCTTGTTGGCAGATGAACCAAGAAAACACTCAGAAAAAATGAATTACAGAATCATAAAACATCACTAGCAATTCAACAGATACTCATCACAAATCCTCAATATCAAAATGACTATGAATCAGGCTATACATCTACAGCCAGACGTGCCTGCCTGCATGTCATTTAACAGTACCTTAAATTCATCTGATGACAACGGCTCCATATGTTTAGCATCACTTTGTAACTGATTCCATTTTGTCATTGTGTAACTAACTTTACAATACATGTTTTAATAAATAAATGCAGTAAATTGAGGAGGTTTGAATAGAGTAAAATAATGTTCCGAACTAATTAGAAAACAAAAAAAAAGAAGGAGCAAACCCGAGATGTAGGTCACTCTAGCTGAAGTTAAGTGGTATACCGGTCATACATTCCCATGACAGCTCTTTATAATATAATGTTAATTCAGGAAACTGTGTGAATAAATCATTGTCGCTGCAGACAGTGATTTGCAGCCCTTGTGAGCGTGCCGACTGCTGGCGGTAATATACGCTGTCTATGTGACTGTGTTGCAGAGAGCTGACAGCAGAGGACCAGATCGCCCTGCTGAAGTCGAGTGCCATCGAGATAATCATGCTGCGCTCCAACCAGTCGTTCAGTCTGGAGGACATGTCCTGGAGCTGCGGAGGACCCGACTTCAAATACTGCATCAATGACGTTACCAAGGGTTGGTTTCACTTTACTGGCACATTTAAACAACAGCTGTAACAATAGGCAGCAGATTATCTACTGTCGTTCACTGCTAGAAGTGCTACTGAGCGCTGTCCAGAGTGTATTAGGAGGAGATCCCTATTAACTGTGTGTAACCTACTTACTACCAGTTATAACTTCATAGTATAATAATAATAATATAACAACATCATTTATTTTTAAAAGGAAGCAATGTTACAGTTGTTGTCAAATCTATTTTTAAGTTCTCCTTAAACATTAATTACTACTATTTAATACTTCTACATTATTGACATTCGACAGCTGTTTCATACATAACTGATTCCTTCATATGTCATGTATTTTGTGTGGCCATTTAAATCTTGTAGTCATCAAAGCCTTCATTATATACATGATGAAATGCAAATGTTTTTATTTTATGTTTTTATGTTCTCCTCACGGTGAAATAAACCACAAACCTATAGACCAGTCACTATGTTAGGATTGGCGTAGAGGTTTTTAAAGGCAGATTTAATTATGATAGTTTAGAGCGGGAATAGGCAGCTAGCCGATTAATCGGTCGATATCAGCCCTGGAAAAAAGATGGACAGTGTCGGAAATGTAACTATCGTTAACTTTATTAGACAGTTGAAGTGACCCTCTAACGCATTGTCATTTTTGAGCTATTTTTTTTGCTCAAAGTCAGTAATGTCAGCTGATATTAGCTGTCAGACACTATTGGAGCTAAGATATCGATAGACTGATAAGAGATTTTACAAACTATCTGTAGATAGACTTTGCTAGTTTTTACTGAAACATTTGGCCTGTGTTTCAGTAAGACGTAAGCCTTTTAAAAAAACCTTTCTTATCAGATGCACATAATCTCCAAACACACACACCTTGTCTATCTAAAGCTCTTCATGTTTCCATGAAGGACACACATGAACTCCCTCTTCCATTGTGCACACTCTCAACGACAGAAAAGCATTCATTGTAGCAGCTGATGACACAGCTGTGATTTTTCCTCCACCTTATTTAAGATTCTTATAAGGATCACCCACACTTTGCTTTTCTATGCACACTTGCACATTACTGTGAGGTTTCGACTGCAGGTATTTTCATAGAAGCAATAAAGCAGCCACAAACGCACACTCAGTGTTTATTCACTCAGACATGCAGGGCAGGGCGCTACGCAGCACTGCGTCTCTGAAGCACGTTACTGTGTGAACTGTTTCCTTCGTAAGTGAATCGAAACACACGCTATACAGTATGTTTCCCTTAAGAAAGTAATGTTGCAGTATTAATGGTAAATGTTGGTCTGTCTCCCTCTGCAGCGGGTCACACTCTGGAGCTGTTGGAGCCACTGGTGAAGTTCCAGGTTGGACTGAAGAAACTCAACCTGCATGAGGAGGAGCATGTGCTGCTCATGGCCATCTGCCTGCTCTCCCCAGGTACTGCCCGTGTTTGTGTGTTTTTCTAAGTGTATTTCCAGCAGAGGCTCTTTTTTTTTTTTTTTTTTTTAAAAAAGGAAAGTTATACTGTAGTTTGTATTCGTGTTGCCTAATGGCCTAGTTCAATCCAACGTTGCTTGATGCTGCCAGTAAAAGTGAAAAAGGTTCTCATGGCAGAATAATCTGTTCGAAGCATAAAGTTACAGCAGCGGATCAGAAGCGGGTGGTTGTGAGTGTTTGAGTCGAAAACGGAGAAAAAAACCCCACAATGGGTCCTTGTACTGTTAGACATTTAAAAGAGTTCAACACCCAGGACTAGTGTTAGCTCATGAGCTGCAAGGCTTCACTAAATATCACATCCAAATGTAGACTATAACCCTCTACCTGAACACTCTAAGAACATTAGTCTGCTTCGTATCAGTAAATAAGATGTAAAAAAAAAAAAAAAAACGTGGAAGAAAAACAATATCCCTGATCTTTTCCATTTGCAGTCAAACTGGAGAGTCACGTAGTGGTACCACAGACTCACCTGTCCAGTGACAGCAGTATCTCTGATATCCATGAATGTCTGTAAAACTGAGACACTGTATAAAAACCCTCTAAGAGCATCTCTTGTTTTTGCAATACTATCTTGTATTTTGTATGTTCCTGTTAAGTGCACACAGGAACCGTTTACTGATACTGAGTCACCAAAATGCAAACTGTTTTTTTTGTCTTGTTTCTTTTTTTTTTCGTTTTACCCACAGCTAAACCCTGATGTAAAAATCTCTGTGTCAAATTTGAAAAGATTTTAAAACTAATTTGTGATTATTAATCACAACGAAGTGACTGATGCAATGTAATAATGGAGAATTAAATATAAAAACACAGAATTAATATGGAGTCCACATATGTATATTTAGTCTTTGAACTTTTTTACAAATTGTTTCTTGTGAACTATAGATTTCTACTAAAACCATCAAAACTGACTCTAACTAAGTGGCTTATTTCTCATATGCACTAACAGAAATAATAACAAAACCCTGGTCTAAATGTTAAAGTGTTATTTGGATTTCAAAACCATCGGGGTCATTAAAATTCTGCTTTATATGCACTAATGTAAAGTATTAGCAACAAAAACGTTCTATGTTCAAGTGCCAGTTGAATTTCAAATTGGTTCACTTTAGTCCAGTAAAATATGACAAAGACAAGGAAAGATTGTGCTGAGAGTTCAGAATGATGAATCTTTTTCACTTCATAGGAAAAATTCAGCTTCGTCCAGCTTTACATTCAATCAGTTACTGAGACAGACCGGTCTGTTTACATTGTCAGGGTAACATCAACTGGTACGTCGTGTTACCGTCATAAGGAAGTGCTGAGGCACATGTTGCTATTGACTGTGTTTATACAACCTTGGAGTTAATTATTAGACCACTGTGACAAAGTCGTGAAACGTCAACATTTGTCACAAATGTGAAATGTAAAGCCCTCAGGGTTTTCTTTTGTCTTTTGCCAGATTTTTGCCTCACATTTACACAAAAGAAATATTTACTCTAGTTGCTTACTTACTCTAATTTAATAAAGAAATAACATGTATTTAAGTTACAATACTCCACATTAAATGACAACAATAAGAAGCAACATATAAATGAATAACAGCCAATATCAAAAGGTCTTTTGAAGGACTATTATATTCAATTTCTTGAAGAAAATCACAGGTTGTATCTTCCTTGATCAATAGAAGAGGTTTGCTATTGATTTAGAAAACTGTGACATTACCACCACACTACTGAGAACTGTACTGAGAACACTGGATAGATCAGCTGCCACAGGACGTAAACAAATCACAGCTGTGTTTTTTGTACATGTTACACATCTCAAACAGGAACCGAACAATGATCAATACTTTTATATCACGGATGGAACTGCTTAGGTATTATCGAGAACGGAAAAATGCCTGGTATCCATTTGATACCAAATTTCAGTGAGGAACAAATCAAACATCAAACAGCTTTGATACATTTTTACACTATA
>JAPQRN010000025.1:20383926-20397651 GCA_037367275.1 Coranthus polyacanthus | reverse complement strand
CTGGTATCCATTTGATACCAAATTTCAGTGAGGAACAAATCAAACATCAAACAGCTTTGATACATTTTTACACTATATTAACAGACAACTTCAGGTTTATTTTTATGTTGTCAAATTGCTTTGGGTTTAGAAAAACTCAAATGAGCTGAAAACTAAAACTCAAGATTTGTACCTTAATGTGTGTTGTCAATTTCTTATTTTTTAAAAGGGAAATTGGTATTGAAGACAGTTTTATTTAGGAGCTGTTATCCAAGCCGAGGTATCGGTATCTGTATTGGTACCAGTACTCAGCCCTAATGTCAGTTTAACTCCTTCACACTGGACCGGGTGCATCCAACACCCAACACTTCATCATCCTCTCCGTTGTCTTCCGGCAGATCGTCCTGGCGTCCAGGACCACGCCCGCGTCGAGCAGCTTCAGGATCGACTTTCGGAGGCACTGCAGGCCTACATCCGGGTCAACCACCCCGGCGGACGCCTCCTGTACGCCAAGATGATCCAGAAGCTGGCAGACCTGCGCAGCCTGAACGAGGAGCACTCCAAGCAGTACCGCTCACTGTCCTTCCAGCCCGAGCACAGCATGCAGCTCACCCCTCTGGTGCTGGAGGTGTTCGGCAGCGAGGTGTCATAGCTGAGGGCGGAGGCGGATAAAAAAAACCACACAGACACAGGATGATTAACCAACACTCACAGCCTTTTCCCCCCAGAAAACCCCTGGACATGTAGGAAAACGATGGATAATCTAATAGGCAGACATCACCTCTTCATCCTCCTCCTCCTCCTCCTCCTCCTCTTCCTCTTCCTCCTCTGATCTCACCTCTGGATTTATGAATGAAACGCCTGAATATGCTGTGGATTTCCACAGCACTCTGATTCTCTTCTGACCTCTGAATTGGCAAACACAGACCCTAATTCTAATCCATTATCCCACCTGATATCTTACGATTCGTGGACATCCAGATCTTGAGATTTTCCTCATCCTCACCTTTCCCTGGATGATCAGTGATAGACTCCTTCTACTTTTTTTTTTTTTCTTCCCCCAGCGGAGACAGCCTGATGGATGGATGGACGGATGAGATCTCCACACCCCGTCTTCTCCATCCTCATTGCATTGCTCCATGGTCACATAATCACCATGTCAGACAGGATCAGGTTCACAGAGATCATCTTTAACCGTGCTGGCACTAGTGATGTAAAGCTAAACTGCCAGTAGTGTTACTACACTAGCGTCAGACGATTGACATTTTGTTGATATAAGGAAGAGTTAAGAGCGAGGGAAAGCTTACATTAATGCGGGAGATGGGACTCTAGCAGATAATCTCTGTGTTTTCCTGCTCATCCGAGGTCTTAGATGACCGGCTAAAGTGAAGAAAGGAAGTCGAAGGAGGAGTGTGACAGTTATGGGAACGGTGGAAAGGAAGGCGAGGACTGAGTAGAGGAGGTCGGATCGATGGTGAGAGTTGCTACGGTTGGAGTTCCCTGTTCACAAGACAAAAGGGAATTTCACAAAACAAGAATGTATGTATAATGCTATATAAATATAAATGATAAGCTGATATATAAATATATATAAATATATTTAAGAGAATTAAACATGTTTGCTTCCATTGAAGCAAATAGTTCTGAGTGTTGTAGAGGATTTGAAGGCCCCTCCTCGATCGTGTGTTTTTTTTTTTTTTTTTTTGTTCTTTTTTAAAAAAAAAAAAGACAAGTGCACACACAGAGGAAAGCGCTAAGAAGTGTGCGAGGAGTCCTTCTATTTTTGTGATGTGTGTACAGTATATGAGAATATTGATGGACCACAAGGGGGTGTACGCGGACAGGCTCTGACATGAGGGTTCAGTGCAGGGAAGCTCTCATATGTTTCTCCTCTTCGGACCTGTGAAGTTTGTAGACTGACATATACGCAAAAACACACGTTTCTGGGATAGCGAGTATCCAAAATATATCTGTTTCGGCTGGTTTAGATTGCTGCTACGACAGTTAGAGCTTGATAGTTGGACGGAAACCAACTACCTGCTGTTGCCTCAGGGAAAAGTTTGTCTGATGATATTGTGTACTTGGTGTTTATGGTGTGCGTGGCGTAAGCTTACAATCATAAGACGGAGATTGTTTTTTGAAGCTCTAGGCATCACTGTGATTTTAATCATACTAAATAACAGTGCAAGTAAGCTAAAAGGGACTTTTTAAAATGATAACTACAAATTTTCATTCCTTAGTTTATCTCTTTTAGTTCTTTTATGAAATAATTTGCATGATCTTCTAAGTTATTACAGAACATTTTTTAAGTTTAAATACCCATTAATGACTACATTTAAAAAAAAAAACAAAAACAAAAACAAACAAAAAAAAAAACAAAAAAACAGGTCACCTCTGTGTTAAAATATTGATTGACTGATATCAGCCTTAAGGTTTTTTTCAGGGCAAAGAGAACATTATATGGATGGTAGCAATATAGATAAGCAATGTATAGCCTGTAGTGTTTTGTGAATGAAATCTTTTAGATGCTCTAAGCAGAATTATAAAGCATAAGACGGAACTTTTTATATTTCATGTTAAACTCAAGCCTCATACCTTTTCTGTCACATTTCTATCATTTAACACCAGCCACATAAGCGAGGTTTAGGATGTTACTCGGACAACATCACTACATATCATATCACACTCTGTCGACACAGTGCATGCTCACCCCTCACGCAGGCCTGGATCACCCCCTTGTGGACGAACTTTGTAAATACCACTTGCTAGGTCTGTACATAGTTAGAGATTAATGTAGGCAAAATACTAAGAGAATTCAATTGTTGATGGCAAGATGCTCTGGAGATACAGCACTATATGCAAATAGGAGATGACTCTTCTGTTGTACTCAACTGGAATGGACAGAAATGACAATCCTGGTCACGGTGATGCCACTGGTAGGGAGCTCCGAAGAAGGCTGTCACAGTTGGGATTCGCGTTCGGACAAAATACTGCTTTGAGAAATTGGATATTTTTGACTGAAATTGTTGGTTGGCAATTTAGGCAAAAGTCAAAAACTTAGACATGTTGCCCCTTTTTATGGAGCTGTAAAATCTGCAGTTAGTTGCAGTAGTTTTTGCTCAACTGATGTTTCTTGGGTCAATAATAGACTAAATTTTCAACAACACAAATGTGACAACCCTTAAAGTACTTGGAAAAGATTGTCAATTTCAGTATCTGCCGAGGAAGATCCTAAGTTATAATCGAAAGCTCCTTCCAGAAATGGACAATGAGCATCGAAGCAGGTTTTTTTTTTTTTTTGTCCACTGAAACGAGCATTAGTGCAACGATGAGATTCAGAAATCTGGCTTCATTGTCACTGAACATTCCCAGTGTTGAGCATTCCGACTGTCTGAGTCCCAGCCAAACTCAAAACTTAAAACTCATCCTTAAAACTCTGACGGACATTTTAAGATTCTCAGCTACACAGTGTGTTATCACCGGGAAATGTCCTCTCTGTCCATTCCAAGCTTATGGATGTATGGCTTTCCTCTTTCCCTCTTTCTCATGTCAATCGATAAGCTTTTGACAATTATATAGTAGATCAATATTTTTCATTTGTTTTTGTTTTTTCAAGATTGTTCAATTTTAATACGTGTTAGAGTTTGCTGTCTTGCTAGCGCTTGGCTTGCTGCGCTGGGACGTCGTTTTAATGAAGCAGAGATGAGCAAAGTGGACTCCTGGAGCTTTTTCCAAGCTCCCCTTCCCTTGATTTCAGCGGAGTGAACTCAGTTGATTTAACATGGAATATCTCTCTCATCCGGTGACATGGCTTCACTTTCATGTTTGGACTGGGGAGGGACACTGGCCCTCATTCTCTTCCCCCCTTTTTCCTAATAGAACAAGAAAGCTTTGTCAGTGCAGCCATGTTACACCTGGAGCTATAAGCTGAGGGGGAAGGAAGGGACACGGTGGAGCAGATCTTTGGGCAGTCCCCAGCTCTATTTAAAAAAAAAAGAAAAAATACCAAGCTACATCTGCTTTGCCAGAAGCAGGACATCAAACACAATCAAGTGATCATGAACTAACACTGCCTAAACTGACTGTCACAGGAATTAGCCAACGGCAAACTGTCGCGGCAGCAGCATGCGCGTGCCTCTTCTTTCATCAACCAACCATCTAACCACCTCTTTTTCTGCAATAGCAAACGACAGCAGGATTACTCTTCATAGCTTTAACTCGGCAGCCAATCAGGCTCTGCTTTTGGGACTACTGTGGCACACCAAGGGCTGACGGGATTGGAAAATGTAGTGGAACCGCTGCTGATGAAATGGACATGTCACTTTACTGTGAAATAGACAATGCAGGAATGGCTCTTTTTGTCCGTGCAAACCTTTTGGATCGAACCTCCAGAAGGCTATGTAAAGTCTGTATAGAATATCTTAGGAGATAAAGTATTTTTCAAATGACACTTGCCACAGGCGGATGTAGAGTGCAGTGACTGACGAGATGTCGCCTCCTAAACCCAAAGTGTGACATTACCTTTCTCACTATTCTGTGTCTCACATCGCAGTTCTTAAAATTCCGATTTTTAAAAGATCATTGTTAAAGAGTAGTTGCGTGAGACTTAAAGTCTTACAAAATCTCTGATCTTATAACATCAACATCTACATCATCCGTTTGGAAAGAAATGCAGGACAGGGTGATGGGAGGGGGAGCGCCTGCTTCGCTTTAAAGGTTCTTTGTTGGGCGTCAGGTTGACTCTCTTCTATAGACGGTCCATGCATTTTCACTGTGGTGGTTAAACGTTGGGTTATAGCTGGAAAACTTGACCCCTGGAAGACTGATCTGGCTTCAAATCTCACACTCATGGTCGACATGAGGAGCGGAGGTGAGGCTAAAGTTCTTCTGTGCTCGAAGGAGCCTAGGCAAGCCGGACTCTCCCCCGCCCTCCTTCAACCCTCCTCCCTTCAACCCAGGTCAGCAGCTCCACCTCAGTAGCCTTACTTACAGAAACCTCACTCAGCTGGAAAACACCTGACAGATACCTCAATCATTTACAGGATGACTCTGTACAATAATGTTTAAGGGAACCAAACATAAACTCGTACCACAAACATACACTCAGACACAATACAACTCTCAACAACTTTTGCAGTGGGTTTTTTTTTTGTTTTGGGGTTTTTTTACCGTAAACTAGCTGCCAGTTATTGTACAAAAAAAAGGGTGTCCAGTAGAAACCTGTTGCCATTAGACCAGTCAGTGTATGAGTGGATCCCAATGTTTCTAAATGTTAACTTTCACTCTGTTTTTGCTTTACTCACTTTATCCTCATCTCTGCCTCATTCTGTGTTTTCTGCCTATTCTGTCGTCTCTGACTGAATTTTTTTCTCTTCTACAAACTGTCGACGTGCCGCTCAGCTTTGGCGCTGCGTTTAACCAAACATACTACCTCTCCCTTCCGCACATATACATATATATATATTTTTTTTTTTGTCGCAGCATGATTGTGTTTATTAGAAAGCATCAGTTTATATATTTTAACACTAATTTAGACTCTTTTTTTTCCTTTTTTTTTTTGGTGTATATGTACAGTATATTCCTTTTTAACTCTTCTCTTTTCAAATGCTGGATGATTTTTACCTCAACAAATGTCAAGATAAGCCTACAACTTGTAAATCAGTCAGTCAGAGCCTCTCTAGTGTTGTTTTACCACTGAAGTGTGGACATGAACGCGCCAGCCTCTGCCATGAAGTAACGCTACGTTCACATAGCAGCTAAAGAGCTAGCCACATTCTGATTTACTACCTAAAGTGTGACAGTTCTTTTTAGCAACAACAAAAAAAAAACACGTTGAAAAACATGTTCAGTTTCTTTCAAAAATAATACAATTGTCTGTTACTTTATAACCCTAAAACATTATCATGTGACTCGTTAGCTTAGCTGTGTTAGCAGGAAAGCTAGAAAGTTGACTTTAAAAATGTTTGGGGCCGTTTTATGATTCAGTCGAAACTGGAATAAATATCTTTTGACAGAATAATGTCAGGTAGGTTTAGTAGCTATTTTAACAGTATGGTATACAAGCTAACAGAGAGGTAACAAGGAGATAGCTAATAAAACAGAGGAACCACAAAGCTAGTTGAGTTAATAAAGCTACGGGATCATTTTAATGAAGCTTTTAGCACAATCTCAAGCAAAACATCTTTCAGTGTGACAGTTGTTTTTAACAACAATGAAAACACATTTGTTTCTTTCTAAAATAACACAAATTTGTGTTACATCGTTACCCTAAAACATAATTTAGTTTGGCTCGTTAGCTTAGCTGCGTTAGCATCAGCATGAGAGCCATTCAGCGGACTTAAAAAATGTGTTGAACGGTTTTATGGTTCAGTCAGAACTGGAATAAGTATCTTGAAACGGAGTGTTATATTTAATAGCAAAGCTATTAAAGCTACAGAATAATTTAAATTAAGCTTTCCACACAAAGTCAAGCAGAAAGACAATCTTTTTGGGGAGGTGGGGGGTCATCGCTTATCTCATCCGCTCTTATTATCCAGTGGTTTCACTAGGACTCACTTCTACAATTTCTGTTCAATTTCTTAGCTAAAGCTAAAGGATAACAAAACCCCCTTGCCTGTTTTCTCTCTCTGCTGACGATGCAGTCTGATTGGCTGCTACAAATTTGAATCGATCAATGTCAAAATGAAAGGTTTTATTAAATAAATGTTTAGCGTAACTCTGTTCCTCCTGAAAGAACGGAGTTAAAATCGTAATGAAAGGAGACATAACGAGGAAAATAACCTGAGGCGTATGGAAACCTATGGAAATAATTTATATGATCCAACAACTTGAGACATCTTCATCAGGTGGGAGTGAGCGTGAAGGAATGCGCTTTGAGCGTAGAGGACACGCGATCATCAGTTCACACTTCAGGGGAAAACGAGGCACAAAGAGAATTTGGACTCTGCAAAACAGCAGGGGGAAGGTGGCTGAGGCCGCCCCTCAATGCAATGCCTTCACAACACTTTAAAGCTACATTACAGACAGGTGTTATCACCTGATTCGGCCAGAAGACTTCGTTTGTTGTGTTTTGTCTGATGGGACTCCACAGAGCTGTTAAACGCTTTCAGACGAGGTTAAAACAGCTCTGTCCTCGCACCCAAAAAATATAAGAACTAGTAGTGTTCATCACGATGGGGACCGCGGTGTCCCTCAGTCTGCTTCTCTTTCGTACTGCAGGTTTCCTGTGTTTCGTCGCTACCTGTCACCTTTAAGTGTCTGGCAAAATTGATAACATTGGGATCCCAGTTTAGATTCTTTAGATACCTATAGTGTATATTTAGTCTGCTCAGCAGCCAGCCAAGTCTCACACACCTGCTCCAGTCCAACCTCAGCACTCTGCCTTCTTCGAACTCTGATTCTGTATCCTTCGTTTATTTGCTGCTCTCACTCAGCTTTCAGAAAACCAAGCCTTCAAATGATATGCTGTGAATGACTCACCTAGCCTATAGCGATCACTCTTGTATTATACTGATCAAAGAATCACATTTCAGCTCACAGCAGGTGGAAGGTATGCTCTTCTATAGGTAAATCGATTGGACAAGTTTTGGGCAGAAACAACATCTTAGACAGTGTGAGTGTATGGAAATCTGAAATTCACAAAACAGTCAAGAGAATGGGCAGTAGGAAGGTTAAAGTTTGAGGTTATATGTCGGTATGTTGTTTCTGACTGCAGGAAAAACTGGTCGAAAAAGATAGTAGAAAGCTTTTATGTTCATGAAATGTTTACACTTAAATCAGCTGTATCCTGAAAAAATTAAGTGAAAATCAAAAGACTGAATAGTGAACTTTAGGTATTTTCCGTTGTACTACGGACAGATTTTTGAGACGATCTCAGTTTGAAGTGTTTTGTCGCCCGGGTTTGAACGCGAAGAGAGCAGGTAGATGGAAAGTCTGCTTTTCTACTGTCGTGACAGATCGTCGTCATCTGTTGCTCTGATTGCATTTCTCTGCTACCTCTTTAAATATGCGCTTGCTCATATACACACATGCACTTATACAACTGCACTGGCAGGTGAACACACACACACACACACACACACACACAGACACACACTAATACAGACACACACACCACAGCACACTGGTCACGTGTGCACTTCTCTCCCTCACCAGCAGTTTTTTGCCAATGATGCACTTGTGTTTTTGTCTCTGAATGCTCTGCAACATGTGACATCTTTACAATTACCTGTCGTTATCATCTTTGTTTCTTCTTTAGAAAGAAAAAAACAAAAAAACAAACCTTAATCTCTACAGCATAGTAAGACTTGGGGTAGCCAGGTTGCTTAGATATAAATTGAACTGAACATTAAATTCATCCAGTACATACTGAAAGTTTCATGTTTTTACGAACCTAAATAAAATGCACATATTGCTCAGCTCAGTTGAACCTTGGTGTGCCTAGAACCCACAGCCTTATTTTGGGACAATATCAGGGGTTTAAAACCAGAATACGGGACGCTCTGTCTTTGTATTACTGATGTTAAGACAGTCTCGTTACGTTTCAGTAGCTGTTTTTCCCTCTCTTCATATCCACATATTTGTTAGTTGATTCAGCTCTTGTAGTGGCGTGACAGAGGTCTTTGTGTGGGAGGTGCACGTCCTGACCAGTGACTCTCTGCAGGCGAGTGATATTCTGTTCTCACGTAGCTCAGTTAAAAAAAACAAAAACATAGGCCTGCTTGTCATCACCTTAAATATGCTGTGGTAACATGACTAAATAAATAGTTTTACTCATGTACAAATCAAATAAGTAACCCCCTTAAAAAGAGTGCTTGAATGCTATATGAGGAACATGATTTACGTTACCAGGTTGTACAAATAATAAGTCATCAGTAGCTTTTAATAAATAGTAATAAATCCTTAAATGGTAATAAATGTTTAAGGATCAAATTCTGGCAAATCAGTAAGAAAATCATCTGTAAGAAAAAATGGTTATAATTTGGCCAGATTCTGTTCTTACCTTTTAATATGTGACACTTCTTTTCGACAACAACAAAAAAACCCCACAAATGTATGTTACATAATAATCCTAAAGCATAATTTAAAAAGTAGCTCATTAGTTCAGCCGTGTTAGCATTAGCATGAGCGCCAGGCAGTCAGGTTAAAAGAATAGTCGGGGCAGTTTTACGATTCAGCAGAGACGTAACGCTGTAGATCGCTGAAGCTAGCAAATCTAATAAAGCTATTACAGTTTACAAGCTCAAACAAAAACGTTTTCAATGCTTTCGGTGTGGCCATTGTTTTTAACAGTGACAAAAACACATTTGTTCAGTTGTTTCTTTCAAAATTAACACAAATATATATATATATGACTTATATGACTTTATTACCCTAAAGCATAATTTGGGTAGCTTGTCAGTTTAGCTGTGTTAGCATTAGCATGAGAGGCAGAACGTCAACTTAAAGCACGTTTTGGGTGGTTTTACGATTCAGTCAAAAACTGGAATAAGTATCTTGTTACAGAACAGTGTGATGGAGATATAGTAACCGTCTTTGACAGTAAGGCATGTAGGTAGGTGATAAAACACAAGAACATCAAAGCTAGCGGAACTATTAAAGCTACAGACTATAGTTATGGACTTGTTCTTATAACTGATGTAAAAAGTCAAATGTTTCTGAACCGTCACTTTGGAGAACGTCCAGCAGGCTGTGACCTCCCATAACACGAACTTCTGTCACCGTTAGAAGACGAAAGGTTTTCAAAGCGTAGTTGAGTCCCAAGATAAGTACCTTTCCCCTCCTACATATGCACACCATCATGCAGTAAAAGTCACCAGACCTCAGTGCTTCTAGCAGAAACGTAACTTTTCAGCATATTACAGTTGCCATGGTATTGCTGTTGATGGCACCATCAACAGCCCTCTATAAGCAGAAATAGTATTCTTCATACAGTACCTTAACCAGTGTCTCTGTCAGAATCACCGCCTGTTTTTTGTGTTGCTGTTTCTTTCTTCTTCTTTTTTTTGCTCTTCTTCTCTTTGAAGTTGATTCATTGTACTTTGATTACATGCATTGTACGTATGTAGTAAAATACTGATAATGTTCTGGGGAAATCACAAATAAAACAGCTGTACATAATGATGCAAAGCAAATGCCTGTGTCGCTTCCTGGTTTGTTTTAAGGCTTCCTGTGATAAATGTTAGCAGTAAGAGAGCTGTTCTGAAACATCACAAAGCTTGTTTTTCTAGTTGATCAAACGGTCTCATTTCAACGTCGGTTTAGTCGCCGTTCTGGACCTTTTGATGTTCATTTTGAACAATCCTCATCATTACATGAATGTTGCATCAATATTTTGAAAGAGTCCGAGTGCAGAGTTCATTGTTGGTCTTGGAAACGGCAAGTTTGGGAGCTTTAATAATATTATCTTCACCAAGCAACCATCAGTGAGGACTGAGGTTATAGTAATCTTTGACAACAGTTTTGTTTTAATCACATTTTAAAGCAGGTTTCCTGGTTTAGGAAAAGTTAAGTATAGTTTTAAAAGTTTCAGTGTTCATTTTGTGTCAGGTGAGATTCAAAAAGGTCCGAAAAAGTGTAAAACAAACCCTCAAAAGAAACGTACCCTTTTAAAAAAAAGTATATTCACTTACGAGAGATGAGCAACCATCTATGAAAAACACGTTTATGTCTTTTATCTCAATCACTGTTATTCACACCTAGATAGTTTCAGAAACTCAGAAACCTGATATGGTTTTATTATATTATATGGTTTTTCTATTTTAAAAAACTACTGAGACAGTAGTTTTGACATGTTACATGTTTTTGTGTAAGTTGGAGTGTGTGATCTATGTACTTGCGTATGTGATTGTTGTTGATGAAGCTCAGAGCCCAAGACAAGTTTTCCTGCTGAACGATAAAGTAAATCTTACCTTAGCTATTGCAAATTCAGTACAGACTTACAGTATTTATTTCACAAAAATGACCTTTTTATTGACAAGTTCTTGTCAGAACATTTGATAAGATGTGCAGACCACGCCTCAGATCTTATCAAATGTGAAGCCGCATCACTAAGGCTGTTTGTGTTTGAAAATGGAGCACATACACCACTTTGATCAACAGATGGCGCTCAAACACCGTTTTGCACCGAGAGGGGCCTGCTGAGTGTTATATCACATTGTGTGTTTGCGTGGGGATGTACACAAGAACATAAGAAGCATGAACTGCCCCTGCCTTCCCATTTGATGGATGATTTTTACGCTCTTTTAAATCTGAAATTTTAAATGGTGAAATGGAATTGATTTGACATATTTATTCCCAAAACAAAATGTGAAGTAGCATACAAACCAACTTAATTTCAGATGAAGAAAAAACTCAAATCTAAAAATACACAAAAGAAACATTCCATGTGTTCATTCAATGACACACAAGTGCCTGCGTGCGGTGAGTACAACCATCTGAAGCCCTGCTTTTATTCTGTTTCAACAACACAAAGTGTCCTAAAGGCCGTTCCTTTCCTCACTTTCCTCCTCATGGTTTGTTGGTTTTCTCTTTCTCTCTTCTCGTGATAAGACAGCAGCTGCGTACCATAAAAGAGAACGACGAGGTGTCTGCAACATTTTCTTGAGTTCGAGCCCGTCTGACACGATGAGACGTACGTAGGTGGGGCTTCGCTGGGAATAAATCAACAAAAGGTGGAAAGCTTGGACGCCTGAAAGTGATAAAAAATGTAATGTTTTTTTTTATTTATTTAGCACTAACAACAGCAGTTTATAAAGTGTTTTGACAGACAAAGCAAAAACAGGAAGCTCGGGGATAATGCATCAGCAGCTCCTCCGTGAAGCCAAACAATAACGAGATAAAGTTTAACGTAAAAAATGAAGAAAAAGCCACAAAAAAACAGAAAAGATGAACGACGACATGAAAGCAAAGTGTAAAGTAAAAATAGAAATAACTAAAGAAAGAAAGAATAAAAGTGATAAAAACAGGATACAAAGACAACACCAGGAGAATAAATAGAGATGAAAGTGGAGGAGTCGTTTAAGACTCTTCTTTGATTGCGGACAAATCTTTCTCAATTTGCACTTTTTATGGAAAAACTCCACCCGACTTGACTGTCTGAGGAGGACGAAACAAACACTTGCGAGTCACTTGCAAACCCTACGTGACTCAGGAGGACGAGGAGGAGAAGGAGGACGGTGTGTCTGTGATGAGAGTCATCCAAACGGCATTAGGACAATCTCCTCCATGTGACCCTGCAGGAGACGACTCACATGTACATCTGTGATAGAGACACAAACAAGGTGAGAGTGTACGAGGACGCAGCGAGTAGGAAAAGAGGACGTGAGACGTTTTTTTTTAATGTTTGGTGTTCCTAATTGCTGTAGGTGTATGATAATTGTTATTGTACGTTTCCAGCAGAAATACAGATTTGACTGGTTGCATGTCAAGGTTTCCAAAGGTAAACAAAAAAATATATATATATATATGAAACTGGGCTGTAAATACGTGTTATGCCACCGTCCGCTGTGATGATCAAAATAAAAAAAAATTTTAAAAGCCTGCTCACATTTTTAGGTGAATGTTTGTGTTGGAGTCTGTTTTGTGCTGGGAAGCGGCCATTGGTTGACGTTAGCAAACTCCATTTCTAAGCTGAAGAACTTGAAAGACATAGACATCGGTGTCCAGGCTGTCATCATGGACGTAGGCAGCGGAGACAGTTGTTAGCTTAGAAACAGAGTTAGCGAACATCTACAAACGAGCACAAAAACAACAGACTCCAACACAAACTTAACAGAAGCACACGAGCAAATCATCCATACTGGTTTAGGTTCATCTGAGGCCACTGGTTAAGGATGGTTGGTTGTGTGTTTAGTCCGCGTGGTCAGTGTAAGTTGGCGTTAGCTTGGCTCCACCCTCTTGTCGTAATATGGGCACTTGTGTTTGGAAGAAACCAAGATGGCGACGACCAAAATGGCAAAGTCGAGGCTTCAAAACAAGCAGTCCACAAACCGTCTTATAGGCTCTGTCCACTATTTATATACATTGTGTGGTTTCAGTCCTAAAGTGTTGAATGGACCACTTATGTACGTATGAACCGCCCCGATACTGATGGCATCAAATGTATTTATTGCCTCCAGAGACTCGAGCTCCGTCAAGATTTTGAAGTTGGCAAATGCTTCCTGATAATAATCTTGGATTTGCAAATACCTAAATACAATAAATTAAAAAACGGATTATTGTTGTAACAGTTTGGACTCATGCACATGAAACAAAGGGCACCTATATTACAGACGCCAGACAAAATCAAACACAGTACAGTTAGTATTTGCTTTTGTTGATCTTCCTGACACGGCTCCTCACGGTTGGATGACTGGGCTTGAAATAAACCACAGCAAAGCCGGCATCAACACGTCCACTGTGCGGTTTTCACGGCTGTTTGTCCCATATTAAGGCCGGACGCTAACGGCTCACGCTGCAAATTGACGCTCATCTGGCTGGTTTTCACAGATCACATCCAAACACTTAGAGTTACGGATGAGACGGAAAAGCCAGGTGTCTCCAAATGTTTCTACAGCACAGCCACATTCCTGCATAATTACCGCACACAGTGGTGTTGGGAAACGGCTCTGACACACAAAGACATGCAGAGGCCTGCACGCACGCACACACGCACGCACGCACGCACACGCACACACACACACACACACACACACACACACACACACACATACTGAACACTTGGTGACTGTTGACGTTCATACTTAG
>JAPQRN010000025.1:20363027-20373248 GCA_037367275.1 Coranthus polyacanthus | reverse complement strand
CCTCACTGGCTTTTTATTCTTTAAGACTTTAAGAAGTTCTGTGGATTGAATAATCCAGAATGTTTTGTAGAAAATATTTTCATAATCAACCCTAGATTTTCGATTGAACAGTACTGTATAGCTTCTTTGCTACAGGAACATTTAGAGAGTTACTTTGACCACGTTCTCTTTCCTCTTCAACTGCTTTTCCACACATGCAGACAGTGGTGGAATATAATGAAGGACTTGAGTACATATTTAAGGTGCTTGAACTTTCCTTGACTAGTTCCATTTTTTTTCCACCTCAGAAGCAAATATTGCACATTTTACTCCACTACATGTGTCTGACAGCTTCAGGTACTTCTCAGATGACAACTTTCCACCAACCCTTCCTGTCCAGTGAAAACCACGTATCTCCAAATGCGTTGATTTTGAATGTTTGCGATAAACCGAGGGATGACGTGTTCCTTTCAGAGTTGAGAACGCAGAACATGATGCATTGGCGTAGATTAAAGTAGAGTAGTAGAGTGTACAAGTAGTTCACATGCAACATTCACATCAATGCAACAGTAACATGAATCTAAAAACATCACATATGATACTAAAACACTGACAGGGAGCATTTTACTGCACAATGACTACTTTGACTTTTCGTATAGTTTAGTTTTGCTGATAATACTTTTACTCAAGCAAGAAGTTTATTTGTGGAGTATTTTAGGTAGGTTTGTATTTTAGTGACATCAGTGTTATAAATTGCCTTCATGCTTCTGCTGAACATCTGTGGAGCTCCAGGTAAATGTTGCAAATATGAAAGTGGAAGTTGGAGGGTTCGGCTGTTAGTTCAGGTTTGACGTTGCAGTTTTTTTTTTGTTTGTTTTTTTTTTTGGCCACTGCAGAGGGGAATAAGGGGACGCACCACAAAACAGAAAAAAAAGGAAGTAAGAAAAAAAAAAAAGAGGACAGAATATGTGGAGTAAAAAAAAAATTCAAATACAGGGATGTAAACATGAAAAGTTAAAGGGGCAAGGAAGATGAAGAGGAGGATTTCACAAGAGAAAAGAGTGACCCGGAGAGATTGAGGAAGAGGAAGGAGGTGTCGAGTGAAAAGAGAGAAAAAAAAAAAAAAAGAGGGTGGGGCGCCTCAAACAAGGGGGATCATGGGGTTACAGAGAGAGAGAGAGAGAGAAAGAGGCTGCGGTAACATTGCTGACGCACATGTGAAACATGGAGGGGAGGGAGGGATGGAAAAGAATCTTTGGCTGGGATCAGCAAACCTCGAGACGAGGTCAGAAAGCCACTGGCGACATGACGAACACACACACACGCTATCACACACACTCACACACATACTGGAGCAGGGGTAGTAATAATAACAGTAATAATAGTACTTTAATAGGTGATAATCATCGACGGGGTTATGATTGTGAAAACCATACGGGGCAGGGGGAACGGAGTGGTGAACCCCCGGCCCTTTTCCTCTCGTTCTATCAAACACACGCCTCGCTTCTTTCGTGAAAACTGCAGCTCAGTCGTTCAGTAGTTTCTTCACCTCTCCCTCCTCTGCCTCTCGCGTGTTTCCTCTCGGAGCGTTCGTCTTGTGTTTGTGTGTGTACATGCATTCTGACGTTTGCCAGCGTGTCGACTGCTTAGCGTTGCGACTGTTTGCGCGTCTGTGTTTGACAGATGCACTCTATTGTGCTGCTTTTCCCTCCAAATGTCACACACACACACACACACACACACGCACACACACACACACACACACACACACACACACACACACACACACACTCGCTGGTTTATGTTGTATATGTTTTCTGCTCTGGCCAGCAAAAAAAAAAGTGTGTGTGTGTGTTTGTGTGTCTATGGTTGTGTCTAAATGCTTGCGTGATCCTCCAAGTGTTTTTATTTTTACACCGGTATGTAACTAAATGCATATGTGTGTGCGAGCGAGCGAGACAGATAGAGAAGTCTCATCGGTATGTATACAGGGTATGTGCCGTATGTGTGTGTGGTTGCATGCTTGTGTGAACATGTGTGTGTGTGTTCTGGCCAGTCGGAGCGTGGGAATGTGGTGAAGGATTTCTGTGGTATTTTTAATGTTTGTTATTAAATATTACCGCGAGGGACCGCGACCAAACCCCAGACACTCCTCCTCTGCTGCTCCTCCTCCTCCTCTGCCTTTCTCTCCTCCTCCTCCTCCTCCTCCTCCTCCTCCTCCTCTTCAAACAATAATCAGAACAAAAAAAAATATCACAAGGCTAAAAAACATGAAGTCAAAACCAAGCTATGACAGGAGGAAAAGGTAAAAATAACAACATAGTATGACAGAGTGGTCCAGTGCAGCAGCAGGTGGAGACGTCAACGGGAGGTCAAGACCTTCGCACTGAATGAAATAAAGAATTCACTCACTATTGTTTTAATGAAACAGTTCAAATAAAGGCTATATTTGATACTACTGGCACACTGATTTGGACAAAGAGAAGCATCCCACAAAGCATTGCGGTCATCATCTTCTTCTTTTGTTTAACGGTGGGTGGCAAATAGCGTTTGAGGTGCATTACCGCCACCTGTTACGCCGCCGCAGTTACTTGAATTAAATATAGATAAACAGCTCCAGGAAATGTAGGCAAAAGCGTCGGTGCACTGCGGGTGAAGACGAGCGACTACAAGTGTAAGTACATACGATGTCTATGGTATGATTTTCTATTCAATATTTTCATACAAATGGTGATTTGGGGCAAAAATGGCATATGCTTGCAGTTTGCAACATTAAAATGTGCTAAATAAGCAAGCTAACGCTAACATGGTATAAGAAGTGGGAAAAGTCACCGTGACGTGAGTTTGCGTTTTAGCTGCCACCACTTTGGCTTTTTGGAGCCATTAGTGACCATATTTGGACAAAAGGAAGCACCTGGGGGAGCATGAGGAGAGATGGGTGAGCTAATGCTAATGCTAGTTTACTGACATGGTAAAACAGTCAAAAATAATATGATGGTCTCATTAGTGTAACTTATTACCCACAAATACAGTCAAGTTGTCAGTTCAATAAACAGAACCTCAGAAAGTCAAATTAAGTAGATCAGCAAACTGTCAATCACGTTTATCAATTAGCCCTAAAATCTCATTAATGGAAGGCGAAATGAAATGACCAGGACCACCACAACACTTACCAGAGGGTCCAAAAAAAAAAAAAAAAAAAAAAGCAAATGAAACAGTATGCGATACCAGGCACAGTTGAGTGTGAAACCTATGTAATCCACATGCAATCACAGGATATGTGGGAAACATGTTATCACACGTAACAAGGTTTCACATGAAAGCCCATGTCTTTTACATGAGGATTTGTTCCAAAACCATATGTTCCCCATGAACATCGCATGTGTGTTTTGCACACGTGTACTTCATGTGGTTTTTCTGAAAGAGAGTTGTGTTATGATATCATATTTCTGTGCAAAAAGATTTTTGTAAAATAGTCCAAAGATTCAGACAATACTGGACCATAGCTTATGGGTGTAGCCCATAAGTTGAAACAGTGCCTGCTCGAGATCTGGATCTAGAACTTTCCAGAAGCCGTTCTGGGCTCATTTGCTTTTTTTGGACCCTCTAATAAATCTCTAAATGAGATGTTCGTGCTAACAGGAGTATTTGATTGACAGGTGTGGTTTGCTCATCTGCTGAACTGGACCTTCTGAGCTTCTGTTTATTGAATAAAATGTTTTCTTGTCAGACAGCTCTACTGTAGTTGTGGTTAAAACGTTACACTAACAAGATTTTGTTACATAGATATTTAATGAAATTTGCTGTTTTACTGTGTCACTAAGCTAGCATTTAGCATTAGCTCACACAGCCCCATCTTTTTGTCCAAATATGTTCACTTCTGACTCCAAAAAGTTAAGATGACCATGATCTAACTTTAAAACAGCAGTCCAAAAACCAATGCATAGCATCGCAATGGCTCCATCCAATTCTTTTATAGTCTATGGTTGTCCCTTTAACTTTTAAATATGTTAACAGTGTTTAATAATCTCCCATACTTACTTTTGTAGCTAATGCTTACAACCCTTCCACATGGTTCTGCTGTGACATTTCTTGCTTGTCTTGTCCTGCTATTTGTAATGCAAACTATAAACATGCTACGTCCACTAAATGATGGTGAAATTATGTCTTGTCATTTGTAGCTATTACACATTTTTCAGCCCCAATAAGGCAGTGTGTCTCTAAGGCTGCAGGCTACGTACCTTTAAAACCATGCTAAGCTAACGCTAAAGAGCTTGTTTCGACTCACATGAATTACTTGGAGAGGGTTTTTAAGGTCATTTTTTTCATTGTCGTGGTTTTTCTTTTTTATCTCTAGAATTTGATAAGATGAAGTTAGACCCCTGACACATAGTGAGTTAAACAGAGGGTTGATGATAGTGTTGATGTAGCCTAGTTATGGTCATGAAAACAAACGGGAGGACAGTGAACAGGCAGGTCGTTTTTTTACAGTGATAAGTTTGAGTGTTTATCTAATCCTCCCTGCCTACGCTCTCGATCTGTCTATGTGATAACGATAACGCGTCGGTATAATTAGAAAGCTGAATCATCGCAGCTGAAAATGTCATCTTTTCTTCTCACTTTCAGCCCGATCTATGCACCCCAAAAATGTATAGCGGGTCTGAAACGGTTTCCGAGACGTTCATCGTGTCCCACCTACTGTGCAGACAGGTTATCAAATCCAAAAACCAAACACAAAAACTTCTCATAGAAAGATCTTATCGAATGTTACTAATATGACGTGTCTCGTAGATGAGAAGATTCGAGGACCTCCGCATTTACAGCCTTTTTTCTGCTGCTGTTCGACCGTAGCACTTCATTCCTCAGCTGCAGTCGGAGCTATCTGGCGTGAAGCTACGGTACGCTCTCTCGTAGGGAAGAGAAGGTCAAGTTTTGGGTGGAGCCGACAGATGGAGGGATTCATACCATACAGTAAACATGTTTTTTTACTTACCAAATGCAGAACTCCTTTTTTTTTTTTTTTTTTCTTTAGCTGAATTCTTCAGTGTCTTACACCATACTGAGACAGAAATTCACTTTTCAGCTATTTGTATCCAAGGGACAGTTCACCAAGTCTGCTCCCTTGTCTCTTGTGACTTTTTGTTTTCATTTTGTATCTTTGTAGTTGAGTATGAGGTTGATTTCCTGCAGATACACAGTGGATCAAAGGTCACATAAACAGGAAGTCAGAAATACACTGCACGAGGCCAGTCACTTTAATATGACAGTACATTTTACTCTTTTTTTTTTTTCCAGAAATGCCTGATGGAAATCTTCTACTGACACGAGACAACCTCTCTTGTCCAACAAATTTTAAGATGTATATTTTAGCAGAGGTTTGGGTTTTTTTTTTTCTGTGTCATTACAGTCCAGTAGTTTCTTTCTCTTCAAATTTTAAAGCAACATACGTCGATATCAAGAGGAGTTTTATGTGATGAGTCATTCTTTTTAAAATTCTCATTAAAGTTCTTCATGTTCTGCACTAAATATTGTAATACTGTGTGTGTTCCAAAACCAGGCACTGAATTAACACTAGAGGCTCCGTAACAAACCATCATCTTTTCCTAAAGAGTATGTTTTGTTTTTTTTGTTTGTTTGTTGTTTTTTTTTGCCGAATCCTGACAAAACTAAAAAACAATATAAGTAATTACTTGGGAATGCAAACCCCAGTCTCCTGTATCGCAGCCACTTTGTGGGATTCTTGTGTCTACGTCTAACACGGCTTCATATTTTTCCTAATTTTTCCTCCTAAATTTGACTTGTTTTCTCATTAATTCTGACTTTAGTCTCAGAAGAGTGTTTTCTTACAAATTTAGCATTTTTTCTGAAAGTATTACCCCCCTCCCCCCCCCCTCCTGCTCAAATGTATTTATTTTTTAACCTAAAGTGGCCCTGACACACGTATTCGTCGCATTCTAAAATGCTTTAAATTATTCACGAAAGGTAATCAAATGTGCTCTCAAATATGGTTAGATTGACTAAATCTTTCACGAAAATTCACTTCGATGTACTAAGTCCCTGGATATTTCTGTTTACTTGGGCTACACAGGTAATCAAACTGCAGCCGTAATCGCAATATCAGCCTTTGCAATTCTATAATTGCAAAAAAAAAAAATGCAATGTAAAGGTCCAGATTCAGGATGATTTAACTGCAGAAATTAAATAATAATAAACACGACCTCTGTTGTCTGGTGATATTTTGGATTTAGTGACACTGAGCAGAGAGGTACTGTGTAAAACTACCTTCAGCGTATTTTATGAAGTAAATGTAGGTTCTGTTTAGTTACTAAGTGTTAATTCCCCGTCGTCTCAGTTTTTGCAGTGCAGACTTGTGTTTCAAAACTTTCGACAGGAGTCCTCACGTTCCCCCATCAGCCCCTGTTTTTCTTTTTCTGTCACCCAATTCCATCTGTTCCCAACTTTTCCTCCATTCCTGTGTTTGTTCCCCTCGTCTCCAACCCTGCGCCTGCCTCTCTCTTCTATCTTTTCTTCTTCTTTTTTAAGAAGTTATGTGTGAGAGAGAGAGAGAGAGAGCGAGTGCAATCACGGAGACTCCAAGCTTTTCCGCACAAGCAGCCAAATTTATCCTTGTGGTTTTCCGCATGTTTATTTTGGGTTTTCTTGAGGGACGGCATATCTGCGGGAAAACCAAACGGCCCGGAGCGGGGTGCTTTCCCTCTGGGGATCATCGCGGCGCAGGGTAAAAATAGTAAAGTCTTTTTTGGGAAATGGAATTAAGGATTGGTGAGCGTCTCCCGAGGGTCCCGCTCACTCTCGAAGCTGAGACAGGACGAGAGATCATCGCTCACTTATTCTTTGTTTGTGTTTTTTTTTTTTTTTTTTCTTTAATTCTTCTTCTCTTTCCCAAAGAGAAAACAACAATTTGAGTCTTGTTTTAGACACAATAGAGAGGCACCGCAGCAGTTGTTTGCTGTTTTAGTATCACTATAAATCCTTGAACAATTAGCATCAAAACCTCACATAATTACTTCAGACTGTGATTATTTTCCAGCAGATTAAACCCATCTCCTCCTCCTTTTATCTCCTCTTTCCCCTCGCTGCCTCTGTATGTAAATCTACTCAGAGGGGAGGATTCATCTCTGTCATCCTTTTCGAAAACTCTTCTGCAGTTCTCCTCACTCGTCTCTTTTTTTTTTTTTGTTCCAGCTGAACTCGATGGCTGTCACTGTAGGATGTGCGTGTGGGTTGAGAAGAATTCTGGGATAGGAAAAAACCTCCTCCGCGCTCTGACTTCTCGGTTTGACCTGTGTTTAACATGCAGTCTGCTACAACCATCTACCACTTCTACTACTTCTACTGCTGCTGCTGCATTCAGGGACACTGTCCCTCCGCAGGGTGGGCGACCTGCTCAGGTTGCATCAAGGAGGAGTTGTGGGCGAGCAAATTGTTTCATTCACCCGGATTTTACTGTTGCCGACCTGCGGAAGTCTTTCTAGCGTCTCGGTTTGCTGACGTTGGCGTTTGTCCAGCGTCTGTCGTCGATGAGGTGCAGGTTCCTCCCTGTAAAAACCTTTAACCTTTGGTCATTCAGTATTCACATCTGCCAAAGCATCAGTCTGCCATCAAACTGTCAACACACGCCAAATATTTTTAGCTTTCACTGAATGTGTCTCATGATGGTCCAAGCTCTGCAGATAAACACAAACATTTGCAAATTTTCAACATTAAATCATCGTGTCTCCCGTGTCTCATCCCTCATGATCTACGGTTTTACTTAATATCTTTACCTGACTGTTAGCTGCTCAACTGCCATGACCGTTGGATTTTTTGAATTTTGGATTTATATATTTGATAGGAACTATGCAGTCGACATAGTTCCAAAACAGAGAACGAAAGCAGTCTGTGCCGGACATAGCTATTCATTATTTCCAACCTATGTTCCCGTTTGGGCTTTTACATACACATAAATACTAGAGCTGTGAAGCAATTTAAACAAAAATAATTACATGTTTACAATTTTCATCATGTCGGAGCAACCGATGGACATCATCCAAGTATGCGTTTGGGATCTCTGCAAACTTACCAGGCTTAGCTGGAGCATATGTGACTCCTTATATATAATGACTTCATTTACATATACAGTACATGGGCCAAGCAGAGGCAGCAGAAGTATACACACAAGGTTTACTCCAGTAGAAGTACAGATACTGGTGTGAAAAAAAAAGACTCGGGTAAAAGTACAAGTACTGATTCAACTGCAGTGAAAGTGTAAAAGTACAGGCTCTGAAATGTAGTTTAAAAGTCAAAGGGAGGCCTTTGAAGGACCTTTTATACTACTTGTACATTTTTTTTACGTTTTCTTTCTTCATTTCTTATCATTTCTTTTACATCGTTTTCGTCTTGTTGCATCTCTTTTAACCTCTTTGTCTCGTTATGGCTTGAATGTTTTCTTCTTGTTTATGTCATTTTCACCTTGTTACATGTTTTTTTTTGGTCTTTTTCGTCTTACGCGTTTCCTGTGATTGCTTGTCTTGTTTAAGTTGCTTTCGTCTTGTTACATCTTTTATGACCTTTTCATTTTGTTATGGCTTTAAAGTTGTTTCCGTCGTTTTCGTCTTATGTACTTTATGCTGTTTTCATCTTGTTACATTTTTTCTGTGTTTTTTTTGTCTTACGTCTTTGAAGTTGTTTCCGTCTTGTTGTGTTTGTCGCGCATAGTGCACTGATGGATGCGCCAAGGGATCATCGTTTCTATGGTTTATTGTTCCATCTATTTATTATAAAATCAATCATGTTGTTGGGAAGGTGCACAATAACGTAAAATAACAAAAATCAATGAGTCCAACTTAAAGGCTTTTAAACTAAAATAACAAGTCTGTTTTGAAAATGTAAGGAGTAGAAAGTACAGATGTTTGTGTTCAAATGTAGGCACTAAAAGTAAAAAGTTGTCAGAGAAATAAATACTCAAGTAAAGAACAAATACCTGAAAACTCTGCTCAAGTACAGTAACAACGTATTTGTACTTGATTAGTGGTTTTTGTGCAAAACAGTGTCAGTGACATTGAAATATCCCTTCAGTGTCAAGTTACACGACATAAAAATGCTTCGCTATCTTTTGAGCAGTATTTCTATGGTTTGTTTTTTTTGCGCCTCCTTATGCACATACTGTACATAAATAATTGAAAACTCTAATGGGTTGCCAGCCACAGCACACACTCAGCCATTTAAAAACAACAACTTTAAATCACAAAAATACTTGTGGCTTTTGTCTCGCTCATCGTTTCCTGTTGAAAGTATATTATGAAAGGACTTCTGTAGGAGGAATGACTAGAGCACATGAAGCCTGACTCAGTGTTCATTTCAGGTTTCATCGCGGTCGGACACATCCGTACTCTCCTCAGTATGTGAGGAAATGAAATTATTATTTATCCCAGAAACACCTGCTGGTTTTTTAAAAGCATGTATTTATGTACAGGGCTTTTGTGGATCGTGTTACAAAACCACATTAGAGAACTGGAGTGTGTCTATAAAAAACAAATGAAGTTTAAGTAGATTTTATGACAATTACTATAAGTTTTTATGTTGTAAAGATGTCGAGTTTTTATGAAAGTCTTTGAATAGTTGTACATACAGTTAATTTCATTTTTGTTTGTGTTTATCTGGCGTTTTCTAAGATTTTGTATTTAATTTTCTCTTTCTACCACATACACTATGGTACGTAAACGTTGTGTGCTGTGATTGATTTGCTTGAGTTCTCTAAAGGTTGGCTCTCACGGTCACCTCTCCACTCTGGGAAATATGATTTGCTAAACATTCGTGAACTTAGATACGCTCGATGCCCAGGGTTACATACAGTATGTTGTCACTACCTGATCCATACCACAAAACCGATTTGTTCTACGCATGTGTGAAAAATCGCTTCCTGTCACCAGCATTTTCAAGTAGCCTAATTTTAATCAGTTTTTGGGATTTAAAGACAATGAGTTTAATTTCCACCTTTGGTTTTAGTAGTTATCAAAGAGTTGTAAAGAGTTATGAAGATCAAATACGTTTCTATTCAGTCAAATCGTTACGCTAACATCAACTATGGAGCAAACAGCAGCTAACGTTAGCTAAGCATAGTTCGCGAGTTCAGTCAGACTGAAGGGATGGAAAACGACGGGACCCCGAGGGGTCAGAGGTGAGCTAATGCTAAGCGCTAGCTTACTGACTCGGTGAAACGGTAAACTTCATCAAACATTG
>JAPQRN010000025.1:20259378-20271049 GCA_037367275.1 Coranthus polyacanthus | reverse complement strand
CTCCCCCCTCCCCTCTCCCGCTGTAAATGGAAACATTTCATCATTAGAAACAGGTTTAATCACAGTCGTGTTATGACAGTCCAACCAACAGCATGTAGTGAAGTGTTCAAACATAATTACATTAAGTAACATTCTCTTTTTCTATCTTACCTGTAGCATCTGAGCCCAATCTGAAGGTGAAGCACAAGCTGAAGAAACACCTGAACACCCGCAAGAGCCCGCTCACCCGCAAAGAGAGCGCCCCGCCCACTGTTAAACACAGAGTACCTGAAACACTGGGTAACTGATTGCAATTTGAGAGACTAAATGAGATTGGTATTTTCATAATATGTAAAGAATAATTGCTAAACATACATCTTTGATGTTCCTTACTATGATTCATGTAAAAAAGGATTAGCTTGTAATGAAGAGTTGTATAATTTAAATATGATCTTATGCTGTAAATCCTGTTCTAATGTCTGTCTTTGGGTCTTCAGACTCGTCCCCCAGCAGCAGTAGCACTCCGGTCTCTGGCTGTAGCTCTCCTAATGACAGTCTGCCCAATGAGAACGGACTGCTGCCATCTGCAGGCGGCCTCTCACATGAGGTCTGTGTTATGCTAATGAATGCTTTCAGAATATTAACAAAATGTGAAACACCTGTTGACAAAACAATCTCCTTCTCCATCTTCAACATTTCTCAAAACAATAACTAACAAAAACGTATACAGCGAATCAGTCATCTTGAAAAATATGCTGGCTTTTGAGAAGTAACCTTTTTCACTGAAAACAACGAAAAAAGAAGTTTTAATTTACACAGAATAGATGATAACATTGTTAGGTAAAAGGATGAAAGATGAAACCTTTCCGTCTAACACTGGTGATGAAATTTGGTCGTGTCTTTTTTGTCGACAAGGTGGAAAAACCTGGGAAGGTTTAACAAACTTCCATGACAGTTTGATAAGAAGAGGTTGAAGAGGTGTTCATGTACATGAGCTGTGCCAAGACGCTGAGTAATGACATGTTTTAAACAACGTCACCGGAGCATAGAGCGGTGTTTGTCAGCTGTTTTTGCATTATTTATTTAATCACAGGAAGTCAGAACACAGCAACCTCTGTCACACCTGCTGCGGATGTCTGAGCCATGATTCCTACTAGAAGGAGTTTAATTAAATGTCATGTTTTCAGAATTTACTTTTTGTAGACCCCTTGACATTTCATCATTTTTATCTAAGACTAGAGTTCAAATTACATGTTTTCTTTTTCTTTCAACGAAAACTGCTCTTTGTCATCTGAAGTGTTTTTATTATCACAAGCAAGATTTGGCTAAAATTGAGTATTTCTGAAATCATTATTTTGTCATTTCAGGCACAGAAGCTGCTGCTCAGGGATGGCACTCTGGCTAACTTCACCATCCAGAGTCCGTCCACACAGCCCACCATCACACTGGGACTGCCGGCTAACATTAGGGTAAACATTGAACTGTATACAAATCTAAAAAAAATGATCTACCAGTTGGATCACATAATCTAACCATCACACAAATCTAATTTTTAACTTTTAACACAGAGACCTGCTTCATTTAAAAATGTCACACTTTGCTTAGGGTGTGTTTAAAGTGCATTGGCTGTGTAGTGTTTACAGTGTTAAACTTAACAAGAGAAGCTCACATAATAGCCTAAACAAATATGAATGAAATGAACAGAAGTGTAATGCCCTTAAATCCTCTTTCATGATGACATTTATACTTGTGTAATGAAATGAATGTTCAGAGTCATTTTGTAACACCGCGTCATCAGATTTATGTAATATCTTCCTTTTATTCTTTGATGATCTCTTTAAATAAGTTGCGATGAATCTGCTGTAATGTAATGTAATGTTAAACTGTGTGTCCGCAGGCTGATGGCGAGCTGTCCTCTCTAAAGGTTGGTCGGGTGCCCATTGTCACAGCGTCAGGGTCGCCAGTCTTCCTCCCTCTGAGTCGAGAGGATCAGGCTGGGCAGCTGAACCCTCACCTGCCTGTCATCATCCTGGAGCCCTCCGGCCTAGTGCACACTCCTCTGCTCACTGGTAAGACACACATACACATACAGTACATTTACTCAAATTTAAGGTACTTGCATTACTTACTTCCATGTGATGCTACTTTGTACTTCCGCTCCACTACATTTCAGAGGCAAATATTGTACCATTTTTCTGCATTATATTTATTTTAGTCATGCATTAAAATAAACTTTGAAGTTTGGACCGTTGGACATGTCACCTTGGGTTTAAGGATATTTTGTTTGGATGTTTCTATTATATTTTATAGATAAAGTGATTTATAGAAATCGGCAGAAGTGAAAAAAATTGTTAGTTGTTCTTTGAATTTTGTAATATATTATTGACTACAATTATTTTTTCAACTCAAACATAGAGACTATAAAAAACAAACAAACTTGAAAGCAAAAACAAAAACGTTTTACAGAGTAGACCTGTCTGCTCAGTGTCACTGCATCCAAAATATCACCAGACAAACGCTGCAGCCTTTTGCAATTATGTAATTGCACAGGCTGATATTGTGATTGGATTAATTGTGCAGCTCTGGTAACTGTTTACGCATTGACTACTTTTACTGTACTATTGCACTGCAGGAACAGTCACACTCAATATTTTACAGGCTGTAAGGTATTGAGACACAGATTGAACCAGCACAGAGGAAGCAGTGGCTTGTAGTTTTACAGTCTGAAATGTTAGAGCGCCACCCAGTGGTGACAGTCAGAATAAACTTATTTTTTCCTCAAAGGATCACATTAAACACCACATCTTTTATATTCACATTTAATCCACAGATTTATTGTATTTTAAAAAGAAACGTCATTACAATTAACTGAATCATATTTAAGTGGCATGTAAATATTACATGTGATTTCCAGAGGCACATAAACATCAGCATCTAATATTGAGCAAAATGATTTAAACATATCAAATCTGACATTGTTGTAACCACAGTTCATAGTTCACAGTTCACAATACACAGTTCACAGTCTGAAGGATTTATTTGACAAAATATGTTTCTTCTTGCATATAATACCTCCTTGCCTGTCTCTTTCCGTCTCTCTCCAGTACCAGGCCTAGATGCCGTCCCCCTCCAGTTCCCACCTCAGTTAGATCACCTGGCTCCGGGGGGTGCCCAACCCCACAAGCCCCTGAGCAGAACACGCTCTGAGCCCCTCCCGCAGAGCCCCCGGACTCTTCACACACATCTCCTCCAACAACAGCATAGCACACAACTACTGGAGAGACTCAAACAGCAGACTCACCTGGGCAAGGTATGGACAAGTGAAAGCACACGTTCTGATCTTTTTTTATGAAAAAAAACTCCTTGAACGCTAACAAGTTTACAGCTGAACATTAAGCTACATTTGACATATTTCCATAATGTTAGTTGCAGACGAGAAAGACAAGCATTCTATCCATCATGTCTTTATTTGAACAAGTACATGTATTTTAGAATATTGTGTGTGTGTGTGTGTGTGTGCGCACATGCAGCTGATGTCCAAGTCCAGTGAGAAGCCCAGACTGCATCAGATCCCCTCTGAGGAGATGGACTCGGAGGATGGTGGTGGGACGTCACCCACAGAGCACACCTATCAGAGCAGAGTGCGGGCGGAGTCACTGAGGGAGGCGGAGCAAACGGCATCCAAGAGCCACGAAGAGCAAATCAACCTGCAGCACACACTCATACTCAACCAGGTCAGATAAAATTTTCACATACGAGATACAAACACATGACACAGGTAGAGAGGTGGAATGAAGCCACTCAGATGTCTTTGATTTCTCTGTCCTGTAGATGGCAGCCTAATATTTCCACTTGCAACATTCTAGTTGTAGTTAAATGCAGTTGTATGTGGCAGGTACTCATTATATCAAAGTGGTCTGGTTATGTTGATATGACGATGTGATGCATGGAAGCGGTCAGTGATTTAACCAGTTAAAATCTTCGATTTTGTTGCCATTAAAGTGCATTTTTGTGACACTTAATATGAACTTAGAATATGGTTCACTACATGTTAAAGGGATATACAGATGCATACTACTTGTGTAGCAATGGAACTCCATGTAATTGACGCAAGAAACATTCATTAGAGGAAAGTGCTGTGTATGGAAATTACAATAGGCCTATTGGTAACCGCTGGATGGACACACATGTAAAGTATTAAACTGATCGAAAAAAGCAGTAGTAATTCAACTCAATATCTATGACGTCTGGTTAACTGCTAGTAAATGCATGATGACAAATGACATCTACGTGTCCACGTGTTTGTAATGTGACTTTGAACAATTCTAAAAAAGCAGTCTATGAACTGAATTCTGAATCAACAAGTTTCTTGTAGGTGCTTATAAATGCCTTATAATGTAACATCATATGTTTATGAACTTCTAACGGTTTTATTACCTATTGTGATTATTTCTCAAACCAGAGTTTTTTATGTCTTATGTTTTTTTTTTTTATTATATCTATCTTCTCTGTGTCATTGCTTTATCTTTAGTCATTGCTATGGGAACAGCAGAAGCAGCTGCAGCAGCTGCATCGGCAGATGGAGACGCTGGCGGTACCCATGTTACGGAGCGGTGGCGGCAGCGGCGGTGGGGTCGGTAGCGGGTTGGGCGTCCATCGACCACTGTCGCGTACACAGTCGTCCCCGGCCTCCACCTCTCTCACTCTACCTGAGAAACCGCTGAGCCTGCCTGGACAGGAGGTCAACAGCAAACCACGCTTCACCACTGGTGAGTCGGGCAGAGTTAAATGTTTTAAAGGAATGTCCTAAGTAGGCTTAACTCTATTTTAATTTCAAAACATTGTCAAGAGTGAATGTTAACAGTACTTTCTGGACCTGCACTGCATATGCATGTATGTAAATCTGTGGTTAATTATGTTTTTGTGTGTATCTACATGCAGGACTGGTGTATGACTCTCAGATGCTGAAACACCAGTGTACATGTGGTGACAATAGCAGTCACCCAGAGCATGCTGGGAGAATACAGAGCATCTGGTCCCGTCTTCAGGAGAGAGGGCTGAGGGGACAGTGTGAGGTACAACACCACACTACACACACAGACTAGTCTCAGTGATCACAGTGGATGCCATTAAAATCAAATTTTATCCTACTTACGGATATCACACATCTTCAAAACACAAACATTGACTTCAGAGATGCATGAGATTCTTTTCAATCAACAATCAAGAACCCTTTCTGTCTTTCGTACATTATTGTTCATTGCATCATTTTGATTTGTTATGTCCACATGATTTCTAGAATGCAGATTTGTATTTTCTCCCTTCTAAAGCATTAAAGTTTTAGAAATGGGAAGATTAATTGAGTGTTTTCTGTTGCTACAGAGTATTCGTGGTCGTAAAGCCACTTTGGAGGAGCTGCAGTCAGTACATACGGAGCGACATGTGTTGCTCTACGGCACCAACCCACTCAACAGACTCAAACTGGATAACCGCAAACTGGCTGGTATGTTACAACTCAGACCGATAGAATAGTCTTAGAAAATATCAAAGCTCAATACTCCTGAAGAGTAATTATCTGTAAATCCTGAAAGTTCACCAGGCCAAATTATACAATTTCAACAGTGTAACTTATGTAAAGTCATATTTAGAGTAAGTATGACTGGGAACCCCATACACAGAGATAAAGCTTTACCTCACAAATTGATTTATAGTTTTGTTCTTTGTTAATTAAGACCATGTGATTGTAATAGTATATCCAGTATGGTATGTACCGCAAATAGACTTTTTATGTCAAGAGTAATTTAATTCAAGGGGAAATGACGGGTCAGTAGTGGATTTGTCATTTCATTAGCCTTCAAGAGATAAAAGATTTATATTGAAAAGAAGAAAAAACTAAATTGAATACATTTGTACAATTCATTTTCAATGTTTCTGTTTCCACAGGAATCCTGTCTCAAAGAATGTTTGTGATGTTACCATGTCGGGGTGTAGGGGTAAGAGCAAAAAACACACACACAACTCTATTTTTGATCATAATGCCCCAAAGCTCTTAATGAAAGCTATTCGATACAATCACTGCGTTGATGAAAGACAATATTGTTTCAAAGCAAAGCAGCTAAGACAAGCGAGAGAAAATTACAAGAAAGACAGAAAGAAAGACAGGATATTAAAGAGGAAAAGAGAGTTGGCTCGGCCTTAAGCTAACTTTTGCCTGACAGTCCGTGTCTGACCATGACAAGTCAGACTAATGAAAACAACATGTCCATGACCGGGGATAAAAGAAATGCCTCGGATTTCACTGTCAGTCAGCCAGATGGACAGTAATGCCAGTTTGTGAACAAACAGAGGAGAAAAAAACAGAATGGAAAGGAAAATTGATCTGGCAAAACAGACATTTTTACTCCAGAGCCACAGCTGGAAGTTGGGTCATCCGTGTCTTATAGAAGGTCTAAATGTTCTTTTATTGTCCCTGAGGGGTTTTAGATGAAGACAGGCAAAAGCACAACACGTTCAACAAAGCCTATTAACTCAAATGCAGCACGTGGAAGAAAGATAAGGAGATAAAAGAAACCAGTAAACATCTTCAGCACAAAACAGAAGGAAACAATGTGACACCATAAAGCAAAACATAGCAAAGTATAACATAAGAAAGCAATACAGGACACGGGAGTCTGTTGTTACAAATAGCAAAAGAACAAAGCGGTGATGAGACTGAGTAATGACACTAATGAGCACTTGTGGGTTATAGAAAGGACAGCAGCTTTTGTGATCCAATATTTGTTCAAAGTTACAGGTTTGCCTCAAAGGAAGAATATTTTTTAAATGATATTTAGTGTTCTCCGCCCTTTATCTATTGCAGGTTGATAATGACACGATCTGGAATGAGTCACACACTTCCACAGCGGCACGCATGGCAGCAGGCAGCGTTGTAGAGCTGGCTTTCCGAGTGGCTAAAGGAGAACTAAAGGTGAGAGCATGCAGGCAGGCTCAGCTGTCTGACTCAGGGACCGAAGACACACACACACAGTATGGTCTTGTCTTGTTTTGTTGCGTTGGTTAGACAAAGATTACAATTTACTTGTGAAGCCACTGATTAATGGACCAAAAACAACTATGAGAACAAAGTAATTGTGAAGAGTTTGTAAGTGCTTACAGTGTTTTGTTCGTTCATGTCAATGTGAGGAGCCTTGAGGAGCTTCTAGGCCACTTCAAAGTTTCTGTGCAGAGCTTCCTGTCACGTCATGCCTCAGTTTTCTTCCTTTTGTTCATTACACTGATTAAAAGTCTGCACTGATGAACATGATTTTTTTTCAAGTCTTTTATTGAGAGTGGCCAAAAGTAAACATGGTATTTCCTAAAAGTAGTTATAGCTGGCATCTTCACCGCAAGTGGTTTTAACCTAGATGGTGTAAAACAAGACGGGCAGTCAGAGAATGAAAAACAATATCCACCACAGAGAAGAGGTAGTAAACAACCATTATGAATTTTTGCCTCCTAGGAAAAAGATTTATTCCATGTTATAAAAGACTTTAAAATTGCAAGACTGTAGATTCTTCGCAGTTACTTCACACAGTACTTGACTTATGAAACATGCATTAATTACATGTTCTTCTGTACAGAACGGCTTTGCTGTGGTCAGACCACCAGGGCACCACGCCGACCCGTCCAATCCAATGTAAGTATGAGCATATATATGTGTGTGTGTCACATGGCTGACCACAGTCAGCTTTCCTGTACTGGTTGTACTGTCAGCACGTTCAATATGGAGGATATTTATGAAGTGAAAACAGACAGACACAATAAAGAAGATGAATACTTTTTGTGTTTTTTCTGTGTTGTGTTTTTTTCATGATGCATGGTCGATTCATTATCCCTGTCTCAGTTATCCTGAGCACTGTCCTGTATAGTTGCTGTGCTATTTTTCATTTTAAATTTTGACACGTACTGTACTGTACAAGGGCATCAAAAAATAAGTGTAAAGAGCCAAGACCCAGAACAACAGTCACATAACAATCAAAGAAAAGAAATACGATTTAGGTGTGATAAAATGCTACCTTTTTCTGAACTGACGTTAGTGTTTTCTCTACTCTGTGTGTCTCTCTCAGGGGTTTCTGTTACTTCAATTCAGTGGCCATTGCAGCCAAGCAGCTCCAACACAAGCTCAGTGTCAGCAAGATCCTCATAGTTGACTGGGTAAGATATGTCTTAACTCTGGGACTTCCTCTGCTGTTGATTAAATGTATGAACATACATTGTGATATAAAATCATTGAAGGGATTATAGCATGCCTGTCATTGTCAAAAGTAAATTAATCATTTATTTGCTTAGTGAATATTCCTGTGTCTTTCCTCATCTCATCACCAGGATGTTCACCATGGTAACGGGACCCAAGAAGTGTTCTACAGTGACCCCAATGTCCTCTACATCTCACTTCACCGCTATGACGATGGGAACTTCTTCCCTGGCAGTGGGTCACCAGCAGAAGTGAGTGACATCTATGTCATACCACATGGTATCACGGATACACTGAGTGAAAGTGCTTCATGAATAAAATGTATGACTTGTTCTTAGGTCGGCTCTGGAGCTGGTGAGGGCTTCAATGTCAATGTGGCCTGGACCGGAGGACTGGACCCACCCATGGGAGATGCTGAGTACCTCGCTGCATTCAGGTAGAGATTTAATTTGTCTTTCATTTTGTCATTTGTCCCGCAGTTCTACTTCATAAGGAAACAGCTGACAATCTTATTGATACCAATACCATTATCGATTCTGCTTATCAGCCTGATCGTTAATCAATCCCCATATTGATTCCTGATCAGTTTTCTGTGTCAAAAAAATAGTTCTACTACTACTAGTTCTACGGGAAGCATGAAAGGCTTTTGCCGGCTACGAGCTGATTGGCGAGTCAAACTGGCTGTAGTCTAATGGCAACTGTAGCAACAGAGGATCATGGGTTACATTTTCGTGTAGATGGATGAATCACAGGTGTTTTCAGAGAGGTAGGGGGTTAAATATGTGATTGACTGTTACAATTCCCTCAGATGTGACTCTATTGCTCTGCTTTGTGGCTTGCCACACAAGTAACATGACAGCTCTGTGATGTTTTTCGGCTTCTTTTTTCATGAAACAGTGTCAGGTCATCCATCTTTATGTTTAGTCTTTTGTCTTTTGGACAGAGAGGAGAGAACCCCAAAAGATAAAAAATAAAGTTGTGTATTTTCAAATTCTGCCGTTGCTTTCCCTGATTTTTGCTTCCTGCAGCTTTCACTCTTACTTAAAATGCTCATTTTACTGACATTACAACCAGCACTACTGTCATCTTTGTATGTGAAATGAACCCATGCTTTGGATCGTTTCTTTCTCGCCACCATGACTCCTTCTTGTTGCAAATTTCCAGCAGCATAGACGTACAAGTTTGACATCATTGCCTAACAATGCACATCTGTCAGAAAAATATGCCTGCATCAGTAGAAGGGCTTGATTAGCTCAGAAGCAAACGATTTTGATGGATGGATTTGGAACCAGTTCTCGATTCATATCCCTACTTATCAGATGCATCATCAGGACCATGGAGCTCAAGGTGTATGGAGCTTAAATACATCTTTTACTGTGGTCATGTCCTGTTCCAAATGAGAGGCTGATGCATATTGAAAGCAGATATCTTTCTGACTTTAATTTATGTCATGGAAATACAAAGTAGATAAGACAACAGACCAAAAAATAAGACTGCATGTAGCTCACTGTTCTGCTGTCACCCCTACTCCACTTCTATTGATCAGGATTAGGATTTTGACTCGAGCTGTAATCAGACAATTTCTCCCATTTCCTTCTCGCTGAGCCACAACAAACACACTTAAGCCCATCAGAGGCTCGGCTTCACATCGCCTCTGACGTATTTCTTGCGTAATTAATAATCCTTGTCATTTGGAGAACATGTGTCTGGCGCTCCCCCCCTTTTTCCAATAAATTCTGATGCTTACAGTAAATGGTCTCCAGGTTTTGTGTTTGACAGAATGTGGACTGTTACTTCCTGCTCGCGGGTTAGATAATTGTCATTGGTGGGTGGTTGGCACCAATAAAGTTTCAGTAGTGTGGGCTCTTTGGTTGTCTGGTGTGCCGAACCCCAAGGAAACTGTGGCGACCGCATGGTTACTGGAAAAGGGGCACAGTGGCAAATTCACAGACTTACAGTTGGGGAAACTACACACACAAGAATGCATGTGTTTAGAATATTCGGTTAAAGTCTGTACGAAGACATGTTGAAACACGGCTGACACGCATAAATGCATCAGTTGGGTGGGCTGTCGTTACCATCTCTCCAATGCACTCGATCAATGCTGCTCATGTGAGGAGTTTTTAAAGTCAAAGTGAAGCGGCCGTCTGCTCTGGTGTCGGTGAAGTAGACACTTTGTCCCCGTCGGCTCCAGGACTGTTGTTATGTGTCTGACGCTGACCTCTGACCTCTCTGTGGAGCAGAAGGAAACGCCAGAGGTTTCATGAGGGGGAACAGTTCACCTGCATGGCAGTTACATGTAAAATATTGCATGTTTTGTAATCAGATACACATTTAAAATAAGGGAACCAAGTTTAGAGTTTGCATAAGAGCATTTAATGCTACTTTGGATTACTGCACATATCATGTTTGCAGATCCAGCTGCTCATAATTTAGATTTGAATTTGTCCCTCCTTGTTTATTCTTTCCCATCAGAATGGGAAGAGAGCTTAGTAATGTTGGCTCGACTCTTCTCTTTAGATGTTGCGTATTCTCCAAGTAGCATGAGAGGGTGTTTGTTTCTTCCAGTTTGATCTAAAATATGGTTTTTTTTATAATTGAAAATTAAAGCAGAAGACGTTTAGCTAGCTTCTTAAATCGTCAGACTAAAAAGAATTGAGAGGGATGTGCCCTCTGAACAGCAAAACTAATTCACTGTGATTATTATTATTACATAACGCCAATTGTACGGCCTGGGATTTAGATCTGGATCTAATATAAGTTCCAAATAATTCTCTGTTTGTTTCAATGTGCTCAGAGCACCAGATGGAGGAAGTTAACCACATCTAAACATTTCAGAAAATTGTCTTCCCGGTTAGAGAAAATAATACTAATTTAAGATGAGATTTGAAGTGGGATCACAGATTCCAGGTGAAACATGACCTGAATACAGTGTACACATACATTCCTGCCAATACAGTAACAATAGATAAAAAAAAGAACATCTGTCTTTTGTTGACAGCACAGAAAGAACTTTTTAGACGTAAATGTCGGCCCTTCCTATTGGAGTGTGAGCGTAAGTGGGCTTGGTAAAAGTCACTGGAACCCTAAATGTGTATGTGGCATCTGTATTTACTAATAACAATAATTAATGATTATTAATGTTAGCCTTTACAGTCGCTCTGCGTAATCTACTCTTAGTCTTCAATAGAGGAACTGTACTCAGCCAACAACTAAGAAAAGGGTTTTTTTTTTTCCTTTTCAAGTGACTAAAGGTAAATGTAAAAAGTAGCCACCCCACACACCCTCCACCTCCAGTATATTTAATGAAGTTTGTAAACGTTGAACGCTCTGCATATGCGCATAAGCCATTTAATAGATTGAATTTTATGGTTTAAAGTTTGTGAGGGCTTCAACTTCAGACGCCGAGCTTTGCTGTTTTTTCACCTTATCCTTCACTCACACCCCCCGACCCCTAAC
>JAPQRN010000025.1:20238664-20254045 GCA_037367275.1 Coranthus polyacanthus | reverse complement strand
ACTTTCTTTGGTATCCTTAGAGGCTAAATGTAACTATCAAATATATTCATTCATTTTCAAAATTAAGCTCAGTTTAAAGGGTTATAACCCAATATTAAACAAAAAAAAGGAAATATTTTTCATACAATAAATGCAAAGACAACAATTATGTGGGTTTAAGTGAGAACACATCTGATACAATCTACTGTTGTGTGCTACATGTGTGAAAGGCAGACATTTTCCAGAGTTCATATTCAGAAAACATAACATTTATGTATCCTGTCAAAGTCTGCACACTGTCATGTTCATCCTCTTCTGCTGTTGCCGTTGTGATGCGATGCTGAAATCACACCGGTGTCAGTTAACTTGTGTGTGTGTGTTGCAGGTCAGTACTGGCAGAGTGTGAAAGCTTACAGCGGATCAGTGGGTCTGTCCTACATGGCAGCTCAGAGAAGAGACTGTGAGGAAACAGATGCTGTAAATGCTTTGGCTTCACTTTCAGTGGGAGTTCTCTCCAGCAAGAGGTACGACACACACACACACTGACTCACACTCGCGCAAAAGCACACCTACACGCTTAATGCGAGGTCAAACCCTGCCATCTCTTCTCTAACGCGACTTTCATTCCTCCAGCCTTCCTGACGAGCCAATGGAGCATGAGAGCGAGTCCATGTAGGAGAAGCCGAGCAACCACCTTGCAGAACTCAGCGTCAGGAATTCGGCTCCACCTGTAGCCTTGGCTCTCCTGCGCTGTCACATGACGATGAACGGGACATGTTTGTAATGCCACTGAGCCCCGCCCATCTGCCTTATTTAAACACATGCACATACACCAACACACGATGCTGAACTTGTGTATACCTGCCATACGAGCACCTCAATGCTGAGACCCACTCAGCTCAAGCCAGCCGCACTACCTGCTGCTGGGAAACCTCCGGAAACCTCACCAAAGAGCAATATGAGACATTCTGAATAGACTTCATATGTCTCCTGACTGACATTGGATTATGTGTGCACAAGCTTTCTCTGACTACAACGCTTCACGGCAACAGACAGAATTCAGACGCAGAGTCTCAGCTCGGACTCTGCTCGAAGCACTATGTACCAGCAGCTGTTTTTATCGCCTTAACTTTGCCTTAACGTAAGGACCAACATCAGGTTTAAGAAGGAGGAGGGTTGTAAATACCTTTCACTTGTGCCACTTTGCTTTCCACGAGCATACGACATCAGGCGAAAGCATGTACATATACACCTGATGTATACCGTCAACAACGAGAAGCGGCCCGAACAGACGGACGGTCTGTTTTAATGATGTCATTACATGCACCGTAACCACTAAAAAGAAGACAACAAAGAGCTCAAGGGAAAGAGAGAAAATGAAGACACAAAACACACAACTATGGTTTTGTAGAAACAAAGAAGAGGGCAAAGCAAATGTCCTTGTTGTTTTATTGCACTGTTCATTCCATAATGTGAACCATCAGCAATTCCAAAGCTCTGGGAAAAAAAAAAACAACTCTTTCTTAGGTTATTTAATGTTTGTTTTTTTTTAAGATTTGGATGAAATGATGCATGCGCTTAATTTCTTCCCACACATTGAAACGTCTTATGAAGCGTCTGACTTTACTTAAAAGGACACGTGTCGACCGAAATACTGTAGAGTTGTATTTCTTATGAAGTTAATCTAAAAAGTAGGCAAGGTTGTTTTCAAGCAGGATACTTTTCACTGCTGCTCAGTGTCTTAGAAGCACACACACACACACACACACACACACACACACACGCACACACACACACACACACATATGCATATACACAAACCAATGACGAACTATTGATTTACCACTAGTATTGAATACTGTATATTATTGTTCATATCTGAGACTAAATGAGTGTTCATTCCACCGTGGCACCACTGAGGACCATTGTATTGTTCTGTATTTGCAATAACGTTAATGCACTTAATGGACGTCACCCAAAGACAACTGCCTTAAAACAGCCTGCACTTGGCAAAAATAAAGACTACGAGGGACCAGTACGGATCCAGCTCCTACAATCCTCCCCAGCAACACGTAAACCTGTGGATTTAGGTTATCATTTATGCAGACTTTTTGATAATGAATGTCTTAAGGATGAATCCATCGATTTCCACAAATCCGCTGTAGAAATACATAACATTGGAGTGGCATGTTTTTGGGTTTTTTTTTTGTTTTTTTTTCCTTTTAGTGTATCTTTGACTCCAGGCCTAGTCGCAGTCTGATAAAGGAAAACTAACACATTGCATTTTGTTTGAAATGAGTGTACTTGTATGTGAGACTCCTGGCAACTATGCTTCGTATCAGCTCTTCTTTTCATTTTACACGATCGACTTAGAAAAACACGGTAGATGATACCAAGCTAAATGTGTGACAACTCTCACTCACTGCCCTGCTGTTCACTGACTCACCTGGTACATCAGGGCTCTGCCGCAAAACATGATTTGTCAGAGCTTGTTGGTCTGCCTGGTTGAGGTGATTTTTCAGCAGTTTAGGATTTTGGTTGCAACTTTGTCTTCACCCAGATTATTACTTAGAGGTAGAGCTGGGCAATAAGGCAAAAAAAAAGTCTAAATAATAACATTTTTCCTATCAGTCCACAATTGATAATTATCTGAAGAAATGCCAAATCATTATTTCTTTCCAGTTTAAAGGCAGGTTTTTTTTTGCTCTTGAGGGAAAGTTGAAGATGGTTATTTGCGGTTTTAAACTCTTCTTTACTGTCAGAACATGACGAACAGCGGAACATTTCAGAAATCTAGAGGTAGAACATTCAAAACAATTCAATTCTATTCAAATAGAACGATCGAAGTGTCAACAACAACAACAACAACAACTACAAAATACTGAAACATTTTGTGTTCCAGATGAAACCTTAAAAGAGAAGAAAAATCGCGATAATGTTAATTTTCGTGACGTAAAAATAGATTGCATTATTTATCCTTATAGTTTCATGGCCCAGCCCTACCTTTAGGGACTATTCTAACACAGAGATGTGGAAACAGCATCTAGACACTAAAACTATCCAATAAAACTGAGACTAGTATGTAGACTGGACCGGTTAGCAGCTCCGTATACGTAACCGCCCGCACGCTACTGCTTTACAAAAAAAAAAACAAAAAAAAAACTTGAAGCGCATTTTTAAAAAAATCGGATTGCTCCACTCCACACGACCTTACTGACCCTTTGGAGGGAAAAAAAGAACACAAATCAATTCAGGTCTTTCTTTATCAAACTACATTTCGAAAGGGCCGAAGGGTGTAGTATTACATGAGGAGTACAGGAGCGCGTTTGGCTTTCAGGTTCGGACGCCTCTGAGCTGAAAAACTGCAAAAAAAAAACAAAAAACCAAACAATTTGGCGCAAAGGTGTCGCTGTTGAAGAAGTTGTGGTATGAGACTTCAAGTGCCGGCGTTCACGGTGTGCCCGGCAGGTGCGTGAAGTATCCATGAAGTCGACGTCGTCAGACCCGTCCGTGCGCGCGCTCTAGCACGCGCGCGCGTTTCTGTCTCGTGCTTTTTTGTGCGTGCGTCGGCGTGTGTTAGTATTTGTACGTCGCTGAGTGTTTTTGTCAAATACTGTAAATGACCTCTCCTGTACCATGTCCTCGATGGCTGTTTTCGTCTTTACAGTACGTAGGGGCCAGTATTGCCTCAACTCTTAACTCCCTTTATTATTACTGATGTCGTTTGTACCTTCCTGTTAAAAGAAAGACACTGTAAATAGAAACTCAAAAGACCAAAATACACATCGCACGTGCCTTGATGCGTTCAGTAAGATGTGTGTTGGTAACTCTTAACTAACTGGACTTACAGTAACTCTGTATCTATAAACATGACATTTGAAATCTTTAGTTTCATGCTATTCTCTACCTGTATGTTATTTTTCTCTTTCACATTTCCTACCATGTTCATGTATAGAAAGATTGTCTATTTTTTACTGTTATTTTTGTCTTCTCTTAATTAAAAAAGAAAACATTTTCGATGCGAGTCCGTTTTTTTTTTTCTTTCTTTCTGTCCAAGAAATATGAAACATAAAAACTGCATTTAGAAATAGGACAAACGATTCTGATCCTCACATTTATATATAGAAGAGAAGAAAATTGAAACGGATTTAGACTTCAGATGGTTAGTATGGTTCGTTAACTTAAACCAACTCAAAACACTCTTCACTTGTCTTGAGTATTTCCATTTTATGCAACTTTATATTCTACCCCACTACATCTCAGAGGCAAATGAGACTCCACGATATTTGTCGTACAACTTTCGTTATTTTTCACATTAATTACAATGTTCACATTACGTTCTTGTACCTCCAAATGTGTTGATTTTCAATGTTTTTGATCAACCGAATGATTAGTTCGCTTTACGTGCTGAGAATATTCTGCTTCTGAAGCTTAAGAAACTCTATAAAAACCCCTCTTGGATTAGCTGGAAAACGCATCGCCACAAAGCTAAAAACAGAATATGACGCATCACGCTGTAGATTAAACTACCAACAGAATATAAAGCACTTCAAATGAGCTCAGCCTTAAACATGTACAGCAGTAAAACGAATCAAAAGCATCGCATCTAACGACTGCTTTGACTTTTCATATTTTAAGCACTTATTTTCTGATTCTAGCAGAACTTTTACTTGAAGTGGAGTGGTTTCATTGTGGTTATTAGTACTTAGGCACCTGAATAGGGCTATTTCTTCTTCCACTGAAAACTTGACACAATAGGGAACAAAACACTAATGAGCAAATTAGTTTCACGTGTTGCCAACGTCAGGCTACAGTGGCTAGTTAGAGCAAACGGCAAATTAGAAGATAAAGTAATAAAGTATCAATTCAACTTGAAAGACGTTACCACTAACTGCAAATATGCTAAACCCCGTGTTGACGTCTTGCCGAAGTTGCGACCATTTTCCCACCAGCAAATATGGTAATGAAGCCACAATTATTAGACGTAATGCTAACTGTCAATATTGTTGATTATGTTTAACTCTTACTTGACAAACTTTGGTCTTAAACGCGTTGTTTTTGATGACATGAACGCTGGCGTTTTTCAAATAGGTTCAGAAAATCTTTCTCGTCCATAGACGCATCCATCCACATGACCCGAACGTACGAGATGACTGTGTTTTTCATAGTGTGGATATAAAAAAACAAAACAAGGAAAACTATCTGATTTCTTTACAGTTCCTTGAAACTTAGAGCTGTGCCTAAGTTGTGTTTTAGCATCTAAAACATTGTTTATGTGAAACACCTATAGAACAGCAGGGTGAGTCAAGCCAGTAGCTTACAAAATTAACACTAACCATGGACTTAGTGGGAATCTTTATCTCATTTTTAATAAGTCATGCTCTTCGTGCTCCACCCACACAGGTGTAATCGTACAAACCTCAGAGTTTCATCATTACACTAGTGTGGCTGAGCAGTTCTTTTAACTACCAGCGCGTTTCCATTTTGTCACGTTTTCACTCTCCACTGACAACGCACTTACCTCTCATTGCTTAAAGCCATGAGTTACCTTTGTTCAGCTTGTGTTTTTTTTTTTCCCGTAAAGATTTATATACACGTTAATACATTAATTAATAAGCAGACTTGTGCTGTAGTAGTTTCTTTAAATATCCAGTAAAAGTAAATAAAGGCCTCACTGCGTAAAAACAGCAGCCGAAGTGTCGTTTTTGCGTGCATGTGGATTGATAGCCTAAGTATTGACCAATTTGCTCATCATTAAAAACATTTTAACACGCCTCTGTCACCGCTTTTGGCCCACGCTGAAATATCTGAATTAATAATTAACAGTTCTATGAAACCCGGCACAGATATTCAAGGTTCCTTCGGGATAAAACCTAATGACTTGCAAGTCTCAGCCCCCGCTTTGTGTACTAAGCTAAACTTCATTTCCAATATTAGTTTGCACAAGAAGCTCTAGCTTAAGCTGTACCGACATTGATCATTTCAGTGCTTCCATACTGCGTCTATGTTCTTTCACCTTTTCAAAAACAGCTGTGTATGACGTAAGCTCCGACGTTAGTTAGGAAACCACATTTGCACATTAACTTGTTCTTTTTTTTTTTTTTGAGGAATTAACCGTTCCTGACTGACCAGGCAAAAAGCACCCAGTCCTCATTAAAAAAGAATGAGGGAGTGAGAAAGAGACGGTTTAACAAGTGAGACAGGAGACAAACAGGGTGCGGTGCTGCTATAAATCTTCACCAAATCAGCAGAATCCCATGAATAATTTGAAGACGGTTTAATTTCCAAAACAGTCTCAAACTGATATAATGATACAAGTGCTCTATGTATCACTGCATCTTCTTCTCAGGGAATTTGTCCTTGTCCATCACGTAGCAATGTCTGTCAGTGTTTTGTAAACCTCATATATTTCAAGTAAATGCTCCTAAAAAGCCTCACGCTGTCAGTCTGTAAACGTACAAGAGACAAACACTTCAGGAATACGTAGTGGAAATTCTTAATCCCTTTTTGTTGAATGTTATCAACAGTCACATCGTTCTGTTTAATATAAAGCTATAGCTAGCCGTTTAGCTTAGCTTAGTACAGCATTAGCGCTGGCTAACACCTAAACCTACCTAACAGCAAGGTCACTAATTAAAATATTACATTTTGTTGAACTTGTACAAAATGTTAAAACGCCACAATGTTACATTTATAAACTATACAATGTTTTAATTAGTGAACTTTGGCATTTGTAGATGGCTTTTATTAGACTATTAGCTAAGCAGATTAGCTGTTACCCCTTAGCCATTTTGTTTTAAGCTAAGCTAACTGGCTGTTGGACAGATAGTGTAAGTGTGCATCTTCTCATGTAAAAAATTTTAAAAAAGTGTATAACATGCACATGCCTTAGCTGTTTCAAAGTATTTGTACAGTGTTGGCTTTTATATAGATTTTTTATGAGGACATGTAGACAAAAAAGTATGAAACAAAAGACTTAGACAAATAGTCGATCAAAGTGATGACCATCTACTTGGATGTGATGTTGTTTTCTCCCAGTGTGCTGTTTGTTGGTTTGCCTGATCCAGAGAAAATGTCCTTTTTCACTCGCGTGTCGGTCCGTATTCCGATTAAGGGGCATTTAAATATTTGTCAGAAGTCCTTTTTTTCTCCAAATAGTCCCATTTGCATCCATTTGAGTCCATGACAAGAGTAGAAATGGTGGAAGATATGAACATGGAAGATGCAGTGACTTTATTCAGCAGCTGAAAAGACAAAAGGCAGACAGAGTGTTACAGAGCACTAACCGCTAATCCTCATTTTGTGGAGGTCACATTGGATGCATTTGGACAAATGATCAAAAATATCATTACCACTGACAAGAAAGGAACAGGACAGGAGTTCAGTCGTCAGATTAAATGCAAACAGACAAATCTATGTATACTTAAAGCATTGTTGATCATTTGCCAGTTCTCATCTTTACTAAAAGAAAGTTCATATTTCAGTAAATCGTCAGTAAAACAAATATTGTGCTTGGGATAAATGTGCTCTAAAAATCATCTCCCTGATTAAATAGAGCCAGACATTTTTCATTTTAAAGACAAAATACACAGAAGCTTTTCTCTTGGGCCAAATATGAATACTCTTTAAATGTCAACTGTCTTCTAGCTTGTCAGTGAAGGTTAGCTTTCTGAGAGCACTCTATGTTTACTGTAGGTCTCTATAAAGGACGGTTTCATACAAGCTGGAAACATTAGCTACCTCCCTGGGACACTCTAATGATAGGTTGCTGGGCTTCATGCATATTGCCAGTGAGGGAAAAGTGGTTTGTCATGGATATGTATCAAATACTAATAGCATGTCAGCCCACATCTCTTTGGAGTTTGATTGTTTACATGAAGTGAAAGCTAAACCTTGCAGGTGATGTACATTTGCTCAGTTCTTATGATTAAGCCAAAAATCATCAGTGGACCTAAAAACTATCTTTCTTTCTCCGGTGCATGTTTATAATTTAGTAACTCTGAATGTCAGCTCTCCAAGAAAAAAGGCACTTTTAAAACAGTAGACATGGGGGAGGTGTGTGTCCTTGTGCATGGCTACACCTATGCGTGTGCGCACATTTGTGTGTATATAAATCAGCTCTCACCTCCTCCATCACTCCCAGTGGTTTATGGGAGCCCAGCAGGGAGCCACATCAGCCTCCCCTTTGATGGTGACACACATGATTCATGGCTTTCAGAAACCGTTTGTTTTCATTACGCCTCCTCGTCAGCTCGCTGTAGCTGTATCACAGTTTCGTGCAACGCAAGCAAAATTGGGCCAGAATGAGAGGAAAGAATTTCGAGAGGAGAGTTTTTTTGGCACTGGAAGAAACAAAGGGGCTTGGTTCGGGTATAAAGAGGAGAAACTTAAGTCAGGACGAAGGCTGCCCACGGCTACTTTTTCCACCGTCGTTTGAGTTCAGAGGTGGTCAGGGATTCGTAACGTGTCAAAGTCTTGGAAAAGTAGGAGGTTGAAAGGGTAGGGAAATGTCAAAGGTCCGATCTTTCTTGGTTCATCCAATTTAGGCTCTCCAGTGCAGACTCTTCTTTTTTTCTTATTCTCTTTGGGGTTCTTTTGCTGTTTTACTAAAAAAGCTTGAGGCAGAGATAAAAGTAAACAAAGGTGATGTTAAAATGTGGCTCAGAGTGTGCATACCTATGTCGATGAGGATGGTGGCGATGAGGATTAAATTGAGGGTGATGATGAGGATAAAGCCGGAGGTCATGGTTCGGGACCTGAGGAAGCCAAGAGTTGAGAGGGCTTCAGCAGAATGAGCCATGTAGAGGTAACATTTGAAACACTGGGTCCTTAACCTTCACGCTTGAAATGTTCAACAATCAATTGTTTTTGTCTGTCTCTGTCCTGTCCTCCTTTGGGATCTATGCAAAAAGATGTCATGAAGAGACCCTCTTAAAATGCTAGGAATGATACAACAAAAGCAGTGTCTCTGCTGTGATACATTTGTCTAATGTTATGTTTCATGTCAACACTACCATCGGCACACATGAGCAGTAATACAGTATCTGCTGTTGGCAAGCACAAGTATAAAAGCATCAAGTGTCCATAGTTACAACCGACTGAAGATATGTCACATTAAATCAGATCTTCAGGTCCAGTCTTTGAGGCAAACAGGTGTTGCAGTGTTTAAACACACTGCACACGCTGTTCAAATGTATCCTCTGCATTATATGTCATGTAAGAATATTTCCCGTACGAGGAATCAATCATACATTTTAGGGCAACACAAAAAAGTCTTGCTTTGCAGCAGGGCTAGTGACCAGCAGACATGGTCGACCAGGCCCCTTCCATCCTCCAGACAGAGAAAGCATAGCTCAGTCTCTCATGGGCCAGGTAGTTACATCCAGCCAGTTTACTGTCCATCTCATCGCTCTGCAGAACCTGATACAGAAAGTCAATGTACCGTGACGCCAACTTAAGGGTCTGGATCTTGCTCAGTTTGTCAGAGGGGAGTGTGGGGATAATCTTGCGCAACGAGGCAAAGGCTTCATTCAGGGATTGTGTTCGCTGGCGCTCACGTATGTTGGCAATCACACGTTGGGTGTGTGGGTCTTCGAGGGCTGCGAGACTTCCAGGACTAGGACCAGGAACAGGAGAAAGGGACGGGCCTGAAGATGGTGGTCGATGTTGAGGACTCCGCTTCAGCCTTTTCGGTCCGGATGGGGTGTAAATCTGCATGTCGTCTCCTGGCTTGACCTGACCTTCTTCTGCTGATGTGGTGGCAGTAACTGTGGTAACGCGATCCTCCGCATGTGAGCCTGTCTGCCGTTTACGTCCGTTGATTCCGGGTGTTGCTACGACAACAGGGCAGGCGTTAGAAGGTGGTCTTCCTTTGGTCTCTGCCTTGGACACCACCTGTCCCTCAGAGTGGTCATCAGTGGACTTGTCCTCCTCTCTCATACTCGTTTTTTCTTCTGTTAACGCTCCTTCTTTCTTTATATTATTTATTTGCCCAATATGCTTCTGCTAACTGCTAACTCTGGCAATTGTCTCTTTCCTTTTACATGCGTCTCTCCACACTCCTTTATACAGTTTTCCTCTGTTCTCTTCTTCCTCTTTTTCAGGAACTCCCCCTTTTTGTGTCTACAACTTTCTGTTGTGTTGTCCCTCCTCTTCAGCAGTTATCAGCTTTACACCTATAACCTTCAAACACGCTAAACCACAGTAATTCCCGTAGCGGCACTTCTTCATCCACACACGTGGAAACATACAAGTGATCTCTTTCTCGTCTCTGTGAGGGTTCTCAGCATCTGCCAGGCAGACCGTTCTCACGTCCCACTCCTGCAGCTGCATGTGAGACAACACCACCACAATCGGACTTTTTAAAGGGAGGGGACCATGAAACTTTTAGGTGCCCACCCATCTGATCCCCTGATTGGTTCGGAGAACTTTCTTGCACAGCTGAGCTTAAGTCAACAGGAAGAATGAAATTTAGGCGATTGGTCCGATCAAAGACAGAAGGTGGAGACAACGGTGCGTCAAACAGCCAACCAGATCAGACCTTTGTGACGTTTGCTTTTTGTCATAAACGTTGCCCGAGTTTATAGATTCCAGATTTCCTCCCAAACAAGTCGCTACCATCCCCCCCTCTCGCTCCCTTGTTCCCTGCCCTCCCCTGCCTCCCCAGTCTGCAGCTCACCACCATCATCAGTTGCTTTCTGTATTTTAGAGGAAAAAAAACATCAAAAGAAGCTCCGCAAAAGTTTAGTTTCCTGCTTAAAATTGTCATTTGTTATTTGCAAAGTGTCAGTCCCACACAGTCAGGTATTTATCACCTGCGTTCACTACTGTCCGTGACTATCTATGGAGGGTTATAGTGAATTTGAACTCATTTTTGCCCATCCAACTTAAAACTTGACTCCCCCAGTTCACTCTCAAGTCTCTCATAGCTTTGCTTTCAAATGCATCAGCTGTCTCTAGCGAAAAACACTGCCTGCTGCTTACCTGTTAGCAAGCAGCATTATGGTATTTAGGAGAATTTGAATTCGCAAATGAATGCTAATGTTACAATATCTGCTGTGTGTGTAAAAGCTAAGATATTATATGGTGTGCATGATAATAATAATTTGTTAATGAGTAAAAGCGTGGTTTCTCTTGGTCTTATTTGTGAAACAACAGAGACGGTGCTGGCTGTAGTTTCTAAGTGTAGACCTGGAGGGAGGAAAGAGCTGGCATTGAGTCAGCGCTGCAGCACTGAGGTCTAATCACAGTATTAAGGAAAGAATGAGTTCTGTGGATCAGAGAGAGGCCCGTTGGACATTTTTGTTACGTTCATCCAATGAGCTACATCTACAATAAGCCTCGCTCCAAGTCCAACGTGGACTGTGTTTTCCAAAACTGAGCCTCCAGCATGGCCCACAGCCACACCCCCACTAGAGAACAGAGTCTATTGTTAGACGTATGCTTCTCAGAGACAAGATGCTTCCCTCCGATGAATGCACTTGACTGAAATTAGTATTGTCCGGGCATGATTTGAACACAGAAGTGGAAAAAGTCTCAACTCACTTTCTCCTCTGTCTCCACTGAGTAAACTCAATGGCTCGAGTCCACCCAGAGAAGAGAAACCTCCATTGTCTGACCACAGATGAAACCATTTCTGTTGTGCACACATTACTGGGCACAGTGACAGTAATACAGTGTGTGCAACCTTAGGTCTGTTGCACATAATGATGACTTCTAAAGGTGTGGTACAAGAGTTTTGTGAGACTTCTGTGAGTCAGCGTGCCACCTCCAGGTCAGGTGAGTGCATGTATACAGCAAAGCTGCAAAAACATACACTGTGGGATCAGCCTGCGCGTTAAAGGTTCAATGAATAAGATTTAGGAGGCTCTAATGGCACAAATAGAATATGTAATGTGTTTCCATTACCTTATAAGCAGTTTATATCTATAAAGGGAGCGGGTCGCATGTTTCTACAGTAGCTCTGAATGAACCTCTGCTTCTTCTTTTTTCCATTTTATAGTGAGTAGCATTCAGCATTAAGGCGCATTTCCATCACCATCCATTGAGTGTGGACCGGAGTTAATATCCCCATAACTAAATAGGACAGAATGGATGAAACAAACACTGCCTCTAAGGAGGGACTTTCCACATTTTTTTGTTGCCACTGTAGAGGGGGGAGAGGTTCACACACTGAGCCTTTAACCTCTTTGTGAAGGCCTGTCCACTTGGACCACTGCACACTTGGAAAGTGCATCTCCATCACTGAGGCTGATGCAATGCACATCTTAATGTATTACTAACGATGTAATTCATTAAAGATCCATATGGCAACACGCCCTCATTCCTAAACAACAACATGGGTTCGATTTCCCATCATTCCCAAGTGTGCACGCAATACCACTGGTAGCACTGAACAAATACTATTGAGCTGTTGCAACTTTAGGCTGTGTCATGTCATGGCTAAGGTTTGGTTAGGTTTAGGCACAAAAACAACTGTGTTAGGGCTCAAATAAGAAAAATACACGACAGTCTTCATAGTAAATCATAAATGAACTTTTCACACATTTGTTTCTTTAGCATTGCAAATCAGTTAGCATCTCATTTATGCTGCTTCTGTTTGTGCTCTACGGTGGCACAGCGTATTTTACAAATTGCCTGTGACAAAGTGTCTGTCGTTCTTGAAAATTCCAAAGCAGTGCCAAAAATTTGATTTGTAGCAATCCAGGTAAAGGTGTAGGACGCTCTTCTCTGTGATAATCTGTGCCTCGCTCAGACACAGCTCAGCCTCCGTAGCAGCCTAAATATTTAGCCCAAGACTTAACAAGAACTGACCAGTAACAACAGCAGAGATGCCAGAGCACACTTGAGAAACAGTTTTGAGAGGAGCCAAGATGTTAGAATCCACAAATTGTATCCGGTGCACACTTTTTTAATGGGGGCGACCGCAATGCGAGCTTTGATGCTGGTGCACCAAAGTGAATGTCCCCATCCCTGCTGCATACTGCCCAGGTGGTCCTTCACATTTATCGTCATGATGATTGGAAGTAGAGGCATAAATTAAAAGTGGAATGCACAGTAGATGAGATGTCCTGGATAAAACTCAGTCCATAGGGTATCGAATAAATTCAAACCATTAGATTAAAATAAGCCTGATTCTTAGACAATGCTTCGAGTTGTTGTGGGAATTAAGAGTCCATAAACACTCCTGAGCATAGACCTCCGTCCAACTGGCCCATTGCTTTTCATCTTCTCCTGTTTAAACCTCATCAGACTGTGTGTCCTCTCTGTGGGCGATGGGGCACCTGTGATGGATCACGACTATTTACATATCACAGCTCCCTCGAAACTGTTCTTTGCCGGCTAAAAATAAATACCCTGTAGCTAGAGGAATGGTGGAAAATGGATATCAGGTCTTGATATAAACACACATATACTGGGACGGTAGAGAGGTGGGCCAGGCTCACAATGCTTTGTGTGTTGTATGTGAAGGCCCCCCGGAGGCTGATGGCGTCTGGAAAAAGGGGAAAGAACACCGGACCCTGTCTGTTTGAACTGCATGCTCAAATGAGGATTTAGCATAAATATTTCCACTAAGAGAAATGAGAGAATGTTATCACATGTGGAGCTTATACACTCACACACACACATGGCTCACACTCATGCTTGACAGAGCCTAGGTTTAAATATGGCACGCATTAACATGGACACACATATACACAGGATCCACTATGTAAACGGGTGAGTGTCCATATTTGTACAGTACCTGATTCAATTTTTTTATTTACAGTAACAATAACGATTGGCATCCATTGTAAGATTTCCTTAGATCGCTTATTTATGAATCGATATGTGAAATGCATTTAATCTTGAGTGATGTTAAAATGTCTTGTGGATCAGTATACACACTTTTATGGAATATCTGTTATGCTCCGCAGGAGGAAAAAAAATGTGTCAATAAATGGATGTTGACATTTTTTAGATGTGGCCGCGCATCTCTATAAGGTTTGTGCATTGGTTAAAACACAATGTCTCAGGAACAGCTCGACAGAATGTTTTCAAATTTGGCACAAACATTCACTTGGACTCAAAAGACGAAATGAAAAGATTGTGGTGGCCAAAAAAACAACGTAGCTGTCATTCTCTTGCCTTGAGGGAATTTTTTCAAATTTGGCCCAAACATTAACTTAGACTGTGACGATGAACTGATAAAATTATGGCGGACGAAGGTCTAAGGTCAACTTTTCTGGCAATACCACTTTGAAAACAGTGTCATTGAAGCAAGAAGTAGCACTGCTGTTATTATAATAATACATCCATGTTTGTTGCTGGAGTTGATCAGTAGGAGCGACATTCTACTTTGCTGTGATCAGAGGTTCCTTAGCTGCTCCTACATTGAAATATGTGCTAATACCACTAGTGTGCTAATATGCTAATTACAATTAGCATCTCATTTTAACAAAGCAAAAACTACAGAGGGAGTTTCAGGAAGAGAGGGCTTCAGTTCCTACATAGCCTACATATTGACTGGCTTCAGCAGTTTGACAGTGAACACTAACACCACAACTTTCTGGTAAAAGGCTAATTTAACTCTGCAGGAGTCAAAATCGGGGGGGGAAAAATGGCAGAATTTGAAAATACACACCTTCCTTCTGCAGCTAAAAGTATAGATAATATAGATACATAGATAATATAGATAAATATAGATGACCTGATGCCATTTCACACCGCTGTGAACAAGTGAATGCCCTTTTCCAAGCTCCCATGTTAAGCCATGGAGTAGAGCAGTAGAGTCACATCTGACTGAATCTGATCAGCGATCAGTAACTACAGCTGTATTTAACCCCTACCTGTCTGAAAACACCTGTGATTTAGACAAAGTCTGCGTCACACGGTAGATTTTCTACAGCCTGAACAAACAGAGTTCACACAAGTGGGTAGAATCCTTGTTTCCTCTCAGACCACTTGAATTACTGTACGCTGAAAGGGAATTATGGAATTTATGACCAATGATGGCAAAAAACTATGAAGCTGCAGATTTAGTGGAGGGGGGCACCCTCTATTAATAGTAGGAGTTTATTTTTGAATTTCATAATGGCAAATATAATCTTTAATAGTACAGTGTCATAAAACTATATTTTAAGAAAATGGTGGAGAGTTGAAAAAATATTGTTTTGGCTTGTTGTTGTAAATGACTCCACCTCACTGTAATATTTGCAGACACATTGGAACCTTCATGGGTTGAGAACCTTTATAGTTTCTAACTGATAACTAGAGGAGATTGAACTGGATCAAGGAGGACACACATATGATTCCATATGTGTGACGTCTTCAATATTAAGCAATGAAACAAAGACATCACACATATAAAATCATATGTGTGATGTCTTTGTTTTTATTACTTTTCACATTGTACATTAATAC
>JAPQRN010000025.1:20221303-20234610 GCA_037367275.1 Coranthus polyacanthus | reverse complement strand
TATATTTTATAGTGTGTGCTAGTTGTGTGTTTGATCAACAATTAAACCTTTAAGGTCTGTCATACGGCTGTTGTTATGAATGTTATAATGTTTGCCATGTATGCACACACGGGGGCGCAAAATCATAATCCAAATGTCACAGGTAACACAGATTTGTCTTTTTCAGTCCGGCAGTTTTTCCTCACTTGAACCGAGGGTCCAAGAACAGAGGGTGTTGTACCTTGTACGGACTGCAAAGCCATTTGAGGCAAATCTTGATTTGTGATATTGGCTGTATAAAAAAATTGAATTGAATTGGTTTTAGACAAAAATCATAGCACAGAAATTGCCCTACTCAGACAAATGACAGACATGATACAAATGACATCCTAATGAGTACGGACTCTGGTAATTCAACAGTTTTTATTTTACAGGACTTGACAGCAGCAATCAACACAGTTGACCACACAATTCTACTAAACAGACAGAAGACCTAGGTTGGTCTAGGTCAGTGTTTTTCAACCTTTTTCGAGCCAAGGCACATTTCTTTCATTGAAAAAGTCCTGAGGCACACCACCAGCTGAAAATGTAAAAAAGAAGCTTATATTAACAATATAAGTGTTATATTGTTAATATAAGCTTTTTTAACATTGAAGAATGACGTTATAATGTCATTGAATAAGAATCAAATAAACACAAAGAAAAAAGTATTTTATAATCTTTTGTATTCATACTCACTCAGTGTGAAACCTGGGCCTGTTTGGATGAACACAGAGCTGATATCCTGGCAGGAATCGATGAAAGACACACACAAAGCTCTTCATCCACAGCTCTCAGTCTTTCTCTGTCTTTAGTTTTTATAGCAGTCAGGCTTGAAAGGCTCACCTCACACATATGTTGTGGAAAATGGGAGCAATGTCAAAATAGCTTTGTTGGCCAGCATGGGGAACTCCTTGGCAGTTGCCAACCAAAAACTGTTGGTTGGCAACTGTAGGAGCAAGCTAAGCTTTGCTGATCGTAGTCTCAGCAAAGCTTAGCTTGAGACTACGATCTTGTCTCAATTCAGTTAGTTCCTCCTGCTCCTGTAAAGTCATGTCCTTTCCAACAACCGATGCTGAGCTGAATGGGTCCCTAACCCAGTCAAGGCACTCTGTGGAGGCTGAAGAGAAATAAAACGACATCTTCTCCTCAAGAGTTTTCAGATGTTTGACTATTATCTCACACAATGCAGCGGTATTAACATCTTGCCATTTATTGGTGAGTGGGAACATTTCAAGATTGCCACTTTCCACATGTTGCTGCCAGAGGTGCACTTTTGAACGGAATCCATTTATTTTGTCTGTACTTGTAAGCAGGTTTTCATTTCGGCCTTGCATTCGTGTGTTCAGTTCATTCAGATGATGAAAAATATCTGCCAGGTATGCCAGCCTTGCACACCACTCATCACTTGCAAGCAGCTTTGCGTAATCGGACCTCTCATTTGTCAGAAACAGTTCCTCTCGCAGCTCATACACAGGCCAGCACCTTGCCGCGCGACCATCGGACCTCCGTATGAAACAGCAAGGCTTTATGCTCCGCTCCCATTTCCTCACACAAAGCTCCAAATATGCGACTTTTCATAGGTCGTGATTTTACAAAGTTAGCCATACTCACATCAATCAACACAGGAGCAAGGTCTGCTGGTAAAGTCTTGGCTACGAGAGCTTCACGGTGTAAAAAACAGTGCGTAATGATCACGTCTGGGTTTTTTCCTTCACTCTGCTTACAAAGCTCGACCATGGCTGCAGCTCCATCAGTGCAGACACTCGTGCAGTTTTCCAGATATTCTGATGTGACCCAAAAATGTCCTCTCCTGTTGTTTTTTCTGGCAATGCCTTGCAAAATAGAAAGTTTTCTCTGATTATGTCTCCATCCACAAAACGCACATTGGCCAAGAGTTGAGCATGGCCACTTATATCAGTAGACTCATCAAGTTGCAACGCAAATTTATTACTGATACAGATCTTGTCCAAAACCACACTTTCGATGTCTGCAGACATGTCATCAATACGCTTGGAAATTGTGTTATCCGAGAGAGGGACTTTGGCTATTTCTTTAGGTGCTTCGGGTCCAGGCATCTAATTTACAATGGCTTTGCAGGTGGAAAGTATTAATTGCTCTGCCACAGTGTGGGACTTTTTTGATTTAGCCATAAGTTCAGCAACGTGGTAGCTAGCTTTAAGGGCTCTCTCGTTCACCTTTGCGGTTTTTCTCTTGAAAGTTGCCTGTTTCTCCGTGTGTTCACGCAGGCGAACAAAATAGTCCACATTTTTGTTTTGAAGTGAAGGGTGTTTCGTTTGGAGATGGCGTTTAAGCTTACTTGGGACCATAGCACTTTTGGAGAGCTTTTCACCACATACCAAGCACAACGGAGTCAGTGTCGTTGCATCTCCGGTAAAAGTAAATCCAAATGAAAGATAGCTTTCGTTATATTGCCTCGCGCCAGAAATTTTGCTCAACGTCTTTGCTTTCTTTTGACCTCCACTCATTCTAGGGCCTTCATTTGGGTCCGGATTTTGTCCAGGGTCCAGTTCAGAGTCAATATTTTTCCTCTTCAAAAACGTATCCATCACTGTCACCGTCGTCCCGCTATCCACAATGCTACTGTCAACGCCACCTGCAGCATGCCTCCATGCATCACTAATTCTCTTGTCTCCAAGTACAAGGTAATTAGCTACCTGGGGCTGCCAGGGCCACCTACTGATAAGGAGGAGTACTACATGATTACTTTGCCAGTTGCCCGACCGCACGGGCACAGAAATTGGATAATTTCCCACGGCACACCTGACAGTATCTCACGGCACACCAGTGTGCTGTGGCACAGTGGTTGAAAAACACTGGTCTAGGTGAAACAGTTCTTAAAGCCAGAATTTGAAAATACACACCTTCCTTAATCCGTATATCATCCGAGCTGGCCAAATGACATGAGTCTCTACAGTATGTGCAGATGAGGATGGCTCATTTAAATGAAAATCAGGTTGTAGCTCGTTGTCAACCTTATTACAATCAGAAAGAGGTATCATTTGTCTTTCAGCAACATGATGTGCAGAAGTTATTGATCCCGAGTTTGAATCTGTGGATATCTTTCCAACTTTATCTAAGTTGATTACATTACAAAAGCAACACACAAAATCAGTAAATGACTTCTGGGCCACACAAGTCAGGCAAATTAAATATCAAAATCAAGTTTGGCCCATGGTCCATTTTTTTCATTTTGTAGTTGCATGCAGAAGTCTGTTGTCCTCTCAGACCACTTGAATTACAATATACTGGAAGGCAATTATGGAATTTTGCCCAATGATGCTAAAAAAAACTATCAAGCACTGCACTTTAACCATTGCATCATATTTATCAATTTATGCCATTAAGGACTGGATGGCTTCCAACTTCCTACAACTGAACACAAATAAGACTGAAATCGTAGTTATTGGTCCTGAGCATATTTGCAACACATCCACATCTTAGTTCACTTACAACTAACACAAAACAGTAAGATAAAAATATGTTTGATCAAAACCTCAATTTCAATCAGCCCTCACTCAGTCCTGTTGTATATATAAATAAGAAATATTGCAAAAATAAAACCAACGCTCCCCAGAAATACTGTTGAACAGCTCATCCACTATCATTTCCTCCTGCCTGGACTACTGTAATTCAATATTCACCTGCCTCAATAATGCAGTAGTTTCCCATTTAAAAATGGTCCAAAACATAGCAGCCAGACTTCTGACAAACACTCGCTATAGAGAACACATCACTCCAGTCCAGGCTGACCTACACTTGGTCCACTACAGAATAACCCTTTTCTGCCCCAAGACTGCTTAGATCATCTAACCAAATGTTTTTAGAAGTTCCTCATTCATGACTGAAGGGGGGATTGTGCTTTTACCCATTCTAGCTCCAACACCGTGGAACAAACTCCCCCTCAAAATCAGGTCAGCGGAGTCACTGCTTTAATGTTTCTTTTATTCTGCTTCATCACTTTCTTTTATCTTTGTTATTATACTGCATTTTATGTTGTTTAAATTGTCTATGATTTACTGTTCTTGCATTTATATTGTGTAGTATTTTATTTTGTAAAGCACCTTGTAATTCTGGTTTTGAGAGGTGCTATAGAAATAAAGTTTAAATGTATTATTATTTCAAGTTGTTTTTGTCTTTTATTATTATTTTTATTTATTTTTCTTTTATGAATAATTTAAAACTGCAAATAACCATCTGGTTTCTTCAACTGTCACTCAGGAAACAAATCAGCTTTTATTTGACATTTATTTATTGATATCCACTGATATGAACATTTTTAGCGTGATAACATTTTGACCATATTGACCATAGGGCACAGGGCAAAAATCTTACAGAGAATGGGCAAATACGTCATGGCGCATTACATTGTGGGTAGCTGTGGCAATATTAAAGGTCACCCGCAGCTCAACACAAAAACAAAGGAGCTACTTGGAGAAAATAACAGATGTTAAGGGATTTATCTGAACAAAAATGTAGAGTGATCTGAAAGAGCTGCCTTGCATAACATTTCCAGATGTACTTGAACATTACACTATTTGTAACATTTTACCAGTTTTATTTGCACTATATAACACTAAACAATATTGTATGTGCACAAGAAATAAAGACATTCAGAAATCTAATTGGATTTTCAAACATTTAATGTCGTAATGCAGTGTGCACAGTTAATATTCAGTTCAAGGTTTATGGTTTCATAACAGGTGCAGTGTTGTTCCCTGTGTTAGCTTGCAGAGTCTCTTGTCATCCAGTTAAATCTTTCACTGTACGTTGCTTTGACTTCGGTGCCCGAGATTTAATGAGGCACCCAGTGTTACAGGCTTAGCCTTCCCCTTTAAGGCGGTTGTATTGTGTGTAACCCGTGTGTGATGGGGTCCTTACGTGGCGGGTTCATAGGTCATTATGATACAGGTGTGTGGGTGTGTTATGAATCCAAGGGTGGAAGTGTATGCACGTTAGCCGGAATACAGATGTTAGCCAGAGCCACTGCTCAGTACAAGCTTGCAAGTGTGTTTAAGTTTTATTATTGCAGTCGCATGAATGTTCTGTACCTTTTTCTACTGCCTGAGAAGAGGAGAATAAGGCGGTTTGTGCAACATTACAATGGTGTTTCTCTGCCTCTGCTCGCCATTCGGAGAATAGACTCAGACAGAAAAGTTTGTTACCAGCAATGAGCCAAGCTAGATTAAGGATATCTAGTTTTAAAACCAGAGGTCTCCGTACTACAGTTAGGAGCCTGAGATATGGGAAGGTAACACCAGTCAGGATGACATTCTAACAGTTCATAGGCTGGTTTTCCTGGAAAAAACAAACAGGATTTATATGATTAGCAATGTAGCCAGCCACTTTTGCTAAGTTAGCTGCTTAGCAGCAAAACAGCACTAAACTACATAGCTAACGGTATGCACACAACAGGTAAATGTTTTGATTGCAACTTATCAGAGTGAAAATGCAGTGAACACACATGTCGAGAAATATTGCTGAAGGGGATGTTTTTTTTTTGTCTTACAGCATTAACAATACCAACATACCTCTGTTAACTTACCAAGATGAATTGCTTCCAAGCTGGAAAACTGAAAAATTGACAGGAAATGAGATTTCTGCATTTCTTCTTGACTCTATTTTAAGGGTTTAGAAAGTCCACATTGATTACTTTAAATACTGTTAATCACTTTTAAAATTTTATGCTCTGTGGCTCGTCACAGAGCAACATAGCAGCCCTATTACAGTGATAGTTTAGCTTCATTTTTCCATAGTAACATGAAACAGTATCAAGTCATCTATCTTTATATTTAGTCTTTTGATTGGGACAGAGAGAAGAGAACTGCAGCTGGAAGGTATGTATCTTAAAATTGTGCCGCTTTTCCCCTGATTTCTGCCTCCTGCAGCTTTGCATGATAAAAAGTCAATTTGTAGCAATCCTCAGCACCCAGCTGTTTTAGGAAATTATTTTTAAAGTTGTGCCAAAATATTTAGCCATTTATTTATTGTTGTTTATTTTCTTCCAGTTGGGTCATTTGCCGGCAGGATATCCGGGGCACACATTTAAATGCCACCTGTACATTTCTCTTTCTCAATTTTCACCTCTCCACTGACCTGACCTAGCATGCCTGATCAGATTTTAATGTTTTTTGTCCAAGTTATGTTTTTGTGGCTGGTTCCCTCATTTGTTTTATTGTAGCATTGTAAACTGACTGTTTTTGAAATATAAAATCATTAATAAATGTCCACTGGTCGATTTGGAGGGATTTTTTCCCCGGTGGAGGGGACAAGAGTGGCTTTTTTGTGAGAGGAAGCCTGCTAATTTTTAGCTGTCTTTTTATAGTTTTTTTTTTTTTAGCATTCTGGGGTTATGTTGCTTTTAGACTGGTAACTGCAGTTTTATTGTGGTAAATTGAGTGTTTAATCTTGATTGATCTTAATCTTGTACGTTGAATCCCGTTATTTTCATTTTAATCAGTTCTGGCCTTTGAGTCCCGGCATTTGGTCAGAGCGTGTAGTGGAAGCTGGTCTCTTGTTTGTGGTGCTTTTAGTTTGTTTCTGGAGCATGTGTGTGAAAATTGGGGAGCACTTTTAGTTCTAGTTCAATTAAATTTAATTTATATAGCCCAATATCACAAATCAAGATTTGCCTCAAAAGGGCTTTTCAGTCCATACAAGGTACAACACCCTCTGTCCTTAGACCCTCGGTTCGAGTGAGGAAAAACTGCCCGAAAAACCCATCTGGGAAAAATGGTAGAAACCTCAGGAAGAGCCACAGAGGAGGGATCCCTCTTCCAGGATGGACAGACAGTGCAATAGGTGTGTGTACAGACAATGGTAAACACTGGAAATGCTCAGCATGACACAACATTCACACAGACAGGACGATATAGACACCGGAGGAAACACTGGACAGGATAGAGTCAAGAACCACACATCAGGAACGCACACCTCCAGATCCAGAGATACCTGCAGGAAGGAACAGGAAGAGAGGGGACAGAGAGGAAAAAGCACAAAACTACGGGAAGGGGAAGACACAAAGTTAGTAAGATGTAATGGAGACATATGTAGTACATGGAGTGTGACAGAGCGACACAGAGACAGAAAGAGATAGGAGGAGAGATGCTTGACGCATCACTGTCCCCCAGCGGACTAACACTATACAGCAAAATTTAAAACTAAGGGATGGTTCAGGGTCACCTGAGCCAACCCTAACTATATGATTTAGTGTATACTGAAAAACTTCTGTAATGTGTTGATTTTTCTTCTGTTTCTGCTGCATCTCTGCCACAAATGGCTCATATTACATTGGTAGGATACCACTTCACTTCATCAGCAAACATTCTGATTGGCTAACCTCAGATCCCTTAGCAGCCATTACCAACAGCAGAATTCTCAACAGGTGTCAGTTATTAATGTGCTGTACACATCCAAAACAACTGAAGATAAGTCAAAATAAGTCTTCTAGAGTAAAATCCATCCACTGGTCTGTAACATTTGTCTCCTTTGGAGGCTGTGCAGTAGTTTTGATTCAATGGAGGAGGAATAATACACCTTTCATAGCTAGATTTCCCAACACAGTCACTGTTGACTGGTAACTGATGGGGGCAGGGCTAACATTTAAAAATATACCTTGAATATGATTGGTTATGGATATGGTTCTTACTTACTACACCACAAGCATAGGATTCTGATTGGCTTGTTTTGTCAGGAGGACATCTTGTAGTGGGGGCGCTAGAGGACAGACAGTGCTGAGCAAGTTCATATTTTCACAGCTTTTATTTTACACCATAGAGTTTACATAAACCTAAAAACCCAATAAAATTGCATTTTTGCAGTACGGCACCTTTAAGAGCAACAACACCACTGGAAAGCAGAAGATGTGGTCCACAAAGCAGAGGGTCCGGAACCAGATGGGAAGATTGGTGAGGCAGAAGTGCCAAGGCGGAGCAGGAGGCCGATTTAGACCAGGTGGGGGGAGCTGACAGAAGACGCACACACCAGAGCAGGTGCAACAACACTGGGAGAAGCTCCGAGCCACAGGCAGTGAGAGCAATAGTCACTCCGAAACAGCATCAGGTGAAAACACCAGGCAGCTACAGATAAACAGAAGCCCAGGACGTAGAAGCCCAGGACGTAGAAGCAGGACGGAGGGCTGGTACATTTTCCAGGGAACAGACAGGCAGGTTCGGTAACAGGAATTCAGTCTGGAGATTAATGCTGGAAGGTCTTGCATAGAAATGACAGAGAATATCTGTCAATGAGTGTGTGTGATGCAGGAGGTTATATACTGGTCTGATTACTGATGCTGAGCAGCTGAAGGCACAGGTGAATGGAATATGCTGATGAGGAGGTGTGGTGTGCAGCTGGGAGAGATGGAGGTTAACAGGGCAGATTGTTACAGCTGGAGGCATTTATATATTTTTTTGAGATTTTATTTTGTATTTATTTTTACCCAGAGCCAGCCTAGTTTTAGCATTTTAGCCCTTCAGTCATGTTAGCCCAATTTTAGTCATTTTAATTCACTGTTTCATTTTAAACGTTTTTTTCACCACATTTCAAGTATTTTGTACTGATTTTTGATAAACTATTTATTCATTATATAATGATATCTTTTTGTAATTTGTTCATTTAAGTATGTTTGATAAAAGTTTTATTTTTAAACTGGAAGCCAGTTTTTAATGCCAGTTTTTATTATTAAAAAAAAAAGTATTTTTTTATCAGTGCTTTGAAAACAATTACAGTTAACAAGAGCTAGCTGTGACCCTTTCTAGTCACTGTGATAACACAGAAATGTGAAGACTGAAAGAGGGATATGTAAAATTAAAAAGAGAGAGAACACAGCTGCTCTTCATCGTCCTGCTGCTGATGGGAAGAAAAACATTATCCTCTCACAATTCGCTCTCTCTTTTCTCATTACGCAATCCTCCCTTATTGGCAGAACATCACAAGCACCAAAATACACACACATGCACATAGCACATGCGTGCATACATCTGTGTGGGGGCAGTGAATTGGTGTTAGGTGTGGGGGAATCTCAGCTGTTGGGTTTGTCAAGAGCCTGGGAAAGTGGTGCGTCAACCCCCCCAATCCCCAGAGTAACACCAGAGGGCTTAAAGAATAATTTGGACCCAAATATGAGAGCTTTTATTTGCCAGTGATTCATGGGGAGTTATGACTGATGTACAGTTCAAGTTTCTCTGTGTTAGGGCCCAGAGTTATAATACAATAAAATGCTGAGTAAAAGCCTAAACTCTTATTCTGGGGAACTCTTTTTTACCTCTCAACTGTACCATTTAAGCGTTAGGGTTACATTTGAGCCAAGTGATGTAGTTTAGGTTCTGTTTTAGCCACATGCTAAACACAGAAACTGGAAGATGTTCCCTTTCAAATGACATCTAATAAATGCATTCTGGCCTTCCACTTATTCCATTATAAAGAAGGTTAGGATTGCATGAAAAGGGTTTAAAATGACATTCCATAACAATCCAGTTAACAATTGGCTATAAATCTGTATCTATAAATTGTGAAAAGAGCAAATTGAATGAATGAATGAACGTTTGTCATGAAACCATATTTACTGCCATTTCTTCATCCCCAGATAACATTATATTGGAAATATAAACAGTGGTAACTTTTAACCTTTTTGTATTTTATGTATTTATTTATTATACTTTAATGTATCTGGCTGCTATAATGACTAATTTCCCTTCAGGGATTAATAAAGTCTGCTAACTAAACCAGCCATTTTGAAGTTATATTAGAAGTTATAACAGCTTTGTTTCATGTACAGTACATGCATGAAAACATACTTTATGAATGAGACCAATTAAGTGCATTTAGGCGGAGATAACAGGTTCTCATTTTTCCTCATCAATTAAAAAAAACAATGTATGCAACTCTTTCTATTACATTCAATGTTATACAATTAATCAGGTACAATTATAAGAACAATATGAATATTCAGTCAAAAATATGCTTCTTGTTAAAGGGTTCTTGTTAAATCTCTTGCAACCCACCTGTGAGTCATGACGCAGTGGTTGTATAAAGAGGAGGATGGAGCCACCCATTTTTTTAAGTGTTTTTTTAGAGCCAGAAATGACTGTATTTGGACAATCTGTGGACAAATGTTAATAAATATGATATAATAGTAAAATAGTAAAATGTACAAAAATTAACAAAATAATCATAACATAACATCAACAATTGCTTCTAATTTAATTTAATTTAATTTATTTGTAAGGGACCATGTACAATAATAAACATAAATGTTGCCATTTGATGCAATGTACCAAAGTTAGCCAAGGCTAATTTTCATCTGCAGTCCCCTGGCAGGTCACATTTAAAACATTCACATTAACAAAACAACACATTAGACAAGATGAAATACATGACACAAATTACACACAGGAATACATCACACATACTGGTACACAATTTGACAGCAGTGGAAATATGCCTGATGAATTTAAAAACCAAACTATTTAAATGCCAACCACAAAAACCTATATATACACATATACAAAGTTAAACAAAATGTATGTATTATAGAGTCAGTGGTTACAGCGCTGAGTAACCTTTAGCAGATTTTTCAGTTTAACTTTAAAGCTGCTGATGGCAGTACAGCTCTTAATGTCAACTAGTAATGTGTTTAACTGAGTTCTGGCTTTCACAGAGAAAGCTGATTGTCCAAAGATGGAAGGAAACAGTTATCGGAATCTGTTATGGAAGACAGTCTTGTAGCTTTTATGGAGGTTTCTGAGCGAAAATAAAGTTACATAAAGTACCAAACCATGTAAAATTTGATATACAACACACAAATTTGAATAAAGCCTAAAATTGTCAAAGCTTAGAAGGTGATATTTCTCCTGTATCCTACAGTGATGATACTGCATTGTCTTTTTGTCCAATACTTTTAAGGTTTGTTTGTACAAGGATTCTAGTGGTTTAATGACAGTATCCTGCCCCCAACATGCAATACAATAAGACATATGAGAAAGTATCATGGCATGCGTAAATATTTTTGCTGTCTCCACAGTAAGAACATTTCTAATTTATCTAAAATTTGCCAAAATGTATTTAACTTTTCTCATAAATGTTTTAATGTTTCTTAAAATTTAAATTTGGATCCAATATTACACCAAGATATTTAAATTCATTCACTCTATCAGTCTTTAACCCCTGATGAAGAATTTGGAGGTTGTACATTGGTTTTGGGAAAATACATAGCTTTTGTCTTGCTAATATTCAAGCTAAGACATGAATGTTCGAGCCATTGTGTAATCTTTTCCACAGCCACTGCTAGCTTCTCCGCTGCTAACTCTGCTGTTTTTGCATGTGTGTAGACAACAGTATCATCGGCATACGTTTGCAGTTCTACCCCTTGACACTGCTGTGGAAGCTCATTAATATACAGACTAAACAACAGGGGGCCTAATACTGATCCTTGAGGTACACTCATTGTACACTTCATGTTCATAGACCTTGCATCATTAACTTTAACACACTGTGTCCTATTAGATAAATATGAAGACATCCACAGCAATGCTCGAAATGAAAAATGTAACCTTGAGAACTTAGAAATAAGAACATTGTGATTAACTGTATCAAATGCTTTGCTAAAATCTAAATACAGGACCAACTGCTCCTCCTTTGACAAGCCTAGATTTTATTTCCTCAATTAAACAGGTAGCCGTTCCTCTGGAATGATCATTTCTAAAACCAAACTGCATGTGATGTAAACCAGAGTTACTGTCAGCTGTTCAATAACAACTTTTTCAGCAACCTTTGAGAGTACTGGCAATATGCTTATGGGTCTGTAGTTATTGGCTTCATGGCAGTCTCCAGATTTAAAAATAGGAGAAACCACAGATGTTTACAGTCAGTAGGAAAAGTACTATGTTTAAAATTAATTAGATAGGGGAACATAAGATCTCTTTGTGTTTTTAATAAACATGGTATCAAGTTGAAAAGCATGTTTTTTAAGAAACTAATGACTTTGTTCACTTTCAATTCATTGGTCATGACCAGATCAAAAGCCTGACCAACAGCTTCTGCAGGAGGAATGTCCAGTTCCCTTTTTTTCTTTTTTTTTACCTAGCTCATAAACAGACTCAAGAAAAAAACTGTTTAAAATGTCAGCAATGGAACTGTTAACTTCAAATAGTCTTCCCTGAACTTTAAACTGAGGAGCTCCTGAGAAATTTCATTCTCTCCTTGTGAGATTATTTATATTTTTCCAAATTAATTTACTATTAGCTTTTGCCTTATTCGTTATATGAAGATAAAAACGATATTTAGCTAGTCTCAGTTCTTGGATAACTTTGTTCCTCAAACTTTTATAAATTAGCATATCTGTATCTATCTCTTCTAGACTTAATATCTTTCCTTAATGTTGAATCTCTATTCTTCATCAGTTTCCACAAGTTTTCATCGAACCAGGGTAGATTACTTTTGTTTCAGTTTTTTTTTTCTGAGCACTTACAGTAATTTTTTCCCTTACTGAGTTAATTCTACAAATAAATGTGTTAGACCTATCATTCAGATGATCAGAGGACAGTCCACTGACAAATAATGTTAGGCAGTAACACACCATCATTAACAGACACAAGTAGCAAACAATTTAAATGCTAAAGTACACAAACAAACACATGACTGCTGTCAAAATAATCAACAAAATTAAGAAAAACAAACAAAATAATCTACAAAATGACCAATTACTGTAAATGTATAAAAGAAACAAAAAAAATAACAAAAATGGACATAAAATGTATAAGCAACCCAATGAACAAAAATGGACAAAAAATTACAAAATAAGCACTATATCAATATATATATATATATAAAATATTTTTAGGACTTTTCAGCTTTATTGCCCAGTTTAAAATATGTTAGAAAATGTATCAAAAAGTCATCAAAGGTACTAAATTCCATTATGTTTATGAAGTAAAATGATAATTGCTTAATACATATTGAACAGAGTAACTAGTTAATCTAGTAGATTTAACAGTAGTAGATGGAAACACACAGGAATCCACCTTTTGTTATGAAGATTTTCAGAAAATTCAGTTAATATTTGTGATGTATTACAATGTAAACCTGACTATAATCTGCTTGAAGTCATGAGCCTTCAAAACCAAAATGTGGGGTGTGGGACAAAGGATCAAACTGCTTTGCAGTCCCTCAGGAAATGAGACACCTCAATTCAATTTCAATTTTATTTATATATCCCAATATCACAAATCAAGATTTGCCTCAAAGGGCTTTACAGTCCGTACAAGGTACAA
>JAPQRN010000025.1:20181687-20199472 GCA_037367275.1 Coranthus polyacanthus | reverse complement strand
CCTCCCAGGGACTCCAAGAAGGCCGGGTACTCCGCACTGCCGCTCGGCCCATAGGCCGAGACAACAGTGAGAGACCTCTGGAACCCAGCTCTCGAGGAGCCCAAGCTGTGCATGGAGGTGAGCCCGACTATATCTAGATGGTACCTCTCAACCTCCCGCACAAGCTCAGGCTCCTTCCCCCCCAGTGAGGTGACTTTCCACGTCCCAAGAACCAAAGTCCGTGCCCGGGGATCAGGTCGCCGAGGCCTCTGCCATCGACCTCTGCCATCGACCGTCTTACACCATTAGATAAGAAGACCTTTTGAAGAGATTTATTAGCATTTTACCCAGACTGTTAAAGGCAGATTTTCAAAAGTGTGACACGCACATGCATCTATTCCCAGTCTAAATTCCACCCCTGGGATAGCATGATGCAGAATGCATCTTTCATGTCTGGGGTAGAGCTGACAGTCTAACAGAGTGTTTTTCTCTCCTGGATGCCTCACAACATTCTTTTTTTTATTATTATTAAATTAGCCTCCATTTCATTTTTTTATTTAGTTGACTGGTAATCAATACAGATTTATTGACAGAAACACTTGAGGTTTGACTCAAATTAGAGAACAATGCAAAAAGACTTCCACTCAACAACAGATGAACAGACCAGTCCTTTGATTTGCAGTTTGAGACTATTCATGATCAGTGTATTTACTTTTTAGTAAATTACATTCCATTGAAGTGACACTGGACCAAATGTATATTAGCTGCACTGCGCTGTCCAGAATCTATATCCCTGATGTCTGTCATAACCAGGCATTGGGTCAGGGCTTGTAAAACATGTATTATTTAAGATTATATCGCATTTATTCTGATTTTGGGTCAGCTGATCCATCAAAATCTGTAGCTGTCAGTTACTATTGCGATCGCAGTCAATGATAGAATGTGATATAAATTACATAAAGTGGGAAACAGGAAATAAAAATCTGAATATTCAGTCATAATCATAATGAAGCTGGTAAAGGTGCAGTGCTTCCTTCCCTTCCTGTTTTATCACATGCTGTCCCTTGCCCTCCTGGTATGGACATGTTTCCTGTTTTGCTACAGGTAATCGTCACAACCACGATCCATGTAGCACACACACATTCAAAATGAAATATAAAGTGCTTTTTCCGCTCTGGTACAGGGCAGGTCCCATGTGGTTTGATAAGATCACCGGCTGCCACTGGCGATTCTTCAAGTCGTGCATTGGCTTTTGTCCGTGTGGGAAAGCCTGGGTTGTCCAGTCCTACCTTAGAAGGAACCCCTGAACACCACACAAACCACTCTTTCCCTACCCCTACGGTAGAAATAGTACGGTAGGGGTTTATTTTGACTTTGTACATTGGTCCAATATTTCAGTAACAGGCTTTGTATATTTAAGTTACATCATATCAGCTAAATTTACTTTTTTAATTAGGACTTTTTTTGTCCATAGTACATGATTTATATTGATTTTGTCCTTTGGTTGAATATTTCACTAATGGGCTTTGTATATTTGAGTCATGTCATATCTACCATGGTCAATTTTTATTAACAAAAGGCAAACAGAAATATAACTCATTTTATGTTTCAAAATTCTATGCCAATAAATGGCTCTTCTTTTTCCTAAGGTATATATTAAACTATTATTAGACTTATAGACTTAAACCTATTAACTTAAACCAAATAGACAATAATACTATTAATCGCAATTATTTGTTTGACAATTAATAATCACCTCAAATTTCAATATCATGCCAGCTCTATTATTCATCATATATGACTGATTTTCTAATGCTCAGAAATATATATGTTCTCATTATTCTATTGCATTTAATAAGGTCAAAATCTTTACTGCAACTCGTGCCAATGGATTTTCTGATTATCAGAAAAGGAAAACAACTTGATTTGAGTGACAACATTCTCAGTATGGTACAGCCTTAGTACTAGGTTGATACCAGTTTACTCAATTAAGTAAAGCCTTAATTAACCAGAAATATCTGTTCCCGTATGTCCAACAGGATTTGGTGGGTGTAATTTACCAGTTGACTCAATGTCCCAGGTGTCATTGCTCTGATTGGTTGCTGGTCTGTGTCCATTGATAACACCCCTTAGAAATCAAAAATTAATCTGGCAACTTCAGGCTAATCCTGAGCCATACAGGTAGCAGCTTCACTTCTCAGAATGGTTACAGATGTGTCTTACATGATCTACAACTGACAAATCCACACACAAATAGTAAACAATTTGAACAATTCGTAGACAATGTGTGCATTGTCTTGAAAGACAAAATGTGACAATGACCATGCAGTACTTTTGAACACCTGGAGACTTGTTTACAGGAGGAATGAGACAAAATGACACACTTCATCACTTCACGCCTTGAACGCGTTGTGAAAAGAAATAGCAACATACAAAGTGGTGAATGACTTACTGTGCAAACCTTTTTGAAAAGCAAAAGTTTATTTTATAAAACATTTCATAAGGTGAAATATCAAATGTATTTTTTTTTCAGTGTAATGCAGGTCAAACATAATGTACTGTTTTTAATTTAATGCATTGTCCCAACTTTTTCTGAGTAGTAGTAGGAGTAGTTCAGGGACATCTGTATGAGAGAATCACAAGACACCTGTAGAACCGTATGAGGCTCTGAAAGGGTTAGTTTGATTTTGTGCTGGTTTTACCACCTAATATAGGCCAGCTTAAAAAAAGCCACATCTGTGTAAGTGTACACTATATGTAGAATATTTTTGCCACTTTTTCTTGCTGTCAGTCCTTTCCCACGGAGAACTGAAGCCCTGAAGCCTCTTAAACGTACCAGACTCACTGACAAAAAGAGCCATTCTGCAGTCTGTGTTGTGTCACTCAAATGAATGAGGTTTAGCAGAGTCTGACTGAAGGACAGGTGGACTGACCTCCTCTGATTAGAGCTGTTAACTTACATGACTTTTTAAAATTTTATTATATACAAATTTCATGACTTAAGAGTCTTACTAAATGCTAAACTCTGCTATATCATGAAGGTCTGAATGTCCAAGAAGATTTTAAAACAGGAAGGAAGTTGCAAATTGCAGATTTTTATCCATCTGTCGATTTTAATAGTATCATCACCAGTACTGAGGTGTTTCATCACAATTAAGTCATATAATTCAGTTTACAGCCCAAAAAACATGTTTTAGTGTGTAGCATCACTTTAAACATTTTTTTTGTTGAAACTGCTGAATTTTGGCAGCACTTTCTGAGTTGGTTGTCTCTTTCTTTCTTTTTTCCTTTCCTGCTGTCCTTCAGGTTATGCTCCAGTCACAGGGATGTGCCACCCAGTCCGGAGCTGCACGCTCAACCACGAAGACGGCTTCTCTTCCGCCTTTGTCGTGGCTCACGAGACAGGACATGTGTAAGTTCCTCTTTTACCTCTGCTTTTTCAACGTCATCGTAAGTGTCCAAACACACATTTGGTTTTCCCAAGGTGGCAGCGTGCTCTGTGGTGTGAGGGGAAAAATGGTCCCTCTGCTTAATATCACAGCACCATATTGAAGAGTGAACACATTCCTCAGGCTCTTATTCTCGTGTGAGCTATATGTGAAGTGACACAGGAGACCTTTAAGCACACTGGCCTTGAGCACTATGACAACAAACATGTTAGCCTTTTTTGCACCATGTGTTTTATTCGAGTGCATCAGCAAAACATAAGGACTCAGTGGAACTTTGAATACATCCTACACGTTTCTGGTGAAAAGCGAAAGCTTTTCCAAATGATGTATTTACAACCTCATGCACGATATAGCTTTATGTTCTAAGTGATTTCCAAACATCCCCTGCAGTTTTAGGCATCCTGTGAGCACTTTTACAGATGTTTCTTGTATCATTGAGGTCTACGGGGGAAATGCTTTTTGGGCCACAGGCCCTGCCATACAGTGAGCAACCACTGGAGGAGAAAAATAAAAAAAGCACATCTTGGATACTTCTCCCTATGCGTTCCTGTGTTGTTTAATGCAGGATATAAACAATGACAACCTGGTGGAAAACAAGGATTTATTTAGATGGTTGAAATAGACATAAAAAAGGAATATAGACTATAGTGACTCAGCCTCCACTGACATCTGTCAACAGGAATCTAGAATTAGTATCATTGTACGAAAATAGGCTCCATCTATGCAAGATAAGCATACAGCTATGAATTAAGTAATGTAATCATTCTTACGTTTATATAGGCCTATTGGATTAAAAACACCATCGGTCTAAATTTATAATAATATTTTAACCCACAATACTTATTCTCCACCCAATTCGGCTGCACTTGTCTTCCTGCTGAGGTTTACAGTCCACTGTTTATAGTTTTATTAAGGCATCTGTGTGTTTATTAAAATGAACAAGGCAGGACTAATGCAAACTATGTATCTGTATCTGTACCTAAGCACAGGTTCTGCTACAACATTAACTTGACATTTTACACCAACAGGTGTCATGTTCATATTCACCAACTGTTTAAAGTCGTTTGGGCCAATGTTGCCGACACAGTGAATTATGAGACAGCATTATCTCCTGTATATACATAAAGGATGGTCCAGTGTATCCTATGCTAAAGGAGACACTAAAGGAAGCATTGAAGCTCCTTTCCTTAGCATTTAGAAAATTCAGACAGCTCTTATCATGGCTGACATTCAGATAGTTCCAGGTCATATCACTCAGTTAGGAACCAAACAAAGCAAAAAGGACTATTTGGATGCACCCAGGGTGTGGAAGGAAAGAGTTAGACCATCTAAACCCTTTGACCTTGCGATATAGACTAGTATAAAATCTTAAAACAGAGTGATTAAAGCACTACAGAGCTATAGCATTATATTATCAACCACCAGGGTTGAACTGAAAAAATAAGGCTCAAAATGTCTTAGACAAAAGAAGACATTAATTTAATGGAATAAACAATTCATCTCACACATTTACACAGCGACAGTTTATCGTCTCTTTCCTTCCTGGCTTTGGCTGCAGCAGCTGTGTTGCTTATAGCCTCTATTACGTTTTTAAGTTCTGTATCTGTTTATCTGTTTAAAGTTATAGTTTGTTCTTCTTGTGAGATATATGTGGCTGATCTCAACCTGTCCATGTTTGTGATTGGTCACCTGGTGCCAACTCCACCCCTTTTATGTGAATGCACTCATAACCAGAGTCAAAGCCTGGGTTGAAATAGAGTTTTCAGGTATCTGTACTTTACTTGAGTATTTATTTTTCTGCCAAATTTTTACTTTTACCTTTTTTTTAACACAAATATTTTTTTTTGAGGGGCATTATCCATTATTTTGTATTATTTATTTCGCCTTCCGTACGTCAAGACCGATTTCAACCTGTATGGTTGGAACAGTGACGTGTAGTAAAGACGACCCCCTCTCATGCATGGCACATGTAGCAATGTAAAAGGTGCAACACCAGAGAAAAAGTATCGTCTATTGAATGAGATATCTCTGAATGAGATATCACAACCAGCAGAAATACTTTTTACTTTTACTCTTGCATTTCAGTACATTTCAGAGCGTGTTCTTTTACATGAGTAAAGAAGTTGCATCAGTGTGAGAACACACGGGAGAGAATCTGTGTTCAAAGGTTACAAAAGATGCTATAAACAAAAGTATTTGAATTCAAATACACTTCCGTTGTATCGATTCTACATTAATTATGTGATTTTACATTTAAATATAATAAGCTTCAGTATTAAGAGAAAGATTATTGGTATCACAATAATCTGTGCACAAATATTCTATTGTAGAATATTCCAGTAGTGTTAAATAAAAATTATTACTAAGCATGCAAAATTACAACTTACTACTCGCCAGTACTACCATTACACACATCATAGAGTGATGATCATCATGATGATGAATTATTTCAATTCAGGATGAAGTACAACTACAATAGACAGCATTACCATTATAGGCAGAAGGGACTCTACTGTCCCTGTGTGTACAGTATATATGTATGACAGGCTTCAATTTCTGTGTGTGTCATTTCTCATCAGGGTTTTTTATTTATTCCTATTTTTTTATTTAGTTTTTGTTTCTTTTAGGCACCAAAATGACTTGGTAATTTTAAGGTTTTAAACTAAACTTAGGTTTGGGATTATTGTTAATAAAGGATCATGGTTCAGGATAAATGTTAAAAACTACATGTTAAAAAGTTAGAAAATGGAAATATCATACAGTAGTAGGCCTAAACAACACCTGGGTGTAAATGGCACATTCTCACTCCCAACTTGTCACATACAGACGTTGGCACATTTCTACGTGTAAGATACTACTAGAATGTCATTTTCTGATGCACATGGTAGTCTGACAGATGGTGAGATGGTTTGATTATAGGTTTAGGAATAAAAACAACTTGGTTATGGATAAAGGGTCGGTGGAAGGACTAAAAAGAGAGAGAAAACGCACAAATAAACACAGTATGAAATGGGAAATTAACCCTAGTCTCCTGTGTGTATGTCCACAAACTTTTGTGTTCCACCATTTTGCTACTTAACGTCACGTGTCCCATGTCATCAATTTCAGATGTAAACTTCTACCTGGTACCCTGCACATTGAAAACTGACACTATAGTGGTACCGCAGGCATTGAAAACAGACAGCGAGGGGTCATGAAGCAGCAGAATGTGACAACTTGGGAGTGACAATGAACTCTAAAAATGTCTTTTAGATTTCTAACTAATGGCTGCTATGACTCCAGTTTATTTTATTGACAAAGTTTGCACTTCAACTTATTTGTGTGTCAGGGTGTCTTTTATTTTTTTTTTGCATGTCCTTAGTTCTATTTTTCTTATTTGTAGCATTAATAATGAAAATATTTTTTTTGGGGGGAGGGCACCCAAATACCAGCAGTAAATACTCACTGCTGACTGAACTACAGCAGTTATTGTTATACTCATATACAGTACCTATATGGACATAAGCTTACTGAATAGAAAGCAAATTAGTGGGTAATTGTTTTTTCCTGCAGAATGTTGGAGGAGGCTTCAGTGTACAGTTATTTCTCCTAATTATTCTCCCTGTGAATTCAAATGTTTGATAAAAAACAATGAGAATAACAGTCCGTGATTGAGTCAGAAGGAAAACTGCTACAAATAAATATCTTAATCACTGATCTGTCAGCAGCAACTGGTCCAGATTAAAACAGACATTGTCATGAACGGGATTCAAAATAGGATTCATGGAGCTAAGCCTCTTAGGAGATTAAACAGATCTGGGCTCATATTTTATGGAGAATCTGGCCTGCACAAAGTGATCAGTACTGACTGTATCACATGATGGACTTCACATGGGCAGCAGCAGTTAGGGATGAAGTAGAAATAGCCAGAAATCACTGAAAATGCTCAGGTCAGAACAGTCTGGTGCCCCTGGAATCACAGCCAGTTCCTCCACCAATCACAAAGTGGACAGCTTTATGTCTTTGAGATTTCCTTTATTTTAGACACAACAACAAAAAAACACACACAAAATGTAAAGTATTAAAGAAATGAGTTAGAGCTGGCATGTGGTGAGGTGGAAAGACAGGAGAACTGGATGACTGGAAGGGGTTGAGGTGCAGAAGGTGTCTGCAGGTAGTCCAGGATTTGCAACGGTGGGATTATAATATTTCAGAAGTGCATTGGAAGAGAAATGAGGAGAATATGTGAGCGTTTGGTGTTGCATTATATGAATGAAAAAGCTGCTGATGATGAAACCCAATCAATAATAGAACCTCTATCACATTATAGACTAAAACTTTCTAATCAAAAAGCAGTAAGTAGTACACCAAGCATCTATGCACAAAACAAAGAGCACTTCTCTCCCATGATGCATGCTGTTTGCTAATCAGTATTAAAAATGCAAAGACTTACAACTATTAATTACAAAAGGTGACCAACAAAGAAGTACTTTATTATCTAAAATAAAAACCTGGAGTCAATTAAAAGCTGGGTCTCTAATAATAGCCGGGGTCGAGGTCGACACAAACAAATAAAAGCCAGACCTTAAATACAGGCCGGTTTCAGTCACTGCAGGTGTGTGTCTTACTTTTTCAGCAAAACTGTAATTTGTTCACCAATTCACTAATTTCACCAGTCAAACAGGAAGAAAATGTTTACACAATAAAAGCTCTGTTAAGCAATGAATCCACTGAAACGCAATAGCTTTTATTTTGTAACGGGAAAGGAAGTTTAGCAAGTTTCTGGAGAAGCTAAGTTATAGACATTAGCTACTCTGTTACACATATTATGTTATGCTAAATTGTTCTATTTTCTGTTGTATCATGTTTATTGTCCAGTCTTACATGTCATGCATTATTTACCTTTATGCTAAAATGGCAAAGCCGTGACACCGTGAATGCACTGACTCACTGGACTTAACAACTAAAGCTTACTCTAAGTTGCTTTATCGTAATAGATAAGAATAAGTGACCGCTCACCACAGTATTAAAACTGTAGAATTTTAAACCATGAAAGTTTAGAAGATATTCTTTTCTTGCCTGGGGCACCCCTTTGGATGGACACCCACAGCATTTGCCGAAGTACCTGTGTCAGGGCCATCTGTGGCTCAGATTCAGCAGATCTGAGCACTATCACACACTGTAATGACTGGAAAAGGAAGGTAGGATGGCAGTGTAGGGATCTGAACATCCATCCTTCAGGAGCAGTGGGTGTCTGTCACAGTCAACCAGCTGAGACGGCATGAATCTGTCCTTTGGAAAAAAGTCCCGGAGCGAGACACCAAATCCTGCAACTTGACGCTCGCTGCCCTGGGGTGAATGAACAGAGGGTCTCTTCTTCACGGATCAATTCATTTTCCCATTAAGAAGAAATTACATAAAAACAATGTGAAAAGCACACTGCTTTAGTGCTGTATTGTGATCCTACTGGGGAAATTCTAAGACAGTTTCTAGAATGTATACTGAGAGGCAATGAAAACACAACACTTTTGGTGTATATTTTGGTTCATGAAGTGTGTAGTTATTTTTTGTGAATACATGAGTGAAACTGACCCTTAAGACAGGATGTCATGCTCCAGTCGTCATCACGAGGATTATTCAGGACAGTAGGGTCTAGTTTCTGTTGTTTTGAGTATAGTGTACAGACTATAACAGAGAGTATAACAGTACAGACAATGACTTAAATGAAGGAGTTGTTATTGTCTCTATATAAAGGCAAGAAAAAAACAGCTGAAATGGAATTGCTGCAGTGGACCAATGCTGCGCTTATTGATTGCCAACAGGAACCGTGTCTTAGGTCTTTTAGAGGCTGGAGTGAGTGCTCGTGAAGTTGCCACCATTTGGGGTGTAATGCATCCACTGTCACGAGGTTGCATCAACGACATGACCAACTGGGATCTGTGAATGATTGGCCTCGTCCTGGGTGCATGAAAATTGGTCTGGATGTTAGATGAGGAAGAAATAGTGTTGCGTTTTCATTGCCTCTCAGTGGTATGATAATAGATGCAGTGTCGATGATAAGTAGTGTATGGGACAGGACTTTCAGAGCCACTTGGTTTTTATAAAGAATAAGAAGCGCTACCAGGGGACCGCATTGACCTTCATAGTCCACAGTCATCCACTGTTCTGTTTCACCTGCTGACTTTCTTTAACTTCATAGCTACTCTTTCCTCCCTGCTGTTTTCTAGCTGGTAATCAGCTGCACCCCTGTAAATCGCATTGCCTCCAGCCCCCCCACGACCCTCCAGAGGATTAAGCAGTTACGTGGATGGAAATACAATTTTCAGATTTATGAGGCATTCAAATTGAAAAAACATTGCTCATTGCATTTCAAATGCATATTGCTCATGTATGACAAGGTCTACTATAAAAACAATTCTATCACTGGAAAGAGTATGTCTGCATTAATATATGCACAAAATATGAAGCTGGTATCTTTACGGATGTTAAGGGATCATGACGAAGCATCAGGATGGGACAACTTAGGAGTGAGAATGGGCTCTTATTACAGTACCTGCCCTGTTAGCAGAACTTAGCTACATTAGCTAATATTAGCATTTAAAAGTTCAATGTGAAGGCATTATGGGTATCTCATGAGTGGATTTAAAAAAATCAGATTTTTCTTGATGAGCATCTTTGCTCACATGCACAACACATGCTTGTGTTTAGCTAGCCTACTAATTAGCGTGTGTATACATTATGACAAGTTGTCATCAAACAACACTGTATGTGTTAACATTTAGCAGGCAACTGAATTTAGGTGGTTTAACACGTATAACGTATAACATTTCATAGTTCTTTTCAGGAATTTAGCTAGTTTGGTATGGTTGACCAAAGATTCTTGTGAACAAGACGGTTCGCTGGAGAGTGATTTCCTGTTTCAGTGTAACATGATTTCTCCACTGTTTCGCCCCTTCAGGAGACTAGACTAAAAGTTTTCTGGGTTGTTTGGATGCTGCAACAGTGCATTTGCAAAATAGTGTCGAAAGAGAGATTGTTTTGAAATGTGCGCTTGAAGGCGTGTGTCGCGGTATTACAATGACAAAATCCCTACAAAAGAAAACAGCACATAAAAAAACCTGTTTCTGTCCAAACATGTAATTTTCAGGATGTAGTTGCAGCTCGGAGATTGTTGTTTCATATAGCGAGGGGGACTTTCAAAGCACACAGATAGCGGAAGGAGAATGACCTGCCACTGCGAGATGGATATATTCACCTCTATTCTAGCAGAGTACTTCGAGCAAGCCAGACTACTTTCTAAAACAAACTATGTCAGGATCTGATTTATTGTCCTTTTGGGGGAAATGTATGAAAGTCATGATGCTGACACACTGAATGCCATTCCTTTGTTTGTAATTCTTCTGTCGAGATGTCCTCTAAGTCTTTGTCTCGTCCTAAGTTCGATGTGTTGTATCCAGTCCGCATATGATTACAACCTCCATTCTTGTATATTGTTGCAGTTCATCAGGTCTTTGCTCTAAGTCATCAGTTTTCCCCTGCTGGTCTTGATCAAGGTTCTTCAGTTGTTGTAGCTGTAAAGAAAATAAATAAGCTTTACTGTAAGAGCACAAGGACAGTTTTCTTTCAGTCTGGATGCAGTAAAAACTTAAAATGTAAACAGAAGAACCTTGTATACTTATATCTCATCTCTTTTATTACCGTAAAAATATGTGCATTACAAAACAAAACTCACACGTCAACAAGTTGATAGTGAAGCTGGAACATCATCTCGTTTTGTGCTTTTCACACATTACTAACAATGACTGAATAGACTTGTACATGACATTGAAAAGTACAATAATATGACCCCATGCATGTGATAAAGAATATGTCCTCATCATGAAAGTACACAAAAAATACCACAAATAGAAAAGATACTACAGAATACATTATGCTAAAGTAGTTAATTAGTTATTTGAGACAAAGACAATAACTAAATAGTTCTGTGGAGAAATGAGGTCTCCTGCTACAAGTAGATTGCACTGGCTTTTCCACAGAGTCATCCACCATGCCCAGCACCCTCTGGGCACTGGGCATGGTGGACCCTACGAGATCAGGTGAGGAGCTCAGTCACCAGGGAGGAGCTCGGAGTAGAGCCGCTACTTCTCCACGTCGAGAGGAACCAGCTGAGGTGGCTTGGACACCCAGGACCCAGGACACGCTGGAGACTATGTCTCTCGGCTGGCCTGGGAACACCTCGGGGTCACACCGGAAGAGCTAGAGGAGGTGTCTGGGGAGAGGGAAGCCTGGGCTTCCCTGCTTAGACTGCTGCCCCCGCGACCCGGCCCCGGATAAGCGGCAGAAGAGCAGTTGTCACTCATGGATGGTTATTATATGTTATTATTTTGGCTCTTGAGCACCTTGGTGATTTAAACTTAGTAAAACAACTTGAGGGAAAACTTAACCAGTATTTGTTATGAATACTGGTGAAATAACTTCCAGAGTGATCCAGAGTAGTACCAATTTCTTAAAGTGACATCGGACTTTTAGTGATATTTCCGTTTTTGTCCTTTCAATACTGTGCTTAAATTTTCCGTAGTATTACTGTTTCAACACTAAAATTGACTTAGAGTAAGTATAGAGCACCAACAAATCTTATGAAAATGCACAAATATCTCCAGTCTTTAATTACTGTAAACTAAAGTTTCTTGCTTGCAGATGCTGACATTAAGACTACCCTAGATGCCTTTTACTTGCACTTGTTAGCATCCAGTCTTACAGATGGCCTCAAACTTGGTGCTCTGCAGCACCTTGTCTGTGGAGCTATGTGTGTTTTCCTCTTGGGTTGCTGAGATGTACAAACTCATCTTTTGCAGGTGGCAGGAAACCCTGGCCTTGGACGCCACTTGTCGACACCTTGGAATTTGCTTGTATTCTCTACTGCTTGTCATTCATTTGCGTTCCCAGTTGAGTTCTCAGTGTAACTCCCTCCAGTAACCATGAGCACAACTTGTTCTTTGTTTACTAATGGTTTATTCTCATAAAGATCACCAACTGGATAATCCTTTTGTATTAGATTGTGAGAACTCATTGGCTGCTTATTACCAAAAGGGAGGAAAAACGTCCATGTCATCACCGTTAATCTTTAATGCATCACCCGGCTGTCCTTTTGTGACTTTCCGTGACAACTGTGAGTCCTTTTGTACCTTAAAGTCCTTGCTTGAAAAACTTAGAAAGTGCGGGTTACAACAGCAGTACGACACACTATGTTGTACGTCGCTAATAACAGTCCATCGGAACATTAGTTCTGCACTACTGAGTTCCGTACCTTGCAAACATAATTAACATAAACCAAAACACATATTATATGTTTAATACTGAAAGCAAGAGCATTTTCATATGAAACAATGTGAAGAGAACTCAAGGGATTGGGACTAGAACTTTAAGAAAAACACTTTTCAGTGAGGCTAATCGGAAAAAAGGCTTTAGTTTGCTAGAAAGCATAAAGATTGGACTGTGGAGCAATGGAAAAAGGTCATGTGGTCTGATGAGTCCAGATTGACCCTGTTCCAGAGTGATGGGATGCATCAGGGTGAGAAGAGAGGCAGATGAAGTGATCACCCATCATGCCTAGTGCCTACCGTACAAGCCTGTGGGGGCAGTGTTATGATCTGGGTTGCTTCAGTTGGTCAGGTCTAGGTTCAGCAACGTTATGTGTCCAAAACATGAGGTCAGCTGATGACATGAATATATTGAATGACCAGGTTTTTACATTTTTACACAGGCATTTTCCAAGATGACAATGCCAGGATTCATCAGGCTCAAATTATGAAACTGGTTCAGGGAGCATGAAACATAATTTTCATACATGGATTGGTCTAGACCTGAACCCCGTTGAGAATCTTTGGGATGTGGTGGAGAAGACTGTACACAGCAATCTGTCTCTCACATCATCAATATAAAATCGTGGTGAAAGATTATGCAACTTTGGAGGGAAATAAATGTTGTAACATTGCATGAACTTATCAAAACGATGCCACAGCGAATGTGTGCCATAATCAAAGCAAAAGATGGTCCAACGAAATATTAGAGTGTGGGACTTTTTTTTGGCTGTGCAGTGTATATTTATGTAGATAATTATGAAAATTAATGAAAACAGAAAAAATATAGAATTTATGTTTCTATTTTTACTATACTTTCTATTTTATTTATACTAAATGTCAGCATTTTATGTCAATATGATGCTGGCATGAGATGTTTGGAAGATGTTGGAGCTTGGTTACTTAACACCTCAAAATCAAACCACCAATAAAACAAAAACGGCACCTAATGATGTTAAATTTTAAGTTGTGTGGATGTTAATAATATGATGTTTAACAAATGTTGGGTTTTGGTTACTTCAACCAAAGTTAAACTTAAAACCATTAACGTATCAGCATCAGTTGTCATCAGTATTCAATGTCAAATAGCATTGTATTTTGGTCACCGAGGTCGCAACCTGAATTCAACCAAGTCAATCAATCAATGTGTAATTGATAAGCATTAGTAAGACAGGGAAATACCTCCTAAACTGGCATTTTTTACTATATAAGGTGAACAATGGCAAATTAGTTATACCTCATGCATGACCCCACTTTGCTCCAGTAGCTAGATGAATAGGCTGCTCTAAATTGCCTGTAGGTGTGAGTAAGAGGGTGAATGGTAACAAATGGATAGACTCCTCCGGTCTGTTTGAATGGAGAGCAAGAAGTCAGTATAGCACTGTGATCTTGGTCCAGTCATAGACTTTTAATGAACAGACAGTTATGCCAGTGTTACAGTTGACACATCAGGAGTAAAAGCCAATACAAATTTCCCACTAGTCTAATATTTAATACAGGTAGAATAAATTATACTATGATGACATATACACATGCCAAACAAAAAGCAGAACAAAACAAGCACAGAAAAGACCAAGAGGTAATCAGAAAAGGTAGGGATGAGTGAACATCTATACATTTCATCCTCATGTTCTTAGTTACCTGTCAATGTGAAATATATAGTGTATAGACCAGGTCAACACAGCTGGTATCCAGAGAGTCCCCACAGCATGCTGCTGATGCTGGCCTTCACATAGTTGAACATGGACAACAGTGGGAATGAGAAGGAACTTTTCAAACTCTGCACAGGTTCATCTCATTGCATCTTTTTGTCATTCATGGACACATGAGTCAAGAATGAAAACACTGAGCTAATATTAAATATAGCACAAAGAAAGGAATAAGAAAATACATATTTAATGATGCAGAAACATAATTTGACTGTTCAAGTATTTTGATGTGTGGAATGATGATGCTGTGGAAATGATTATTTGTTTGGTCTACATTTATCCTCCAGCCTAGTAAACTTGGAGCGATTTCCACTCAGTCCAGAGCTTGACACAGTGGGATTGCCGCAGCATTGCTCCCCTTCTGATCAGGGCGGAAGATCCTGTGAGGAGTACAGAGGAGGTTTTCCCTTCCAAGATTTTGAGTGATCTCTGACAATCCTCTGGTAGTGTACCACATATCCTAACTGGAACCTTCAATGGAACCACTTGATGAGTCCTTTCAGAATAGCTTTAGCTGCATGACATGTGAAAATGGTCACTTGTGTCTATTTAACTTTTGAGTGGATTTTCCAAATCCATCCGCATCATAAATCATTTAACATTTCTTACCATTACAAAATTTCTGTTCAACATATATTCTGATATAAAAGCTGGTATTCAAATAATAGCCATGTAAAAAACATATTTAATATGTACAAAGAGGTTCATGCTCTTTGCCAGGAGGTCAGGTCAGAGAGAACTAAATTTCTGTTTGACAGAGGAGAAACATGTTTATCAAGATAACAGGCAAACATGTAGGAAGTGTTGAGTTGGCATCAGAAGTAAACAACATCCAGAGAAAATAAAAAGAAGTGATGAGGGCAGATGGGGTCTTCTTACTGATAAAATGTTCACTATACAGGGGGAAAAAATAATGGTCTCTTTTTATATCGCCTTGTTTCAAAAAGTCCTTGTCTCTCTTTTATTTTTCTGAAATAAACTGCTAATTTACACACACTATGGAAGATCACAAAATTTCCTGTCAGCTCCTAGTTAATGTTTAGAAAGGCAACAGTGAACTACACTGAGGCCTAGTCCACATTAATATGGATATTTTTCTGAACGAATATTATACCTCTCTGTTTAAAAATACATGTCCTTTTAAAAAATATCTCCAGACACATGAGAACACAAAAGCAACTATAAACAACAACCTATTGTTTCTGATGGACTTTAAAATGCAGATGCTGTGCTTGATGATGTGGAGCAGCAATGCCAAGTTAAGTTGTAAACTGGTAATTGCTAGCCCACTAGTGATATATCAGCAATTATTCCTGTTGTTTCAGGTGCATGTTCTTTATGCAAATCAACAGTGGACATGTGTGAATTGGGTTGTAACATAATTGTTTCCTAAACTTTCTGTTTTATGTTTCCACATGTATGCACATAAACTGTTATCTATAAGCTGTACCAAGAACTGCCCACAGGTGGTCAAAGTACTGTGGAAGCTCCTGAAAACTGCTTGGAAGAAACAGCAAGTCCCAGCTGAGTGGCAGCAAGCTGTGGTGTGTTCATTCCCAAATAGCAGAACTCCCGCACCATCAGCCAGTTCAGAAACATTGCCTTGTTGAATGTAGAAGGGATTTTTTTTTCTCTAGTCTGGGAAGGAGGATGACCAACTTTGTCAGCTGTGTATGTGCTTCAATCTGGAGAGCCAAATGACAGGATGGCAATGGCTGGAATGTTGAAATGCCATGGGATGCGCCATTTCCCCAATTGTGTTTGTGATAGCCTTCGAGGTAATCCTCAGAGGAGGCAGGCAGGTAGTTGGGGTTATGAAGTTACCATCAGGCCAGAGGCTTCCAACATTGAGGAGCTACATGGATGGCATGACAAGCATCCTTCAGACGGCCCCATGCACGACAAGGCTCCTCAAGTACTTTGAAGAGCTGCTCACATGGGCAAGAATGAAGCTCACAGCTGCAAAATCAAGAAGTCTCTCAATAAGGAAAGGCGTGCCGCAAGTCAGGACCATCTTTGTCACTGGAGGGGAGCCCATCCCACGGCTGGATGAGAGAAGCCTGAAGAGGCAATACACCACAGACTTATCTGACAGGCAATTGGGGAAACTAGCCAAGCAACAACTTGCGGAGGATCTGGCGAAAATTGAGCAGAGCCACCTGCCCAGGAATTACAAAGTGTAGTGCTACCAGCACACATTATACCAATGAGTGATGTGGCTGCTAAAGATCTGTGAAAGCAGGATGGACAGCCTAGCCAACAGCCACATCCGAAAGTGGTTAGGCTTTCCCTGCTGCTTTTTGGGTGTAGGCCTCTTTGGCCGGAACAAGGACAGAGTTCCCTATCAAACCCATCAGCCTAGGGTACAAGCAAGAAAAGTCATCCCGTGTACTGGAACTGAAGGACTCAGCGGATCCACTTATAAGGAGAATGAAAGTCCCCATCCACACAGGCCGCAAATAGAAGGCACAGGCTGAGGTAGATCATGTCATCTCCAGTCTGCAACACCAAGAGGTGATGGGATCAGTCCAAATACGTTGTCCACCTAGGCTGTGGAGCACCGCAGCAGTTTTGATCCAAAGCCACCAAGAAGCAGCAGAAGACCGTGGTAGTGGATGAAATCACTAGGCTGGAGCGGTTCCATGTGAAGGCAATATCCCAGGGCAGCCAAGGAGCCTGGACATGATGGGATGCTACTGTGAACAGGCGTATCACTTGGGCAGACATCTGGAAGACACTGCAAGTAGGGCTCAGCTTCCTGTTAAGGGCAACCTTTGATACGCTCCCATGCCCCCGGAATCTTACCCAGTGGTTTGGAGATAAGGTAGGCTGTTCCGTTTGGCAACATCAAGGCAAGCCTCCAGCACATATTAGCAGGATGTAAAGTAGCGCCCACCCAGGGACGTTTCAGGTGGTGCCATGATCAAGCCTTGGCAAAGCTGGCAGAGGTCCTGGAGGGCTGTAGGGTGGCAGCAAACCGTACACTGGCAACAGGAAATCCTGCATTACCAGGATGTATAAAACCTGGCAGCATGCTCCAATCACACCCAGCAAAGTATGGCAGATGTTGGCAGACCTCAGGAAACAGCTGGTCTTCCCAAAAGGAATTGTAACAACTGTTCTTCAGCCAGACATCATCACATGCTCCACAGCAGGGAAAAGGGTCCTCCTCATTGAGCTTAGCATTCCCTGGGAAGAGGGAATGACAGCAGCCCATGAAAGGAAGCACCTTAAATATGATGAGCCGGAGCCGGCAGCAGAGTGCTGGAAGAGCAGGGTTTACCCTGTGAAGGTTGGGTGGGGGCGGGCG
>JAPQRN010000025.1:20133984-20160793 GCA_037367275.1 Coranthus polyacanthus | reverse complement strand
TCCATTACATGTTACTAACTTTGTGTCTTCCCCTTCCCATAGTTTTGTGCTTTTTCCTCTCTGTCCTCTCTCTTCCTGTTCCCTCCTGGAGGTATCTCTGGATCTGGAGGTGTGCGTTCTCGACTCTATCCTGTCCAGTCCTGTCTGTGTGAATGCTGTGTCATGCTGAGCGTTTCCACTGCTTGCCATTGTCTGTACACACAACTCCCAATTGCAGTCTGTCCATCCTGGAAGAGGGATACCTCCTCTGTGGTTCTTCCTGAGGTTTTTACCATTTTTCCCAGAGGGTGTTGTACCTTGTTCGGACTGTAAAGCCCTTTGAGGCAAATCTTGATTTGTGATATTGGGCTATATAAATAAAATTTAATTGAATTAAATTGAATAGATCAGTTGCATCATTGTTTAGGCCACAGGGTTCAAAGCGTGTGAATAAAGTAGGGGCTTACAGCCCGGAAATTACGGTACTTCATTTCTGTGTGAATTTGAACACTTCTTGGTTGCAGGGCCAAATGAGTGTGCACCATAGACACTCACACTTTTAGATCCTGATACAGATATACTTTATTAATCCCCAGGGGGAATTGTGATATCCATCAGCTCCAGAAAATAAAATAAAATAAAATACAGCAAAAAAAACAAAAAAAAAACAAGTAATCATCAGTTAAGTGTCCAGTCTATCTGACTAAGTTGTTGTACAATATGATGGCTGTGAAGATCTTCTGTAACGTTCAGACCTACATCATAGTGAGATGAGTCATCCACTGCAGCTGCATCTCTACAGGACTTCACTGGCAGCGAATCAGAATTGATTTTATTTTCTTCTTCTTGTCTGATTGGATAATTTTCACTGGGATGTCCCCTTTAGCAAAAGAGATACTTTCTGGTCTGCAGAGTTAACATAAAGCAGACAATTAACCCGCCCCAGATATAACAGGTAACAAAGTTCTGTCTCATTCAGCCTGTTCCTCCACTGTTCAGTTGCCGAAGTTTTTTCAAGTTTAGTCAAACATAAAAACAGAGGCTTATGACATGTCAACAAACACATATTATCAGCTGCCTGACACGTCAAGAATTTGTCTCTGCACACAAATTCTTAACCACTGTGTTCATATTCTCTTTGATTGGCTGCTCCTAGCTCAAAATCCATTTTTATGATTCTTTGTATGTTTTTTTCAGGATAATAACGGAATTAAAAATAAAGGTAATGCTGTAGTAATTAATTGCTGACATGCTCAAGCTAAGTAATGAGCAGCACTGGGGCTCCACAGGGGACTGTTTTGGCTCCCTTCCTGTTCACATTATACACAGCAGACTTTAAGTACAATGAATCCTGTCACATCCACAAATACTGTTATGACACTGTTATTGGGCATGTATCAGGAATGGACAGAAAGGGGAGAGAGATCTGACCAAAGCCTTCTGTGACTGGAGTCACAAAAACCGCCTCCTACTGAACACCTTCAAGACCAAAGAAATGGTGGGTGTGCATCTGGACAGCAAGATGGAATGGTCCCTGAACACTGATGCACTCTATTGAAAGGGACAGAGTCAGCTATTTTTCCTAAGGTGGCTCAGGTCCTTTGACATCTGCACTAAGATGCTGCACATGTTTTACCAGTCGGTGCTGGTGAATGTGCTGTCCTCTGCTGCAGTCTGCTGGGGAGGCAGCATAGAAAAAAAGGACACAAGATGATTGGTCAAACTGGTACAGAAAGCTGGCTCAGTGTTTGACTGTGATGGAGAGATGCACACTGAATGAGGTGGAGGACATCTTAGACAATTCAGATCATCCTCTTCACCACATTCTAACCAACCAGAGAAGCAGCTGCAATGGACGACTCACCTCACTACAATGCAGGACTGAACATTATAAAAGATCCTTCACCCTCACTGCATCAGACTTTACAACTCCTTAGTTAATGGAAGATAGACTGGAGACTAAAGTTTTTTTTTTTTTTAGATGGACTGGATATTCTGTAAATTCACTGATCACTTGTTTAATTTTTATTTTGCTCTCTTTCCTTTTCTTCAGCTGTTGGATATTGAATTTCTCCCTGGGGAATAATAAAGTTGATCTGAATCTGAATCTGAACCTAGACAATCTATACTGAAAGCATAAAGTTGTGTGTTTACACATGCCATACAACAGATACTATACTTTTTTTTATCAATCCAGCTGTCTACACCAACATCTGCTTTACCTTGTGACAAAGTGTTGGTTGGGTAGCTGGACTCTGGCAGCTGGTATGTTGGAAGTGCTGGCATCCCTGTAGGAGGAAATCCACCTGGCAACAGGTGGTTGAATGCTGCAAGCTGATTGGCTCCTGCCTGTTTTCGCCACCTGGCCCTTCGATTGCTGAACCAAACCTGAAAAAAAGGACTTGATGACTTTCATTGATCATTCAGCCACATGCAAAAATTTAATTGAATCAAATAATGAAATGAAATGAAAATAAATTACATAAATTAAGCAATTATTACGTGATAATTGTGATAATTATTTTTGGATGCTATGCATGTTCTGAATACTGTATGTCCCAACTTAAGTTATGTCACAGATATAAAAAATTACACTCTTGACTGTGCACAATTCACTACTGCATAGTGCATCAGTGAAAAAACACAAAAAGTTAGTGCACAATGTGTGTCATACTTATTGATCATCATCCATTAAAACAGTAATTAATGCAGGCTGCAAGAAAGTTAACATTTGCACTTAAGGTTATATTGTTTACATGTGTAAATTAGTCAGTGTGTGTTGTTGTTCACACAGATGAATGATGAATGGGGGCCAGAAAGCACAGAGAGAAAGTACCAGCCCAATAATTTACAAAAGAGCAAGAACTACATTCTGTACTTTCTTGGTATAAACTCTTTTAGTCAACTTTTATTTCCTATGCAAATGACCAAACTATGCAACTTGATAGTTGATATTTAAGTATATTTTCTCAAAGCATCTTATGTCAAAGTACAGTGGAAACTGCTTATATGTATCAAAAATCCTGGGATAGATCATTCCTATACAAATGCTGTTTAAATAATTTGCTTATAGTGATCAAGTAGTCCACTTATAGTGTTCATTTTGGGTCTTGTCATATGGGAAGTCGGTGCTACCTGGACTTAAAAATAATTTTCTCTTCATGAAAAACAGCAGAAATCAAATGCGCATCTGTAATTGAAGCTCGCAGTCCTTAAGTGGATCAATAATGTGTCACGTGAAGCCCTGTGATGTGGGTAAATTGTATGTGAGCCTGACAGAGGACAGAGTTGGATTTTCCACAGGCTTTTTGTATTAAAGATACTCCACTGGGAAGCTGCTGGAGGAAACAATCTAAGCTAATGCTGAATTCATGTCATATCATTATCAAACCTGTGACACTTGTTATACAGATTCAGAGATAACAGGTATTTCATGCAGTTACAGCAACATACAGTACATATGTAATGTGACAGGTATAGTATAGGATATCTATCTATCTGTCTGTATTTACCAACAGCTTAAGGTGTATAAACCCCATTATCACTATAAAATTGAATGTTTGACCTACAGACAGCGGACAAATTAGCAGTCTGGTTATAATGATCATCCGCTTGTAGTGATCAATTTGATCCGACATGATCACTATAAGTGGTTTCCACTGTATATTATTTTTACATTTATAGCATTTTACTTGCTATATCTTTTTGTGCACCCTGTTAATGTATACATGGCACTTATACAAACTAGAATTGTGTACTGCCACTACATTGTACTTTACTTTTTACTTTACTTATTGTACTGTGCCTAATTTCCTGTTTTGGAAATGTCTTCTACACGTGCACTTTATGTAGACTCATTTTGTGTTTTGTGCAGCGGTATGCTCCTGGGGGAACATTTCAACTGTGTACTGTGCCAAGCTATATATGGTTCAAATAACCAATGAAGCCACTTGACTCATGTTAAGGCTGGGCCTGGAACAGTGCACAGGTTCCACAGAAGGAGCACTGCAAATGTGATGTTGTCCAATCAAAAAACTGCTCTGACTAACACTAAATTAACCTATAACTGACCTATGTAACAACTACAGCAGTACATTGGATGTCCTAAATCACTACCTGACAAGCCAACAAAAGTAAACAGCTGTGACAGAAACAGTGATCCCAGAGCTCTCTCACACACACAAGACATGGATGCAAGTACCATTGGTAATGAAGAATGTATTGTGAAATTGGTCATTGTTATTATTGAATATTCTTCTGGGTTTATATATGATATTCAAGCTGCAGGAGCTGAACTCAAGAGAAATTACATACCTTCTTTCAGCTCTCTCCTCTTAGTCCAAATCAAAAGACTAAATATAAAGATAATTGACCTGACACCATTTCACACCACTGTGGAAGAGTGAAGCCAAAATATCACGGTTATGGGACTTGCCATGTTGCATCTGTGTCGAGTAATGGAGTAGCAGAGGTAGTAATTACAGCTGATAATCATGCATTTAACCCTCCTACCTGTCTGAAAACAGCTGAGTGACCAAAACCTCCTGTCAAAGGGTAGAATTTCTATTGCCCAAAAATAAAGTCAAGAGGTAGTGTAGAAGTCTTGTTTCCTCTCAGATCTCTTGATTTACAATATGCTTAAAGGTAGTTATGTTTTTTAATTTAAAGCTGTGATTTTATTTTGGTGTCACTGGGCAAAGATTCCATAATTGATCTGAAAAGATTTTCCTAAATTACAATGCATAAATACAAAAATTCAGTGCTCTTAAAAAAACACCCAGAGAAAAACCATTCACAATATTTACAGTACACCTCTACTGCAGCCACTCCACATCGAACTTGTGTAGCAGTTCACCATATATGAGTCACTTTTTACTCTCTTAATGCTTAAGCTAATAATCTAAGCTAATAATAATTTTTCAACATCAGAGAGTAGAGTAGACAGGACAAAGTAGACATGACAGGAGCGGACTGAAACACACTGCAAACAATTTGAGCTTCTATAGTGTCTGACAGCATTTAAGTATTTCTTTTTAGTCCACTTTAACCTGCAGTATTTGTGTAACGTGTTGTTTTACTGCTGGAGAAAAAATAATGACAGATGAAATGATGACTACAGACAGTGAAGGCCAGAGAAAACTAGAGGAAAACGTGTTTTATTTTGATCATAACTTGCATGTATTTTATAAAAGGTGAGAAAATTGTGATTCAGATAATGTACTGTGATTCTATTATCTTTTGGCCAGATCACCCAGCCCTAAAAGACAATAATGTCCTTATAATCAATTGTAAGACTTTGCATCTAAGCAGCAAAATTGAAAACCACAAACTTGATAGGACAGAAAAAAAATAACTATATCTCAGGACCATTGGCGGCTGGTCCATAGGGGGCGCAGGGGCACTGCCCCACCTAGAATTGTTTAGAGAAGAAGCGCTATTTAAACATAATATTAAACATATTAATTTGAGCAAAAATGTCTCTAAAATGGGTGGCACAGTGGTGCATTGGTTAGCACTGTCACCTCACAGCAAGGAGGTCCTGGGTTCAAACCCAAAACCGGCCAGCTGGGGCCTCCCTGTGTGGAGTTTGCATGTTCTCCCCGTGTCTGCGTGGGTTCTCTCCGGGTACTCCGGCTTCCTCCCACAGTCCAAAAACATGCACCTTAACCTTAACAGGTTAGCAGGTTAATCGGTCACTCTAAATTGCCCATAGGTGTGAATGTGAGAGTGAATGGTTGTTCGTCCCCTAAATGTCAGCCCTGCGATTAACTGGCGACATGTCCAGGGTGTACCCCGCCTTCGCCCGATGTCAGCTGGGATCGACTGGAGCACCCATGACCCTCCAGAGGATTAAACAGAGAATGAATGAATGTCTCTAAAATGCTTAGATTTGTATTATTATGTCTCGTCCTGTGTCCTGTAGTTCATGTCAACATTTATTTAAATTGTTTTTAACTGTATTTACTTAATTTCTGTGTTAATATATTCACTTCCTGGTCACAGGGCGCCGGCCAAATGAGTGTGTATGTGGCTCCTAAAACTTTTGGCGAATAGGTGACACGAGGCAGTGCTCTCATTGGAGGATTAAAGTATCACCATAGGGCACAAATTGTAGCGCCTGGAGCCAATCAGGATTTTTCATTTTCATGTGCTTATGTGATTGGATGATTTTTGCTGCATTTCCAAGTGGCCTTGAGTGAGATCCAGACAGGATACAGATGCTTTCATGACTCCAGAATGAATGTAAAGCAGAATGAATGTAAACCTTCTCCAAATGTCACAGGTAACAAAGTTTTGTCATTTTCAGCCCGTTACTCCTCTGTTTAGTCTCCTACATCTATAATTTAACAGAATATGAAACCAAATGCTAGTTAATTCAGCTACAATAGGTCATGTAGGGTTTCTTCATAGCATCTACTTGGTGGTCAAGTGTATAAGTAGTCAGCTTCCCATCTACGGGACTGGGGTTCAACTCTTGTGAGACACACAAGACATTCACCTTTCACTGCTGCACACAAATTCATAACTGCATATTTTCTTGTGCCCCCCCGGTCCACCAGCCGCCACTGCTCAGGACTTTGTTGAGGATAATACATGTATATCTATCACTAAAACTTGAAACCTTTTTGAAAGTAGTAATAATAGGTCAGATTTGTATAGCGCTTTTCAAGATACTCAAAGATGCTTTACAAACAAGAAAACAAAACAGAACCAATCAAACAAAAGGTTATGGCAGTTTGGATGAGGCAAGAGGGGTCAATCATTGAAGGCTTTCTTGAAGAGATGGGTTTTGAGTTGTTTTTAAAATGACTGGAGTGAGTCTGATTTGTGGATGTTCAGTGGGAGGAAGTTCCAGAGGGTCGGGGCAGCAGAGGCGGAAGCTCTGTCCCCCAAGGTGTGGTGTCTCCTCAGAGGAGGATATTACGGAGATGGAAGAAGCATGTTTTGGCGATGTTCTTTATGTGCAATTTGAAGGAGAAGACAACTGTTTTATTATTTTATTTAATATTTTGTGAGCGCATCAAAACCTGGGCAACAAAATCATGTATGTACACATGTATGTATGTGTAGAAATCATGAGCTGAATATATATTTATACTCCTTCAAGAAATATAAACCAGCATACAGTGTTTTCTGTGGAAACACACAGCAAATGGTCAAACATCTATCTTCATATTATTTATTATTATTATATTCTAACTATTATATTCGAGTATTTATATTTCTGACAACCTTTTACTTTTACTCTCTAAATTCAATACACATATCTATACTTTCTACTCCTTACATTTTAAAACAGGCTTGTTATTTTAAGTTGAATGGATTTGAGGGGAATTTCTGTTTGATTGATTGATATTATTTTGCATCATTGTGCATCTTCCCAACATCAAAACTGATTTCGAAAAAATGATGGAATGGAAAAGATAAAAACAATGCTGCAGGTGTAACAAGACAAAAATGACATAAAAGACCGAAAAGTAATATTAAACTGACATTAAAATTACGTAACAAGAAATAAACTATGTAAAATATGACATTAATGGGAGTTCTGTTGCTGAACTGATTTGCAGGAGTGAAGTTATGTTTAATATTTTCTATAGTTTTTGATTTGATTTGAAGTTAGAATGGTTTAATAGTCTACACATTATGTTAATATGACATGAGGTTCAGTTCACTTTGCACACAAACAGCCACTAGAAAAACTTTTATACTTTGAGGACATTTCAGAGGGTGTACTTTTTCATGTTTACTGCAGTAACAAGTTGAATCAGGGATTTAATTTTTTTTACCAAAGTCTGTTTTTACACAAATATCTGTACTTCTACTGGAGTAAAGAATGTTTGTACATTTGCCATCTTTATTTACCTTATGGAATTGCAACTCTTTTGTACTGTGATTTGAAACATGTGCATCCACACACACACACACACACACACACACATACACACACACCTACACATTTGCCCCTAATAGTTTTATGCGGACATTCATTGCCCCCTGACCCTAACATTAACCATCACAGCTGAATTCCTAACCCTAATGTTAGCCTTACCCTAACCCTAAAACCAAGTCTTAATTCTCAACAGCCCTTTGAAGGTCTATTCCAAAATTAAGGACCATCGGTCTTCAACTGAGTGGTTAAAAACTGGTTCTCACAAAGATACGTGCACACACATGCACACTTTGTTGTGTAAAATGAGCCCCATATGGCAGTGTAAAATGACAATCATTCTATTTGTGTGTTCCACTGTTTTCTCCTTGTACACAGACACATTTTTTGATTATTTGTGTATTGTTAAAAAGACTACGTATATAATACTGCTCATGAGGTAATACATGCAAATGCACACACAAATTCAGAGCAGTCACAGAAATCTCTGCATTGCCTCCAGCTCTCCACTCACCCACTTTCTCCAGGAATTCTCCTTTTTCATTTGGAGCAAATGAAAACATTCCTTTCAAGTGGAGAAGATCATTTGGACAAGTACTTCTGCAGAAGAGACTCAAATAATTAGAACAGGTGTTGACGCCCTGAGGTGCTACTGCAAAAGAAGAAGAAGTCAAAAAGAAGTCTGACTGTTCAACTCAGTTGCAAGTCCATCTCCCTTTGCAGACCTACAACATGACTGAGTATTCCTGAGAATGTAAAACTGTGTGCATGTGTGAAACAGTGTTGCACTGACAAATGAAGTCATTCTTCCCAATAGCCTCGATCACAACAGTCTTCCTTTTTGTTTAGTCATTTGTTTTAGAAATCAAATGTTACAAATGTCATGCTTGAATTTCATAATTGTGTCATATGCATGTATGGTGTGTGGAATTAAATGAATGACAACAATTCCAGTTTCTTTAAAATTAGAAGAAAGAGTGCCATGTGTGTGCACGTGCATATATATATAATGTCCACATGTGTATACTATATGTGCACTACATTAAAGGGGGAAAGGAAAGCAAAATGGGCAGTATTGTGTTTCAAAACAACAAATACCGTGTTTTGGAGATGCGGTTAATCTTTTACACCACTACATCTCCTAAATTCAGGTATTTTGTGGTTTAAACAATAGTTTACCATAATAGATTACAACAAAAATGCTAAAATTCTGTGATGCTTTGAATTTGGTAATATCAGAATTAATTTTAAAGCCTGTCTGAACGAGCCAGTTATGTCACATTTATGCTGCACTGTACATGTATGTTAGTCATTACTACTAAGAACTGAAAAATAGAATCTTGCACATTAGATATTTTTGTCAAGTAAATCAAGCTATCACTTCAGAATATTGAATACAATTTGAACTTGTTAAATTGAACTTGTTAAATGCACCTTTTAACATGACATTTCTGTCTTTATGAAACAAATGTCTCAGCAATGCATACATAATGCTCTCATACAGCTCTTGTGTCCCGTTATTTATTTCTCATTATGTGCATTCCCATTCAGCTGTTTTGATGCACATTTTCAATTTGCTGGCAAAGTTGTTTTTTGTTTTTTTTTCAAAACAATGCTTTATTGCCATTTTTCATATTAAACTAAATAAACTCCGTATACAGAGAAACAGAACAAGAGAATGAAAAAAGAAAGGAGAAAAAAAGCAAAAAACAAACAAAAAACAAACAAACTAATATGATAAGATAAAAAAAAGTCCCACCCACCCACATAGGTAGCCTTAAAAATAGACCGACTCGCTACTATTGGAAGTTTACTGTAGTTCACAAATGAAAATGAATCTGAATCCTCATGTCCTTCTCTCTGGCCCTGCCTCTTTACTGTCCCTCTGCCTCCCACTCCATTCCTATCAACCATTCACTGCATGCGTTCAGTCTTCCTATTAGGCATCTTTCATTTAAGAATAGATCTCGCAGGCACCCTCCATCATCCCGACTCCACCTTCCACCAGGGGACTCTAGGCTCCTCATGAGGACTGGGCTCAGGCATCAGGCTCCACACCATCCTCGGAGTCTGAGTGTGTGCTAAAACCTTTCTACAATAAAACACTTGCATCATTTCATTTTCATGTGGTGAACATTCTTCTAGTTGAACAGTACTTTTACTGCGAAGCTATGGAATGACAACTATCATATACATGGAGAGGACAGATAAATTATTACAATTACCAGGATCACAATCAAGAGGTAATACAGCTAGGCTGTTAAAGTATGAAATGAAAGGTTGCCACTTTCTGGTAAAACAATCCTTGCTACCTCTAAGTGAATATGTGATTTTTTTCCAGGTTTAAAAAAATGCATCACATCTTTTATCCAGGCATATTTGGAAGGTGATGTAGGAGATTTCCAAGCAAGGAGTATTGTGTGGCATGCCAAAAGAGTGATATGGGCAATGATGTCTTTTTCTATTGTGCTATATAGAGCTGGTTCGGCAGGCACTCCAAAAATTGCCTATAAAGTATACATTCCATTACATTAATCTTCATAACTTTACTTAAGATATCAAAAACATAATGCCAGACATCTGTAATTTTGGGACAAGCCCAAAACATATGTCAGCTAGGGGATGATCACAGTGATTATATCTTGAATCCTGTTCTCTAAATAATTTTGCTAACCCACTTTTACAAAAGTGCGTCATATGAACCACTCAATTGAAGATTGAATTGAAGATTAAGTCTGGCACAAGGTGTAGAAGTATTCACCCTCTTCAGTGCTTCTGCCCACCAATCCTCTGATAAATTAATCTGTAGTTCACTTTCCCATTTAATTCTGATTGTGGAGGATTTATCAGTAACAGTTATAATCTCATAATAGACCTTAGAAATCAATCCCCTCTGAGATGGGTGTATTTCTAATAACTTTTCCCATACAATCTTACATGGAAGATTTGGATATGAAGTTTCTATGCAAAGTGACGTAACTGAAGTATCTGAAAAGATTTGAATGAGCCAAATCATAATTCTTGCATAGAATGTCAAAGCTGGAAAAGTAGTCCCTTCGTGAGTCCCTTTCTCTTCCACTTTAAGAAGGTCCTGTCCACTAGAGATGGAGGAAATAGGTGGTTATTGGTAATAGGGCTCAGAGATTAAGCTGTACAGAATTTAAAATTAAGACAAAATTAAATCCAAATTTAGATTGGAGGAATGGCAGGACGGTCTTAGTTTTAAACCATGATGATGATGATGATGATGATGATGATGATGATGATGAACCAAGTTTTTTGACAGTTTTTGTCATTATTGAGCAAAAATGTAATAATTACCCTTTAGCATATTGTAAATAAAATAGTTTGACAGGAAACCAGACTGTAGAAATTCTACCCCGTGCTGTAGACAAATCACAGGTGCTTTCAGGCAGGGTTAGGGTTAGGGTTAGGGCTAAATATGTGACTGACAGATGTAATTACCCATCGCTGATCAGATTCAGTCAGACGTGACTTTACTGCTCTACTCCATGCTCAACACTGAAACCTGGAAAATTGTCTTTGTTTTTCTTTTGATTTGGACTGAGAAGAGAAAACTGCAGAAGGAAGGTGTGTATTTACAAATTCTGGCGTTTTCAGTTCCTCCAACTTTAAACAGTAGTGGATGGAAACACACATACAGTGCTTAACAAATGCCAACTTAACAAATAGCCCACCTGTCATAAAAAGGAGAAAATACATCAGCATCATGAAGTGCTTTAATGCAAATTCTTTCATTTTCAGTGAACTCTCAACGTTTTACCATTTTGAACAGGAATGAGGAATTTCAAGCTGATTGACCTTTTTATACCCAAATTTGAGCCACCTCACTGTGCTTCTCTGAGAAGTCACAAATTAATCAAGCATAACATTTAATCACTAAAACATTTTTTTTTTGTTCTTCAGGAATGCAAGTAAATAACTATTATTTGACATAGAATTCAAGAAATAATAATGTGCTTTACTATTTTTTTTGTAAAACAGTAAAGTTGAAAATTCCTGGATAACAATAATAATTATATTTTAGCATTCAAAATATAATTTCGGTTAAAGAGCTTCTACATACTGATGTATTAACCTTTACAGAAACATAAAAATTGAGAATTAATTCAAAATTAAGATTTTAGTAATTATCAGTGCTGTTAATTTAGGGCAGCTGTGGCATAAACCGTATATTGGGTGGTGGTCTAATACATTTGTTAAGCACTGTACATTTGTATTGTCATCTGGAGATTTTTATGAAAACTGGGTTAAAATGTGTGATACATTTGGATGGAAATCCACCTATTGTGTGATTGTTGCAACAGTTCTCTTTGCTCATTATTATTAAATTTTCTTGGGTGTGTTTTTGGACTTGCTTGCAGCTATTATTCCAGTTCTCACAGTTCTCATGCTAATTTTAGATGGAAATTTTTATTATTGTTAAAATGAATGGCTCTCTGAGAGGGCAGGCACCTAAAAGTTGTACATTTGTCCATTTCAGCTTTAAAATAACCATAAGATCCTGAACTTTCAATGTTGTAGTTAATGTTGACAAAACAAAGATGGCTAATGGCAAAATGGCAGATCACTAGCCTCAGACAAAAGAACTGAACAAATGGAATACCTAAATGAATTCTCCTTATATATTTAAGTAACCTTTTTTTCATCTTGGAGTATAATGAAGAAGAGATCTAATGCATAACACTATACAACATACAAATATATTAGGGCTGTCAATCAATTAAAAAAATTACCTAATTAATCACACAATTTGGTGTAATTCACTGTGATTAATTGCATTTTTCTTCTTAGACCGAAGATTGTAATAATTTATATTTAAACGTAAAAACCATACACTTGAAGAATAAATACAAAATAAGTATATTTAAATTAAAATTATATTGCTTAATAGCATCTTTTTATCTTTAAACACACATTCTATGAGCAACAGATTTCCAATAAAACCATCAAGATTATCACAACTGACTGTCAGCTTGTAAGACATATTCAAAATATGGACCTATAAATTAAACTGCAACATCATCATTCATTTTCAAAACCACCAATGTCATTCAAATTAGTACAGCAAATATGAAAAATAAAACAAGACATTCTGCTGAGAGTTCAGAATGATGAACCTTTTTCACTCTACTTGACTCCATATGAAGTATTGGTCATTCAGTTAGTTACTGAGACAGACCAGTCTGTTACATGATCAGGGACAACCCATCAGTGCATCATGTGACCATCATACAGAAGTGCTTCAACATATGTTGCTCTCAGCTGTATATACAACTGAGCATGGCAGTGGAATCATGTCAGTTATTCATCATTTTATGTATAAGACCCTAGACTGTTCATATACTATAGTTTAAGTTCTGCTCAGCTAGAGCAGAGATAGGGCGAGAGAGAGAGAGAGAGAGAGAGAGCAGTGCGGTGATGGTCGAGTGAGGTAAAGAGAGATAGCACCAATGGCGAGAAGAGAGGAGTGAATCAGAGAAATGACATGTTAACGGATGTTACTGTTCTAAACCACAGATTAAATCACCCACACCTTCGCACAACCTTCAAGTTGCAAAAACACTAGTCAAAGCTCAGTAGGCACAGGAAGTAAACAAAACTGTGTTAATTACGTACATTTTAAAAAATATGTTAATTATTTTTAAATTAATCATAACAACAACGCGTTCATTTTGACAGCTCTAAAATATATATAACAATAGAAGACACTTCAGTAATACAATCAAACTATGAAGAGTAAATGAAGCAATGAAACTAAGGCAAATGAGTCAAGAGCAGCTAGACATAAAATAAGATAGATTAAAAGAGATTAAAAGTTAAATTATTCTAAGGATAAAAATCAATCAATCTTAAGCATTTTCTGCATGCTGTTCCAAATTGCAGGTACACAAAGAATATAACTAGATCAAGATAAGCAACCAGCACCTACAATGAAAAACACATTTACACCTGCCCTGCATTTTGCTTAGATTTTGCTAGTAGCTGTAAAAAGTTTAGAGTAAGCTCTACCAAACTACAGGTGAGTATGTGGTCTTGTAAAACTATGTCTAATGATCCACAGGCTGAGTATCGGTGCTGTATTTCGTAAGGATAACCAAATTATGAAAGTTTATCCTGACATGAATGTACCATATACCACAGTCACCAATAGTTGGTGAAATCGTTAACTTAAAACCACATACAGAGGATGAGGATGTCAGGGTTCATCCTGTTCTCAAGACATTTCAGCAAAAGCCAAAAATGTAATCCTGATGGTGGGTCAAGAGGTAAAGTCAGGGCATTCACAAAGGCAGTATAATTCATCCTCTGGGGACCAAAATATGAAGTCTACAGGTAAAAGGGCTAAGTGGCACAAGTTACACAATGCAGATGCTGTATTCAGCCAAATTCTTGAGTCTTGATTGATTCATGTTGCTGATGTGGGAAAAAAACTCTTCTGAGACACCACAGACCTGTGATCTGCTGTAAGATTTAATGAGTGGTGGGCTGCAAAGTGGTGGGAAACAGAAATTCCAGCCAAGATGTTGTGGAGTGAGACATACGTAAGGAATGCAGCCCACTTCTAGTCCCCTAACAGCTGTTGTCACAACTCCACAGTATTTTTCTCAAGCACTTCTTGAACTGTCAGAAGCAGACATATTTCAAAGACAGATTCCTGTTGACATGTAAACAGCTGGCATATGTGTGAATACTAGATATCAGCAGAATATAGTCAGACTCAGAGGACAAAGATAATGTTTGGTCTGTAAAATAACAACCATGTGACAACCAGCTTCTTATCTTAAAGCTTAGAGCCCTACAAATGAATCCAGACATATATTCAACAAATAACTTTTTTGAAGCTGGGAAAATAGAACATGGAGGAAATGAAAGTGAAAATAAAATCAGAGCATCTGGCCTATAGTGAGTTCTTTCACTGTGTGATTATAAACAGCTCTCCCAAACCTGGTGCAGTGGGGGGCTTTTTCCCTGGCCTGAATATCAGGGTTTTTATTGGTCCATTTGCATTTGGAGATCTTTATTGGCTATTGAAACTGGTCAGTAATTCAAATTGTAGGCGTACTGAGTAACCAATTGTGATTTTAAATGCAGCAAAGTATATTGCTTATCTTAATTTGTACTTAACTACAAGTAAAATTACATACTTAAAAATGTACTCGAAAAAATTACTTAATTACAGTAACGTGAGTAGTTGGGTCTTGTTACTTCCACCCTTGGCTGTGACCTTTATTGAATGAACTCAATTTGACAGGACTGGCAATGTTAGAGTTATTCAAATTATTCCATTCTTACAGTTGTTTGAAGATTGAGGGAAGAGCCCTTAATTAAACAGTCATTAGCTTGAGCTTGAGAAACACTGCTGCTACAACTTGCATACTGCTTCACTGAGGAAGTACTGGGCAACCCTAAAATCAGATCCTTAGATATGTACTGATTTACCAAAGGTTATGTAGTGAAGGGGAAGGAAAAATTTGTATCTTGGTTCTGTGAAAAAGCAGAAATTCATAACAATTATGAATATTCTTTTTAGGAGACAGATATCTTGCAGTTGTCAGTCCCCTTTTCCACCAGCTCATGTTTCCTTAATAATCTAATAATTTATTGCACCCATTCAAACCATAGACTGTATATAAAGATGAATGTTGTGAGAACACTTCAAATTTGAAGGCAAAATATCTTGATCTGCCCTTGGTGGCTGGCTGCAGTGTAGCTCATAAATCTGTTATTCTATCATCAAATAACTTTTCCCAAAGGTGATTTCAGTCTTTTTAGGTAAATCTTATGAGCCTCATATGTGTCATCTTATGTCTCTACTACTTCATTTTTACACAGTTGGAGGTAACGGCACTATGGTGCATCTTTATATACTACAAACAAAAATACGACATCACTGTCATGAAGGAGGAATCCTAATGTGGATCTGATAGCAATCAAATTGTATTTGTGTGTAATTAAGTTATGTCGACATACAATAAAAACGTGCAACTTCAATGATGCAAACATAATTTCAAATTTTAGACTTACAAACATATACTAATTCTATTCATAACACTTCATACGCCATCAGCAAAAGAATCACAGTGTTGTCAAGAAAAGACAAGAGGAACAGCCAAAATAATTAGTGCTTCTTTGCTGGGTGTCCATTATTGATTGAAATCCATGCTGAAACATAACACCAAGAACTTAAATTTTGTTTGTTTATTAGTTTGTTTTTGTAGAGAACTGATTCCCTCTCTTGATATGAGCAAAACATTATGTCATGATAAAATCTAATTGATCAGCAGATGTGATCATCTTTCTTCGGGTGCAGTATAAACTCAAACAGAAATGCTTTGCCGTTGCTTTAGAATTTTTTTTCTATTCTTCCAACTAGGGTATTTCGTCAAATAAAAGAGCATGTTAAAAAAGAAAAAAGAAAATGAAAAAGGAATGAATGGAACTATTTTGAAATCTGTTCCATGATATATTCCATAAACTCAGGCACTGGTATGCTGCATTTTTCTTGTATGTATGATGCATGAATGTATGTGTAGATGGCAGATAGTATATTACCTGGACACGGGCCTCAGTGAGCTTGGTCCTTTGGGCCAGTTCCTCCCTGGTGTAGATGTCTGGATAATGGGTTCTTTCGAAGGCCTTCTCCAGCTCCTCCAGCTGCTCTGCTGTAAACGTGGTTCGACTTCTGCGCTGCTTTCTCTTCAGCGGAAGGTCAGGCTCCGACTCAACATCTGATACTTCATCTATTCGACTGCCTGGAAGAAAACATGGAGGGAATGGACACATTAGGGGTCAACCATGTCAGAAATTACCTGTAGAAGAAAGTGAACCTTTTGGAGTTTCCTGCATGTATGTAAAAATGTTATGTGAACAGGGGAACATTTTATACATACATTTCTACTGAATACTGACATTTATGTTCCGTTTTGTATATTTTTTAAGGTGGACTATTTGCACTTCTTGTGGTGGCCACAAAGTGATACCGACCAAGCTCCCAAAGAATGCTGGTCCACATATTTAGTGCTGTGTATTCCACTGCTGTGAAAATTTCGCATTACAAAAAACAGTTGATAACCAAGAAAGCTCTTTTCCCCCTCATGTATCTGAAACAGTTCGAAACAATTGTTATGTTCATGACTGTGTGAAGTCAGTGACCAAAGAATCTGAAGCTATAGTAAAATACCTCACTGAATTATGCAGCAAGGGTGGGTTTCAACTAAATAAGTGGGTTAGCAATAGCTGAGCAGTTCTAGCCTATATCCCCCACAAAGAGCAAAAGAAGTTAGAACACTGGATCTGGACAAAGATAGCCTTCCCAGTGAAAAAGCACTGGGACTGTTGAGGTGTGTGGAAGAGGCATACTTTCAGTCATAAACTCAATCTTTGATCCACTTGCTTTCTTGCTCCCCTCATTCTCTCAGCCAAGACGTTGCTACTACAGGAGCTCTGTGCCCTGGGCTATATTGGATCAATGGATGGAAAATAATGACAATCTAGAAGTTATAAAGACCTCCAATGTTGCACATTGTATTAAGCCAAAGAGCGACGGAAAACCAAAAAAGTGTACAACTGCATCACTTTGCCTGTTCCTCACAGTGGATAATCTTGCAGTTAGAGTTACTCCAGTCCCAAGTTTTTTCCGGCACTGCCCAGGCTGACATTGTAAATAAGAAACTTGCCTGGTAAAATAAAGGTTAAAAAAATAGCAACACTGGAAACAAACCCACTCAGAGTACAAAAAACCCCAATCAGAGCTATAAACTCAATACCATGCAGGATAAAGACATCATGAGAGTATAGGTGGCAGACGACATAAATCTGCAATGCCTGACAAGGTCAAACACCCCTGTGTCTTACCCAAAGATGTTCATATTTGATTTCTCATATTAAGACACATCCACTCTGGTTACGGCAGCAGAAACCACATGCTTTCAGAGCTCTGTAAGAAATACTAGGTGAGCAGAACTCAAAGTGTGTTGTGTGTCAATGTGTGAAGCAAAACAGGTGAACAGAAGATGGCAGATTTCCCACAGGAAAGAGTCTTACCTGACCTCCCTCCTTTTACCAGCACACAAGTGAAGTATAGTCAAAAGGTATGGTGTCTTGTTATATCTAGCAGAGCTATACATTTGGAAGTAGCCTATTTGTTGGATACTGATGCATACATTCATGTTTTGAGAAAGTCAGGTTAAGCACAGCAGATGTGACAATGGCACAAACCTGGTGGGTGATCAGGCAGAGCACAAGAAGGCCTTAAGTTCACTGAATGAGAAGAAATTCCAATGTGCTCTCCTTACTGATGGAAGCCCACCACCCCATGAGCTAGGACCCACATGACCATAAGCCTCCAAAACTCCAAATCACATCCTGCTGCTAAAATCAAATCCTGTTCTGCCTCCTGGAACCTTTCTAAAGTCTGACCTTTATACCAGACACTGCTGGAAACAGGTCCCATATATGAAAAGGCCACATTTTTTGGCACAGATGGACAAAAGAATATATTACGCTGCTCCAACAAATGCATAAGTGGATGAATTCAATATAATTGTCAAATCACAATAAAAATCATCTCAAGGCACTTTTATTATAGTGAGGATTCAGCTAGCCATGTCAGATGGAATGTCAGTCAAAGCGACCAGCTACTGTAAACCACCATAAACAAGATGCCTGGAAATCATACCACAGGGGGATATTGCTGACGATCTTATATGTAGATACAGTAAAGTGACCAGATCCTAAAAAAACAAATATTATTGGTTCGACCATTGGTCGGCCTCTAATTGGACTATTTAAATCCTATTTTTCAATTTTAAAACCACAGTTTACACTTTCCAAATTTACTTTTATTTAAAATTCCTACTTTTAATGTTATGATTTCTGAAGGCAATTTCACCCCATACAGTATAAGACCTGCTTTTCCCAGGGTAGGATGCTGAGGGTTTGAGTAGGATAATGAATAGACCTCCTCTATTTGTGGGCCTTGGGTCAGCCCAGAAAACAAAAAACAGGGTGAATATTGTCCACTAAATGTATTTTACAGTGGATTTCAGCCACACATGATGTGTCCCTGCTGCTGTTCTGAAGGAGTGACAGAAGAATATCTGATGTACACTAGCTGTCCATTCCAATACAACGTTCCCTATGACTTACCAGGTTGGATATGATGAAATGTAATGTAATGTAATATGAGTGTGGACTAAGGCATGATGTAACCGTTGCAATACTAAATGAAGTGTATTTGTACTGAGGAAAAATAAAGAGGGCAAATACTGTAAACAAAATGCAGCACAATTACACAATTTCTACTTCAAGTATAATCCAACAAATAGAAATTATATTAAATAATAAAACTTAGAACCTTTAAAAATCAAATTGTCACAACAACTGATGGGTAATCACAATGACAAAATAAAGGATTAGATTCATAGTTCTGGTGAATTTGGCAGCTAGTAATGGTAAACAACATTCATGATTCAAGATTAAGATTAAGATTGTATTAAAGTGGATGGGGCATAAATTAACCACTGTGCCAGTTTCAGCTTTACAGGGTGAACAAAGTAATGCTGTCTTTCTCTGTTTTTGTCATCGCTGAGGACACATATGTTGACAACTTTCACTATAGTTTCAGTGTCTGCGCTAGATTATGCACTCTCTCTCTCTCTCTCTCTCTCTCTCTCTCTCTCTCTCTCTCTCTCTCACTGTCTTTCTGTTACTCCCAGCATGAAGGAAAATCACATGACAGCTTTTAAATTTGTGACAAAATTAAATCATATTGACATATTGTTAGGCAGCCATCACACACAATGTTCCAAGGGTAACCAGGGTCTCGTGCTGACTAAGCCATACAGTGGTGGACAGAGAGACACAGATTCTGGATTCAGAAAGGATCATGAATGTTTCATAATATTGCCACAATGTCTGTATAACTTTCAAGGCTAACCCTGCTAGCATGCTATACCGATTGATAACTGGTGCACTGATAAAACATTCCTGGTGGAGCTCGCATTCTAGAATTTTCATTACATTAGCATTACAACGCGGTAAATGCTTCACTTTCTGAACTTTTTCTTGAATGTGTTGCAGGTCTGAATGTGAGGAATGGATATATATTTACCAATGAAATGAAGTTGAGCAGACAAAACATGAAATATGTTTACTGAAATACAAGTCAAAGTACATTTTAATATCACTGCTTTCTTTTTTAATTTACATTTTCCATACTGGGAGGGGCTGTACATTTTCATATTGTTTTTTTTACTGTACATCTTTTACGTTGTTAGACCCATGGATGTCAATGTGAGTGACAGGAGAATGTTTGTGTGGCTTTTGCAAAGGCAATTATGGTTACAGTGAATAAGGTTCAGACATTAGTCTCCAAAATCAAAAAGAGGTTTGCAAATGTGCAGTTAAACACATGTCATAAATCCTATTGTTTACCATTGAGAGAGTATGGAGAGTTTATGGAGAGTATGGATATGTTTCAATTTTTTATTGACTTGTTTGTTTTTGTAAAGTGTATATTCATTTTGTGCAGAAATTGGTCAATTGGTGCTAGGGAAAAAAGAAACTGAGAAAAGACAAGGTCCATCAAACTTGCTTAGACAACAGGGTCGGCTGTGTAGTTTAATTAAACAAGGAATTATGGGATTAGTGTGAAGCTCCCATTACAATTCACTGGAAGAGTCTCGGGGAGAATATCTTTTTGTACTCCCACAGTTGCCCCCCTTGAAAGGACCCACTAGAGAATTCTCAACGGATTACATGTGGCCGCAGGACATGGTACTGCATTAATTAAATCAATTCCCTCACCATTTTACTGCCTGCAAAGATTTGTTTTTCAAAAATCCAAGGTAAAAATAATCATATATATTTATACACATGTGTATCTTTAACAAAGCCTTCATATAGAGTATACAATATGCCTTGTTTGTCACTGGTAGGTTGGTAGAGGGATGTGGGGGTGGGGGGATGCTGCAAAGCAATTTGGCACTAACACAGCGTGACTGCACTTGAGGCTGCTGCAGTGGGCTGGGATCACTTTCCAAAAGACACCTCCGAGTCCTCCGGGTGCTGCTGTGATGGGGTGGACTCTATTTGTTTTCCCTCCATATGCTGCTGGGTTTAGGGGAGGTGGGGTAAGGGACTGAAAATGTGCCTTCCTCACCTTATTTTCTGTCTTTGGCTTTCTGTTTTTTTCTCTGTCAGGCCACACTGCATACTTTTATTTTGAATCTCCTTCCCAAACCACAGCCACAATGTTTCCTTAATTAGCACTGACATTGAAAGTCACTGTATTTCAAGTGCAGGAAGTAGAAGGAAGTGTGTGTATTTTAAATGCAAGTCAAACAAGTAAATTCTTCTAGTATATACTGACGTCATGTTTCCACTAGCGTTTGGATAAACCATGTGATAAGCCATGTGGTACGTACTCCAGCAGGTGAGCCACCAGGGCGCCCCCTGTACGAAATATTTTAAACGTAAACATTACTCCATTACATCTAACTAGTAACTCCCCAACAATGTTTGTAGCAACTGGTGAAACATTTTTTCCATTTGTAAAAGGTCTACGATCAAAGTTTAAATTTCTTGTCAATAGCCTTCCAAAAACACAACGTGGGTGAATAAGGAGTGGTGAAGGTAGACAGTGCTGTACAACTGCTTCAACTAGGATTCTTAAGAGGACCACACTCACAACATTTCACTAATTTTAAATGTCTAAAAGAAATTCCTGACCCATTTGAAAAAATCATCATGCTCATATATACTGTTTCACCCAGAGACTGCCAATGGCCAGTTCACTTTTAGGAGACTTTTAGGGGTTAATTGACCCACATATTTCGTCATGTACCCCTCCTAATATGTGCAAATATGGTCATTTTGGATTAATAGGTCATGTTTTAAAATTTCTGTATGACAAAACCTCAACAATCAATAAGTATAGTTAGCACTTTAACCACTACTTTTACTTTCAGCAGTGAGTAAGAAATATCACAATCTCAATACAGTAGTAACATTCAGTTAAAATGCAATATATTGTAAAAAAATAAGGGTTGCAACTAATGATTACTTGCAAATGTTGATTAATCTATTGATTTTTTTCTCAATTATTTGATTAGTGGTTTGGTTTGTAAAATATCAGGAAATGCTAGAAAATAACTATAAATATTAAATAGTTTCGGTTTAGTTTTTATTTAGGTTTAGTGTTTCTCCAGAAAGCGAGGTTAATTCAAACTCTGAGTCAGACGCTGCAACCAGCTGATCAGTCAGCTGGTCAATCCTGTGGATTAAAGGCAAAAAACACAAGCAATCAAAAATCTGTTTTTTTCAAATTTGCTGTTCCATAAACATTTTATAATGTGAAACTTCAAAATGCGCATTAAATAAGTTTATGGAGACAACATTGCAAATGTAACTCCAAGCCAACTTTGGGATTTTGGTTTTTATACTTGGTACTTGCTGCATGGAACTTTAAAATAGCCTTAAGAATCTCTGTAGATGCATGTGTTTGGCAATACATTTTTCATTTGCACTTAAATAATATGTTCCTTCTTTAACAGTGTCTTTCTCAAAACTGGGTCACCTGAGAATATATTTGAAAAGCAGAGCTGTGAGCATTGCTCAGAATGATTGGACATGTAAATTGAATTGAGTATTGTGCACGCTGCGTAAGCAGCAATGTCCATGCAGCCATGCTGGCAACCTTAACAGCATTGGTAGTTTGGTATCGCACGCTAGCAGCAGTGCCACGCTCACTTTGGATGACAGCAAAATGAGGATCCCCACGATGGAGGAGAATAAAGTTTGACAGCCCAGTGGATCAGGAGGGTCAGCTCCTCTATCCCACTCCCTCCGGCTCATAATGGGAAGCTGAGATTATGGTAATGAGACAGACGCCTAGAGCCGATAGAGAGGCTCAACCTGGACTTCATCTTTGTCTGCAGCAGATCCTTCGATTGGCATGCAATGTCTTATCAGGAGAAAGGGAGTATGGTGCAGCTCCCCAAACACAAACACACACAAAACACACAGGGCTCTCAAACTATACACACAATATATTTTACCCATTCAAACTAAACTATTCTTTGCATGATAAAATTTTTCTGTGCTCAGATTGTCCTGCTGCCTGCTCAGGATCAAGGCACAAATATAACAGCATAACAAATATGCAGTGAAATAAATACAAACCTGCTATACTTTGTTATAGTTTGTTAAAATATTAATATAATAACTAATTCATGCTTTTTTTTAGCAATGATACTAGCATTATGGCACACACACAGAGCCTGCATCTACAAAAAATCTAATTAAACAATTGTGGTGCATTTCCATCCAAAGCCAGTTCTTCATTGTTCAAGTAGAATGGAACATTCTGATTACTTCATAATGAAAGCTGTAATTCCATTTCACTGTTTCAGTGAGAATGATAAAACCATCAGGGAGTCTGATTTATCAACGTATTAATATCCTCTTAAGTTTTTCTGTTCAGAGTGTGTTCTATGTCCCTCTGAGTCCATGGCTTAGAAGAACTGCTTCTGTTTGTGTCTTGTTCTGAAGAACTGATCAAGATTCAACTTTAAGTGTTGTGTTTCATGTGTTTTTTGTGATGACAGGAAGCAAAAGCATGAGACAGCTTTACTCCCATATTAGAAATGCTTTCTCAAGGCCCAAGTGGAATGTGTAAAGCAATACTGTACAGACCTGAGCACACTTTGCATAACACTCTGTTTTTTTGTCTTTTATGATTATTTCATTAATATTCCCTTTATAGTTTATGCCATCATGAAGGTATAAATACTGTCTTATATCCATATCCTTCTTTACACAGCCTGGAAAGTAATTTGGCTGGTGAAGTAAAGAATCATTTGTCATATGTTAGTGTTGTCACTAAAACACCTAAATTCCAAGAAAAAATGAAGAAGACATGACCTGAGTGATGATGTAATCAAGAGTTATTTAATTGTCTGACAGATTATTCTTGATTTTCATTGCATTGTTTTTGATAGTCTACTTGTTCTTCTTAAATTATTTTTGTTGGTGGACTTACTTATGAAACTGGTCTTTATTGTGTGACATTATAATTTGAGCTGGGCAATAAAACAATTATGGTTATCGTGATATATTTTAATTTTGTGATAATTATACCTATCGTGACATACATTTTCCTTTTGTGTTTAGGGTCTATTTTGTTTACAGTCTGAGTTAAAACACAAAATGTGTTGTTATTTTGTTGTTTTATTTCATTTTACTTATGTATAGTTTGATGTTGTTGATCAAACATTTCATCATGGATGGGTTTTTTTGGGCAGTTTTTCCTCACTCAAACCGAGGGTCTAAGGACAGCGGGTGTTGTAAATTGTACAGACTGTAAGATTAAGTTAACATTAAATTAAAATTAAAATGAACAAAATAAGCACTAAATCACAAAATCAGGGACTGTGATGTGTTTTTGTCTTGATATGTCTTATTCTGTATTTTATGTTATTTTTGTCTTGTTTGGTCTTTTATGTATAATTTAAAACCATAAATAACCATCTGGGTTCTTCAACTTTCACTCAGGACCAAAAATCAGTCTCTACACAAGAAAGAAATAATGATTATTATTGATATTGACTGATATGAAAATGTTTGTTGTGATAACATTTTTGGCTATAACTCTAATTATAATCTCACTGACAGTGACTATTTCCTTTTATCCAGTTGCTGTACAGATGTGACATCAGTTCTTTGCGCTGATGACTTGACAGTCAGTAACATTGTTCTGCTGCAGAATAGTGACAGTACTGTTCCAGACTTTTACCAAGATATGGAGACAAAGACTGACAGAGCTCTGGAGACCAGCATGAAACTAATTATGGGTCATTTTGAAAATCATGTTAGTTCCAGTACAATTACAATCAGGATCTGCTTTCAGTTTTGCACCCTTGGCTCTGACCAGACGATCTAACTACTTTTGTTGAAAACCATGTCTTTCTCTCAAAATGGACAGTTGGTGCTTCAGTTTTGCCTAGTCATTGCATGGCTGTTGTGTTTATATGCATTACAGATTGAAAAAAAATGAAGTCAAAGTTTTTACTGTCTCTCTGATAAGCATCTATCTCTGCTATCTGCTCAGCCTCAGGGCACTATTTAACCACCTGCTTGATCTCCTAACTGCCTACACTCAAGCTTTTCACACCATGACATACCTTCCTATCAAACACAAATGAAGTCTGTCAACTTTGCACACCAGCAAGAAAAAAAAACTAAAAGTAACCAAAAGTACAAACAGTCGCATTCATTCTAATAATAGCCATATTAAGAGCAATCCTGCCATAACAGAAATGTGTTTGCTAACAAACCAAAACCACAAGAGAAGATTTGTTTAGTTTTTTGTCCGTTCAGTGCCCAGGACATGTTAGCCTAGCTGAGCAAATTCACAATACATAAAGCTGGATTTTTTATCGCTATACTGTAGCTTAACTGAAATAACAGCTGTGAAGCTTCGAGAGGCAGCAAATTATTGTTCCCTGCTATAGAGTTGTGTGTAGAGTGTATTGAGAGGATAACCATGTAAACTGGGTCTACTCTTCTTATGAAGAGTACACTTTATATACTTACTTACCCTCAATTTACTATATTTGTGACATTACAAACACACTTCTAAACAGACATGGTCCCACTGCAAACAGGCAAGATTTTTATTTGAAAAAGAAGAAATACATGATCAGATGTGGAATGTCCACATATTGTTTCCTCCAGTAGAAGTAGACAGACAATTGAAAAAACCTGACAGTGGTAAAAGTAGAAGTACTGATTCAACTTGTTTACTGCAGTAAAACTGAAAAAGTCCAGGCTCTGAAATGTCCTCAAAGTATAAAAGTCGTCAGCTGGTTTTTGAAGGACATTTCTAGAGGCTGTTTGTGTGTAAAATGAACTGAACCTCACATCATATTAATATAATGTGAAGACTAACTAGACCAAATGCATTAAAACTAAACTTAGAAGCTTGTTTTGAAAAGTAGAATGTACAGATATTTGTGTTAAAAAGTTGGGAGTAAAAGGTAAAAAGTTATCAGAAAGAAAAATACCTGAAAACTCTAGTGAAGTACAGCAAGTACTACAGCAAAGTATTTGTTCTTTGTTACTTCCCACCTCTGCCCAGTCATGGAAACAAAAAAATCAAACAAATAAATAATAAAATAATATCCTGTGTAACCACTGAAATCTTAAAAAATACTGTGATACAAATTTTTGGTCAAACTGCCCAGCACTACATTTATTTAAAAATATTTTTTCTTAGTACATTTCATAAGACCTTTTTGGTCTGTATTATATTCATTTGTGTTATTTTTTTCATTGTAATGTACAACAAAGTTGCACTGCACAGAAGTCATAGGTTTGGAATATGGTCGTCATACAGAGTGCCAAATGTGAACACTGCGCACCAAGGGTCACAACATGCAGCTTGCATGTTTAGTCAATTCAATCGCTTATAGCTTCAAGGGTTTGGTTATCTCATGAGTCTGAATTGAACAGGACACAGAGAAGACAGGAGAGCTGCTGCCTTCTGTTCTTTTCGCTGTCTTGTCATGGATTTGAAGGGTCTTTAGATGGTCAGCTGCCTCAGTGAGCACGAGTGAAAGTGGGCTCACCTTAAACAACAGAGGCCCAGGGCTTTTTAAGACCAATAGAGGCAGCACATCAGGGGGCCGCAGCTATGAAAGAGCACAAGCAGCTCAACTGCACTCAGTGGGGCTTCAGTAAACACTTCCAGAATGACTCACTAAAGTTCAGCAGCCAAGCAAAGCTGCCTGCATATTAAAGAATTAAAGAGGTCAAATGGTGTGGAGGTGTGACATGGAGCAGTTGGAGGATGTTGTTAGAACATGAATCAGATTTTTTAAGCAAATAGCCCATCAGTCTGAATAAAGACACCCC
>JAPQRN010000025.1:20104674-20115410 GCA_037367275.1 Coranthus polyacanthus | reverse complement strand
ATTATTATTATTATTATTATTATTATTATTATTATTATTATTATTAATAATAATAATAATAATAATAATAATAATAACAATTGTTTTTAAGGTAAAGCTTTTTTTTAAGCTAAAGCTTTTAAGGTAAAGATAAAGCCCTATGATGCGGTAAATCAAAGCTAATGAATTTGAATCCGTTCAGGAGAAACAGATTTTTGACCTTAACATCCACATCATTTCTAACCGGGCCGCTGTGAAGTTGCTGGCCCTGGCTCTTGAATGTGAGCGGTGTTCTTGTCAGGGCGCCTGTAATTGGTATTGACTGGCACATCGGTCATCTGTCAGCATCGCTTTCAAGGGAACGTTTAAGCAGCACCACAGGAGCCCAATCCGCTCCAGCGCTCACCATCATACATTATTAAGCGGCTCCAGTGTCTACTGGGAAAACAGATTAATGGAGGAAAACCGAAGCGACAAAAAGCCCACTTAGGCCCAATTTGTAGACAATATATCACGTAGACTTTAGACCGAGCAGCTGCGGTCCACACGGTCTTTAGCTGCTCAACCATTCCAGATGGGAATGCTTGTGGCCTACCTTTGTCGCCGAGGATGCCGTCGATACTGTGTTTGGTTTTCTTCTCTCCGTCTTCATCTTTTTTATCACACTCATCCTCGTCGTCCTTTTTTCCAAATCGAGCTCGAAGAACACGGCTGATTGAACTCACTGCAAAAACAAGCGCATCTTCACTATTAATAATAACAATAACAATAACAATAATAATAATAATAATAATAATAATAATAATAATAATAATAATAATAATAATAATAATAATAATAATAGCCTACAATTTCCTCCCGGGCATATCCTCTGTCTTACATTTTTTATGACTTTTCTATTGCCATCGGGACATAGCGGAGGATGGAAATAAATAAACTCGGCTTACCAGAAGAGGCCTCACCTGAAGGGACTGTGCTTCTGTCACACACGCCGTCCTTCAGCAGCTTATCCCGTATCTCCCAGCTGAACATACCGGGGTTGTCCCGTTTGTACTCTTCTATCCTCTTCTCCACGTCCGGAGTGGCTACCTGCTGCAGGTGTGACGGACAAAAACACAGAGCTCCAGTGAGCGCAGGCTGCTGGAATGCCCAATATCCTACACAGGCAATGTCATCAAATTACTGCAATAATAAATCTAATCAAGAAATAACACACTTTGGTGTGTAGGGAATTAAAGCATTTTTAAACAGTGGTGTGTCAGTAGACCTGTAGCGACATGGGCCTGTCAATTTTAAAAGAATAGGCCTATACATAATGTTATAATAATAAAATCCAACAGGCTACACAGTCCACACTATTCTAATTAATTCAGTGCAAGTTCCACCTATAGGGGCCTATTTATTTATTAACCTGTATCATTTGTACCGATAGCCAAATAACCATTATCATTACAGTTACAGATTTACTGAAATAATTGGTCTATAATATCCGCGATTCTTCTCACCCTGGGCTTGCTGCCTCCTATAGCTCCGGGTCGAATGGATCCGGTTTCCTGGTAGCGGCAGAGGATTTTGGAGACGCAGCCGTGAGAGACCCGCAGCTGTCGGGATATGACGCAGGGTCTGATACCGTGGTGGGCCATCTCCACTATCTTGTGCCTTATGTGGTTGGGCAGCGGCCGGCCGTTGATGAACACCCCGCCAAGCTGGTTGACCCGACCCTGGCCCAGAGGAGTGGACACTGAGGACGACACGAGGCCACGCACAGCATTTCAGTTTTCACTAAAACTTTTTTTTTTCGTTCAAATGTTGAAACATTGTTGTTGTGCTCTTGTGGCCTTCGCTAAAATTGTTGACGTGCTTCTGATGTGCTCAGATGATTTGACCTATGCGACCGATGAGGAGTTAAATTAAGTACTCATGGAAATTCCACGTATTTGACTATATTGTTTTAGTGCTCGTTTGCATTAACATTCTTAAAACGCGCTGGCAAAATGGCCTCTGGTGGGATGAATAAAATGTTATAAATACAGCCTACATGAAGTTGGTTCTGCTTATTAAACATAACTTAGCCTACGTTGGCCTTTTTTTTTAGCCTATTAGGCCTAGACTTGGCTCATATTTTTAGCATAATATTATTAACGCCACATATTTTTAGTGAACAAGCCTCATAAAAGAAAGTGCAAATAACTGAGAAAAATACTTCTTAATGCTTGTCGAAGCTATTAAAAATATTATAGGCTACAAAATAATTACATTGCAGTTCATGACTAAGGCCGAAGCTAACTTAAGTAGCCTATAATACGTTTTTCATTTTTTGCCTCGCATTTTTCCATATTCATATTCGGTTCTCTTCTTCAAATCTTCTCGGCATTCTAGTCTATGTTGCTCCGCGGCCGCTGAAGTCAGAAGCCTATTCCCCCGACGCCGCTCCACCGCTTACCTTCCAGAGGGAATCCAGTGCGGGGATAGTTCTGACCGGGAGCCGGTCGCATCATCCGCGGTACCGTTCCTGGCAAAGACGACATTTATACCCTTAAAACCAGCAAGGTGCAAAAAGACAAGATAAGAGATGTTGCTAGCTGTCCAATCTAGTGTAGACTTGCTGGTCACAAGTGGATGAAGTGGAAAAGGTCTGAAAGTTCCAGTGTGTGGCGGAGGAGGAAGGGGCATTCAACATGAAAGCCTCCTAAATTAGTCAAGCTAATGTCAACCTGGAGTAGGTTCAAAGGAAATTCAAACTACAGCGCTGTGAGGAGCTGCAGGGAGTCCTTACACTGTACACATATGAACATTAACACGGAACTGCTCTGTCTCTGACATGAGCTTATTAAGCCGATGCGAAGGCTGGACCACTTTGACGATCTCACGGACAAGTCTGGACCAGGCGGGCTCGAGAAGAGGGGGCGAGTCGCGAACACCGATAGGTTCGTGGTGCTTTCTCTTATTGGAGAGGGAAGAGCTTCAACAAGTTTCAGCAGCCAATTGGAACAAAGCGACAAACACACAGAGGCCTATAGGCTAACTGTAATTTACACAACAGAAGCTCATCAGCTTGCAACAGCACGAACACCTGAACATTTTTGCCATTGAGAGAGCACCAACATTCCATTTAGATGTGTCTTCCTTTTCACAGTTTCGATTTGATACACTTGCGAACATCTTTACGAGTGCTCTGAGTTAATAGACATTGACACATGGTTTAAGTTTTGTTTGTACATCTGGAAGACACATTTAGTGTGTGTGTGTATGTGTACATTTATAAACTACTGATAAAAACATAGCAAATCATGAGTTTCAAATGTATATGAAATGTATTTCATTCTAAAAGTATACCACAGCGATAAGATGAAAAATACTCACCCATTCAGCATATTTTTAAATCCCAAAACTATGAATATTGACTTCAGTACAAAAACTGTATGCTTCTTTCATGTTTTTGTTGGGACAAATGAATGTGTTGTAAATATTGAAATCTACACCCACTAATTTGGATTCTAGTTATAGGTACTGAGCATCCACAGTATAAATTTATAATTTTAATTTTAAATTTATAAAATAATCCCACAAAACATCATTGATCAAGTACATTTTGTCTCCTCAGATCTATGTCACACTACTTGGCATGTTCTCCTGCTGCTGAAAATGAAACAAATCATGAAGTTGAATGAGAATTTCATTCACTTCATTTTAGTTTAATGCTGTGGAAGCCAAAACAAAATAAACATTGATTCAAAGTAAACAAAGAGCACCTGATCTGAAACCTTTGGTAGAGCACAGTGGCTCACATCTTCTATTCATTTTACACTGAAATAACTTGAAAATGGCGCAATTACTTGGTGATAATTTACAGATTTCTGAGCTGGACTACAACTGATGTTTTAAAATCAGAACAGCCTCTGTCCCATGTTTAGTAAATGCAGTAAAAGGAAGGTTAAGTTTCACAGTTCTTTTGGTCTTAGGTGCCATCCCAGCTGTTTTACATTTTCAGTTGGTGCATTAAAAATACCCAAGTGGAAATGCAGAAATTTAACAGGCACTTGATCTATCAATTATTATCTCAGTCTTTGCAATACTCAATATATGAAAAATATGACACTATTTATATGTACCTACTGCTGATCTCCCAACTCCTCATTTTCACACAACAGTAGTGGATGGAAATGCAAAGAAATTAGCATTTTCTTTTGTTGCTATTCTGAAAATGTTGTTAAATTTTTTGACACATTTGGATGTAAACTGACTGCATCTGTTTTAAACTCATGTATTCCCTTCAAAATCAAAATGTGGGACATTGTTTCAATATGTGGGATGTGGGACAAAGGATCAAAATCCTGTGGGACACCTGGCCACCCAATTTTGGGTCTACATACTGTATACAGTATATCAAGTATAATAACAAATTTAATACTGAAAAAAGTTAAAGTGGTGATCATGTTTTGACTTTGCCACCACATACAGTGCTTAACAAATGTATTGTGACCACCACCAATGTAAGGTTTATGCCCTAAATGAACAACATTGATAATTATCAAAATCATCATCATTTATGTTTCTGTAATGGTTTATACATCAGTATGTAGAAGCTCTTTAACTGAAATTCTATTTTTAATGCTAAAATATAATTATTATTGTTATCCATGAATTTTCAAATTTAATAAAAAGGTGAATTCAGTTTGAAATTCCTCATTCCTGTTCAAAATGTTAAAACATCTCACTGAGAATGAAAGAGTCCGCATTAAAGCACTTCTTGATGCTGAAGTGTTTTCTCGTTTTTATGACAGGTGGTCTAATACATTTGTAAAGCACTGTATATGTGACACTGGCTGCTGCTGTTCAGTGTTTTACTGTGATGCCGTCATGGAGTAGGGCAGCTATGCCTCCTTATGCTTGTAGGTGTAAAACCTACATAAAAATCATTAATAGATTAATTTTCACAGAAAGTTAACAAATTAAATGTGAAATTAATAATAACTAAGCTATAATAAAAAACAAATGATGATTGATGATATAATTGGGTATTAATGCTTTAAGCAAAATATCAGAAATGCTCCTTTCCTTCTCAACATGAGTTCATTGGCCCTGTTCACATCACCCACAGTCACCTGGCTATTCTTTTTTTGTAGCCAGTGATAAGTCCCTTCCACACCTTTCTGATGTTGTTGTGCTGCATTTTCCTCTCTACTTTCTTTTTGTAGTCCTCCTTTTCCTGATTCAGTCTCCACTTCAGCTCATGTTGCACATGTTTGAGTCATTCTCCATCACCATTTTTAACTGGTTCTTTTTTCTGGTTGAGGATTGCTTTAATGTCACTGGTGATCCAGGGTTTGTTACTGGGGAAACAGCTTGCAGTCTTTGTAGGTAATAGTGTCACTACAGAAGTTGATGTAATCAGTGACACTTGACCCGCACACACCTTTCTGTCAAAGTCCATACTGTTTTCTTCTGTTTCAGCAATACATTCCAATCTGTGCCTTCAAAACAGTCCCTTAGAGCCTCAGTAGCCTCAGGTGTCCATTTCTTGACAGTGCAAGTAGTTGCGGCTGCCTCAGTGCACAGGGTTTATAACAGGTCTGCAGAAAAACCAGATTGTGATCTGATCTGCCTAGTGTCGGTAGGGCAGGAGCACCATAAGCCTCCTTGACATTGGCATACAGCAGATCAAGGGTCTTATTTTCCCTGGTAGGACAGTTAACAAACTGTGTAAATCCAGTCAGGTGGGAAGAGAGAGTTACATGATTAAAATCTCCAGAAATGGCAATAAATGCATTAGGATGTTGACTTTGTATCCTGGCAAAGGTCGCATGGATGACACCACAAGCCAGGGAAGCCACTTTTCTGGGTTGAATGTAAACAACACTGGCAATGACATATGAGAACTGCGAACAGTTCAGTGTCCTCACAGCAGATATTTTCTTTAATAGTAATATGACCAGGGTTACACCATCTCTTATTTACATACAGAACAAGTCCTCCCCTTTTCACCTATCCATTTGCTGCATTTCTGTCTGCGTGAATCATAGCATATCCACAGTCTGGAATGTTATTATTCAACCAGCTTTCAGTAAAAACATGAGGCTGAACTCACAATAGACTCTCTGGTTTTTCAGTAGTGCCTCCAACTCATCCCTTTTGTTGTGCAGAGAGTTAAATCATCTCATCATTCACCATCATTCAAAAAAAGACCTAATATTAAAATAATATGACAAAAACATGATGAAATTTCCATGCAAGTTCTAAAACTAGACTAGAAATCAATAATACAGTGTTTTAACCCATCCCAGTTGCCCGAACTTTTTGAAATTTTGCCACCACATACTGGAATACACATTCCAGTTGCCATAAATCTGTGGTTTAGGCAATAAAAGCACTGTGGTTAGGAAAAGGTAATGGTTTGGTTAAATGCATTGTAAGTCAATTTTTATCACATCCTTGCAGACTTTTTCTGTATTAACCAAGCTCTGGTATCTTCCCCTAACCCTAACAGTGTGCATGGCACATGAGTGGGTAAACACAATCATAAAAAACAGTATTTATATATGAACCTAATTTCTGATGGACATGATTGCAAAGTGGTATGAACACACCGGGCTCTGTCTGCTGCTACTCTGGGGGCCATTTCTAAAGGCAGTCCTTTGGTCTTGAGGTCCTTTTGGATGGTTCTCCTCCATGTCTCTTTAGGCCGTCCTCTAACTCTCTTCCCCTGGGGTGTCCACCGCAGGGCTGTTCTTAGGAGTGAGCTGGCTGGCATGCGGCAAACATGTCCCAACCATCACCAGCACCAAGCTTGGATTGCCTCTGCCAGGGTACTCATTACTATCCTGTTACACAGGTCTTCATTTGAAATGCTGTTTGGCCAGAAGATTTTAAGGATGCGCCGTAGGCCTTTGGTCTGGAAGATTTCCAGCTTACGCTCTATGGCAGCAGTGGCTTTCCAGCACTCCACTCCATATAGGAGTACACTGAGGACATTGCTTCTAAAGATCTTGATCTTGGTGTGAATGCTGAAGACAAGTGTCTCTCCAAATTTGCTTGAGCAGTGCAAAGGCTTGATTGGCTTTGGTGATCCTGGCATTTATATCCTGATCGCAGTCGCCATCTGGTGTCATTTTGCTGCCAAGGTAAACAAATTCCTAGACATCTTCTAGTTGCTTCCTGCCAAATGTGACTGGGTTGGTTGTGGTGTTTTTCCGCATGACCTGCGTCTTTCTGTCATTTATAGAACTGAATACAACCTACTATTTTCCTCTGCAGCACACATAGGTTTGTCCATGGCAACTTGCTTTGTACTTCTGGCATGCCACCACCAAACAGAAGAGGTATCTGCATTGGGAGCTTTTTCACCACCCAGACTGTAACCATGTTAGTTAGCATAACAAGAAAGCTGACCCTGGCTGTTAAATGTAGTCTAGCAGTCGAGTTGCCAACAGGAATAAACATAAAATGGGTGGACATGTCAATTTGCGAGTTGATTTTCAGTCTATAAAGCCCATGAAAATGCCCCCATCACAGAACTATCTGATCTGCAGTAAACACAGCAAGCAGCAGGCTAGAGAAGAAGAGCATTAGAGACTGATGAGGAAACACAAAGATGAGGCCACATTTGAGCTGGAGCTTTTTCCATTTTCAAACAGTCTCCCTGGTCAGCGATGCTCTCTGAAGTGTGCAGTCTGTGTGTCACTTTTTGGTGACATGCTCAGAGGAGTACAGTTTGATCAAGAAACTCACATTTTATATGCTGACAATGTTGCCTTCCACCTATACATGCGAGTCGACCTTCTAAACTATGAATGCCATAAAGACGCATGGACGGCTGATGCACAAAAACCTCAAGAACTGTTTGTGAATTAAAGTGACTTTCATATCACCAGACATCCAAAAAATCGTGACTGAAGGGAGATACCAGTTTTCCCATTAAGTTACTACTAAGTCTGTCATTACTGTATTTACTAGCCAAATTCTTTTTTCAGTGTAGCTTTTTGCTCTGTAATTTCAGGAGCATAAGCCTATATGTCACTAGTTTCCCACCCCAAGCCAGTGTACGTTCAGGATCAAGCAGATGCTGCTTTTATTTTATTTATTTAGTTTTTGATCTGATTTTGTTGTCCTTTGTTTTTAAAAAGTGAAACAGAATTTACATTGTTACTGTTCATATGTGTGGCGCAGTGACCCACAGACACAGCAATATTTATTTTTCTTTTCAAACTAAACATACGTATTTCATCAAATGAAAACCAGGAGTCAGTTAAAAGCCAGGTCTCTAATAATAGCCGAAGGCGAGGGCAACACCAACAAATAAAAAGCCGGACATAAAAAATGCAGGCTGGTAAAAAATAATATGGATAAACTTCTGTTGTCTATCATATAATGTGCTGCCAGTTAAACACAATGTTCACTTCTACAAGTTTAATTTAATACATTCAATCATATTTCTGGTTTTCAGTCACTGCAGGTGTGTGTGTCTTACTTTTTAAGCTAAAATGTAATTTATAGAAAGTTACCACTGAAACAGGAAGACAATGTTTACACAATTAAAGCTCTGTTAAGTAGATTCTATCCACTGAAACACGAGAGGGCTTTTATTTTGTAACGGTAAAGGAAGTTTAGTGTTTGTGGAAATGCGTATTGTGCTACTTTTAACATTGCAAACAATTTCAACTTATTAAACAGAAGAAATTAGAAATACAGGATGCCTCTAATACAATACTTTCAAATAAAGGCTGGGTGCCATCTGCAGGGCCAGGTATTATTGCTGGTAGGCAAGTTTTGGCCCACAGGCCGCTAGCTGTCGACCCCGGCATTACAGAAATATATTGTAACAAAGATATATAAAGTGTAACGGCATAGCTAGAGATAAGGTGGTAAGAAGACAAGTATCTGTAAAATATTAAAAAAGTTACATAAATTCTACTTTTGTATTATATGGCATTGGTGATAGCTATTGGCCTTTTGGTCAAGTATTTTTAATGTTTGTTTATAAAGGTATTCAATTGGTTTCTTAGTTGTCATGCTTATTTGTGACCAGCTTGTAAAAAAGTATGTTATATAGGAAATAAATCATTGCATATTTAAAATTTGACACAACCTAGACATCTCCTTTAACAAAAAACATTTGGTTGGTGAGCCTCAGTGGATTTCCATGAGAAAAACATACACACTGTGTTGTTTGCATTGAAGAGTAAATTGGTTTCTCAACCAATCAGATACATGGGCCGTGGCTGCGTTAGTTGTTTGTTTTTAGCATGTGCATAGACAACTGTGTCATCAGCATATATTCATAGAATTTACAATGTGATTTGAAACAGTTGATGTGAATAGGTGATAGTCATCATGAATTGGTACAAAAGCAGCATCTGGGGAAGGTCTAGTCCTTTAGGAGCAAAGATGGGCAGTATGAGAATGTAGATATTTCACTCAGCCACACCCCAAGGTTGAATGTAAACCTTGGGGTAAACCTCACTGATAGTTTGATCAAAGGTGACTATGTAACCATACGTTCTGGATTGTTATTGATTGGTGCCAGTGCTTAACAAATTTATTAGACCACCACCCAATGTAAGGTTTATGCCACAGCTGCCCACAGCATTGGTAATTACCAAAATAATTTTTTATATGTCTGTAATGGTTAATACATCAGTATGTAGAAGCTCTTTAACCAAAATTATATTTTTAATGCTAAAATATAATTATTATTGTTATCCGTGAATTTACTGTTTTACAAAAGAACTGAAAAAATTGTAAAGCACATCATTATTTCTTATTACTTCTTTCTTTCAATTTATTTATTGGCATTCCTGAACAGAAAAAAATAGTTTTAGTGGTTGAATGTTACGCTTGATTAATTATTGACTTCTCAGAGAAGCCCAGTGAGCTGGCTCAAATTTGGGTATAAAAAGGTGAATTCAGTTTGAAATTCCTCATTCCTGTTCAAAATGGTAAAACTTCGAGAGCTCACTGAAAATGAAAGAGTCTGCATTAAGATTTGGTATTTGTACTCTCTGGTATGTGTATTCTCCATTCATTCCTTTTTCATATAAGACCAGTTCATACTCATACAGTACTGACACTGAAATCTCAAAACAATTGAACTTCAAAACAACTGATAACAGAAACATAAATCCAAATCCTCAGAGTATGTTTTAAGGGTCAGGTAAGTGATTTATGTGTGTGTATTCACAACATAGTGCAGTTATTCAGCATGATTATTGTGGTGGATATGACCTAAGGGAGCAAGGGTCTACAATCTCTGATTGTCTAGTTTAAATTTTTCTGAAAAATGTTAAATGAATAGGCTTTGAAAAAGTTTGATGACGTTGACAAAAAGGGAATGCTCCTAACATAAGCTAAAAACGTCTAGCAAGGAGTCTTAGCTTAGGGGTCTCAGAGCAATTCTGAAAAAGGAAGAGAGAAAAACTTTTATCTGATTATTCTCCATGGGGTTGACCCTGGTACTGGGTGTAACACATTCTTTTGAGAGGTGTGATTGGTTGCTCTACTCGGCTCTACTCCAAGCTCCTCCCTGGTGACTGAGCTCCTCACCCGATCTCGCAGGGTGCACCCAGCCACCCTATGGAGGAAGCTCATTTCGGCCGTTTGTATCCGGGATCTCATTCTTTCGGTCATGACCCAAAGCTCATGACCATAGGTGAGAGTAGGAACGTAGATTAACCAGTAAATCGGGAGCCTCGCCTTCCGGCTTAGCTCCTTCTTCACCACGACGGACCGATACAGCGACCACATGACTGCAGACGCTGCAC
>JAPQRN010000025.1:20086987-20101402 GCA_037367275.1 Coranthus polyacanthus | reverse complement strand
TATACATATACACCTAATTTCCCTGTCTCTTTTGCAAGGCCATTATATTAAGTTTGGCACACACAAGTGGGTCACTTGAGAACATAGTGACAAATAATGAAAAGTCAAAGATTTCCAAAAGTTACAGCCAACACTGGAAACATTGCCAATTTCTTATGGTCTGATATTTTCTGCTGTTTACTGGCGTGTTAAGGCTCTGTCGAAAGCATCGCTAACTTGTTTTTTCACAGGCGATTACAGCAAGAACAAGACAGGCTCACAGGCCAGCAGAGCATGGGACCTTCATGAGGCTGAGAGCCACCTCCCAGATCAATGTTGCCATTTTGTTGATCAAGCACCACAGATCCACCATGCAAGATGCATTTCGTTTGCTAAATAGCTGTCTGAAGTGCCTATTCATCAAGCAATTTTTCACAGGAGTAAAAGTGGATGGCATGATGCTGCTGAGTGGTTGAATAACATGTCCAGTCTACACGAGATCCATCTGGTTCTTTTGGTACAATGTTTGTATTATATGAACTAATGGCTGTACTCTCTTAAAGTTCTATACTTAAAACTTGAAGCACAAAAACATGTGATAAGAAATGTCTGACAGCTTTTGAGTTGAGCTTAGTAGAGAGCTATAGCAAACAGGCCTCAGGCCTTGAGTTAGCTTATTATTAGCCTATTAGTTTTTCCAATTTTTCCAAATGGTTTTCACAACAGCAAATTCTTCAGTCCAAACCTGCAAAAGTTAAGCTTTTTCACAGTTACTTACAGTTAAAACTACAGCTTTCTGACTGAACTACTTCAGGGGTGGTTGGCATTTAAACAGTAAAATGAATTATTTGTTGAATGTTGAGTTTAAATTGAGTGAGTTTTGTTTGCTGGAAATGTGTTATTTAATATAATTTTTGTATTTCACAACTGTAATATATTTGAGGAGATTTCTTTAAATGAATACCGTGCATTTGGAATAGAAATAAGCTGATGCAGTGAATAAGTCATAAGATCAACACTCTCATCAGTAAATGCTGATTATTGTGCAGATTCTTGCTATCATCCCAATGTAGAAAAAGTGCATTGTTATTTGAGACAAGCTATTCAAGATTAACTGATAATTTCTGTTTAGATGACACTTAACATAATTATTTTAGCTGCCTAACATTATGTATATAGCCTTGATCAGTTAAATAAATGATGAATGAGTGGAGAGGGTGTGTTGATGTGTTCATCTGTGATTGCGATCATGTATTAAAGCCTCCTCCTGCTGCTGAAAATAAAAAGAATAAAGTTGAAAAAGAACTGAGATTGCACTTATTTAGCTAAGTACTAAATCAACAAAATAAACAAAATAATCACTAAATCAACAATATTTTCCTTCTGAAATCAGAAGAGGTTACCATTACTGTACAGTATTGTATACTTTAAGTTACAGAGAACCTTCAAAACTCTGACACTGATATTCACACAACAGTAGTGGATGGAAACATGCTTAAATTCATATTTTTTTATATTATATTTTCTAAAAATTCAATGAAAATTTGTGACATATGCAGATATAAAGCTGACTTTAATCTGCTTGAACTCATGTATTCCCTTCAAAATCAAAACGTGAGTCATCGTCTGTATACAGTGGCAAGAAAATGTATGTGAACCCATTGAAATTTCATAATTTTCTGCATGAATTGGTCATAAAATGTGATGTGATCTGTATCTAAGTCTCAAGTATAGACAAACACAATGTGCTTAACCGCATGCAAAAATTTGAATATTTCTTGTCTTTATTGAACACAGCTGTTAAACACTCATAGTGCTGCTGGAAAAAGTAAGTGAATCCTTGGATTTAATAACTAGTCAAACCTTCTTTGGCAGCAATAACCTCAACCAAGTGCTTCTGGTAGCTTCTGATCAGACCTGCACAACGTTCAGGAGGAATTTTGGACCATTCTTCTTTACAGAACTGCTTCAGCTCAGCCATATTCTTAGGATGGCTGCTGTCTGGTTTCTTGAGGTCATTCCACAGCATCTCTATTGGATTCAGGTCTGGGCTCTGACTGGGCCAGTCCAAAAAGGTGGATTTTCTTTTTTTGAAGTCATTCTGTTGTAGATTTACATCGATGTTTAGGTTCATTGTCCTGCTGCATCACCCATCTTCTTCTGAGCTTCAGATGGAGAACAGCCACCCTGTATCCTGTAGGATACCTTGATAAACTCAGGAATTCATTTTCTCCTTGATGATGGCAAGTGGTCCAGGCTCTGAGGCAGCAAAACATCCCCAAATCATGATGTTCCCTCCACCATACTTCACCGTGGGGATGATGTTCTCATGTTGGAATGTGGTGCCCTTTTTACGCCATACGTAGTGCAGTGTGTTCTTCCCAAACAATTCAACCTTTGTTTCATCAGTCCACAAAACATATCCCCAGTAGTGTTGTGGTGTCAAGGTGCTCTTTGGCAAACTTCAGGTGTGCGGTAATGTTTTTTTTGGAAAGCAGCAGCTTCCTCCATGGTGTCCTGCCATACACACCATGCCTGTTCAATCTTTTACGTATGGGAGACTCATGAACAGAGATATTAACCTGTTCCAATGATTCCTTCAAACCTTTAGCTGTTCTTTTTTACCTCACTGCGCATTCTGCATTGTGCCCTTAGAGTCAGTTTGGCTGGGCACCCACTTCTAGGGAGAGTAGCCACAGTACAAACTTGTCTCCATTTGTGGACAATTTGTCTAACTGTGAACTGGTGAATACCTAAAGTCTTTGAGAATACTTTGTAACCCTTTCCAGTCTTCCAGTCATTCTTGATCAAAGGTCTTCAGAGATCTCTTTTTTTGCAAGGCATGGTTCACATCTGCAGATTCTTCTTGTGAATAGCAAACTCAAAATGTTTGAGTTGGCTGAAATTTTATTTATTTGATTGGACTTCAGGTTTGCTAACTCCTGACTCCAAATACCTCTTTTTTGAGTCATTAGCCTAAGGGTTCACTTACTTTTTCCAGCAGCACTCTGAGTGTTTAATACCTGTGTTCAATAAAAACATGAAATATTCGAATTTTTTGCGCAGTATTAGGTTAAGTACATTGTGGTTGTCTATATTTGTGACTTAGATGGAGATCAGATCATATTTTAGGACCAATTCATGCAGAAAACTATGAAATTTCTTGCTATTGTATGTGGGATAAAGGATTCAAATGCTGTACTGTCCCTCAGAAAGTGGGACACCTGGTCAGCTGACCCAGTGGGCTGGATCTGGTCCTAGTCCTGGTCTTGAGCTCTCCTGCAGGCTGAAAGAGCTGCACAGGACAAACTCTCTTACATCTTCAAAATGTTAACATTTTTGACATAATTAAGTCATTGCATGTTGCATGAAAAGAAATTACATTAAGAAAATGAATAGTGACCTTAATTTGTGGGGGTTTAGCAAATAATTTGTGAAGAGAGGGACAGAGTCAAACTATCATATCTACTGTAGATAGAGTATAGTTTACAAGATGAAAAATATTATTTATATTTATTTATACTTTAGTGGATGAACTGTACTTCAAATAATACAATCAAATTTGTACATTTTTATTTTGGTTCAGTTTGTTAGTGCTGTTTGCAGCTTCAGAGCAGGGGCAGAGAAATGATGAAACAAGGCACAGAGGAAGCAAAGATAAATAACTAAAATTTGGATTGAATACAGCAAAAAGAGACACTGTGAAAAATAACACATTTCACTAAACATGCTAACAACTAAACTGCTACATGAAACAGAGCCCTGGTCACCGTAAGTGCATCACAAAGCTTACAACAGTATGTGCCATGCAGAATCTTGGTTAGTTTTGTTTATAATTCTTCCAGAAATGATTTCTTCCTCAAAGAAAGACTGGAAGGATTTGGATATTTCAGCCTCTACAGTGCAGAACAGATTTAAAAGATTCAAAGAATCTCAATGTATTTTAGTGTGTAAAGGCCAAGGAACACTGTGATCTTCGATCCCTCATTATTAATTATCTATAACTGATAGAACCACATGGGTCAGGATTACTGTGGCAAAAGGAAGCCTTATGTTAACTTCTCTGGACACTGAGGCATCTGGGATGGACCATCACTCGAAACGTGGACTGTGCTCAGACCAATCAGTGTTTGTACATTGAGGTTTTGGGTTTTGGAGCAACACATACTAATTTCAAGACAACAAATTTTCTAGTGATACGCATGCATATTTCAACAATTCAGGATAATGCAAAACCACATTCTGCACACATTACAAATGCATGACAGAGGAAGAAGAGGTGTGGGTGCTGGTCTGGCCTGATGCAGTCCCCACTTGTCCCCAGTAGAGAATGTGTGGAGCATCTTGAAACACAAATGCGACAATGAAGACCCTGTACTGTTGCACACGTTAAGACTTGTTTACAGGAGGAATGGGATGAAAAATGCACCTGTTGTAAATTTGTGTTCTCGCCTACAGCCGAGATTAGATTTCTTACGCAGATTTAGAGTGTACGGTGTGGACCACAGGATTAGGTTTTTATTTTATCAGGCTGTATTGGCGAGCTTAGTCAGATATGGGATGTCAGCATGGTATGGCAACCTCACTGTACAGTTAGAAATTAAGCTGGCTCATCTGGTACACACCGCCATGAAGGTGATGGGGAGAAATGAATGAGGAAATACCAGCTCCTTCAGTCAGTGAGCAGTGTGTTCTTAGACAAGCTCAGAGGAACAGCTGACCCATCGCATACCCAGACAATATGAGCTCTTACCTTCTGGCAGACGATCTACTGTAGAGTCCCCCACTGTAAACTGAATGGTTTTAATAACTCATTTGTGCCTACTTCCCTCAAACTTTTAAACAATGAGGCTGTAGGATTGTTTTTTATGGTGTTTTCATCTGGGGTATGTGCAATATGTGTTACGTGCAATGTGTTTTTACTATGGGGTATGCAATATTATGTGTGTGTGTATCGTTATGACTGGCATGGCTGGTAGTGTTTCTGTTCTGATTTAACAGTAGAGAGCAACACTTTGGAGTCCAGGACAAATTTCTCTAAGGAGACAATAAAGTATACTGTACTGTATGGTATCATATTGTATGAACACATCATCACTTGGTGTCTTCAGTCCATGAATGACTTTTAAGTTTTGAGAAAAGAAATAGCAACATTGCAAAGTGGTAAATGCTTTATGTCCCAATGTCCCAACTTTTTTTTTATGTGTTTCAGCCTGACTGTGATGAATGGATGTATATTTACAAATGAAATGAATATGTTGTGTTCATACTTTCTACAATGAAATACAAGTCAAAGGACATTTTAATGTCACTGATTTCTTATTTAATCTTAATTTTCTGTACAAACTTTTTTTTATTTGAGTTGTAGATCAAGGTATGAAAGAAGACAATTGTCATGCAGCTCTAACATGATACTTTGGTGTAATCAAGGTCAAATTTAAGATGATAAAGCTTGGGTATGATACTATATTTTATTCCTGTGTTTCTTGAAACTGAAAAACTAGAAAAATGTGAATTAATTTCCCTAATTAAAACAGAAGAAAAATGTTTTCTGCAAGAGCTTAAAAATGTTGACCTCACCAAAGAGGACAACAGAGCAGAGGAGAGATCTCAGGTGTAAAAGACACATTAAGACAAAAATGATCTAAAAGACGGAAATGATCTAAAAGATGTTAAATTGTTTTCATCTTATTAAGTCTTTTACATTGTTTTTGTCTTGTTACAAGATGTAACTAGATGAAAAAATAACAAAACCAACACAACAGCCATAACAAAATTAAAATTATGTAAAAGACACAAGAAGACAAAGTGAAAGAGTCAGTAAAAATGTGTAAGTTTGAGTCCAGAGGACTCTCTTTTGGGTTTCCGAGCTGATTGGGAACCACTCTTTTATTCAACACTATATACATATTCTATATGTATAAACTAAATCTCCAGTGTGTAAGATTTAGGGAGATTCATTAGGATCTACTTACACAAATGGAATATATTGCAATATTCATAATTCTTTTTTCATTAGTGTATAACCACCTGAAAATAAGAATTGTTGAGTTTTCTTTGCTTTAGAATGAGCCATTTATCTACAGAGGTAGCAAGTGGCCTCCAGTAGCTCAGAATGGACTTAAACTGCTTCTCTTTTCAGTTTTATAGTGGGTGGTATTCATCATAAAAGTACATCACCATCACCCACTATGTCTGAGTGTGGACCAGAGTTATTATCCACCAGTATGCCTTTTCACACTTATTTTCAGCCGCCAGACTTTTAACCAAATCACATGAACATAATCACATCTCACTGTGCTTCACCATGACCAAAGAGCTCCATTTTGGTCTCATCAGACCAAAGAACCTTTTCTAGTTGACCTTGGAGTCTCCCACATGTCTTTGGATGAAGTCTAGTCGAGATTTAATATAAGTTTCTTCAATGGTTTCTCTTTAAAGCTTTGACTGGTGGAAGAACCTGGGCAACAGTTGTTGTCTGCAGAGTAGTCATAGGGGTCTTGGTGGCCCCCTCACTATTCTACTTCTTCTGGCAAATTAGATTTCTTATTTCATATGTTTCTTTTATCTGTTATTTTCTTCTCTTAGCTGTTTGTAATATGTCTTTTAAGGCATGGATTATGATGGTGATTATATTTTTTAGTTGTTTCTCCTACTTTTTTAAAATGTGTTTTTAACTGTAAATCACTTTGTAACAGTTATTTTGAAAGGTGCTATATAACATTAGAATTTTTATTATCCCCTGAAAAGTATTTTGCTTTAACAAAAGTAACATCTAAGCAGAATACGAAGAATAAGCAGAGAATGTGCTTCAGGCCTATGTGCATGTGATGACTTGATTGACAGTGTTCAAGCAGACCAGCAGCTGTTGTCAGACTGTTATTTCTACAGAGTTCTGTTCATTTCAAACCAGAACACAGAGAAGAACACAGAGAAGAAAAAAATCTGGTCAGACTTTGAGAGAAACGTGTACCTGTCTGACCCCACGGCTGGAAAAAGTGATCCTCAGGGCCTTGTAACTAAACACAACAGCATTAACTAGAGACTTTTCACTTGTCCCCAGTTTCCAAGAGCAAATAGTTTGAGTCATATGGACATACAATGGAAATACATTTTCAAAATATTCACATATATTCTCTTAGAAAAAAGCCCATGAGGCCTCAACAGTGTCTGTTGGCTGCCTGGAGTGGAATTGAGTCAGTGGTTTTATACTGCCATCTTCTGGACAAATAACTAAATAAACCAAACTTCTGTGGCCCACATTTGACTTAAAGAGGTGTTGGTTTCCAAGGCTCAGATGGACAAATTATGCTAATAATAGTTCCACCTACTAGTGTAAACTTAGACATACAGTATGCACAGGTAGGGCTGGGCAATAAAACCATAATTATCATTACTGCGATATAATTTTTGTCATGTTAATCACGGTAATGACAATTATCATAATATTTTTTTTTCTTTTATCTTTAGGGTTTAATTTGTTCATATTATATGTACAATCGCTTTCACAACATTAAATGACAAAATCAGGATGGACATGTCGACACATGGATGTTTAATATAAGACGTGGGATATTCTCGTTTTTGGCATCCTTACACTGTGCTTCCATGTGTTGCACTAGGGACAAACAGCAGAATGTACACATCAATTGCAAAAAATACATGGCCAAGTATGCAACAACCTTAATCCAGGGGTTTTCTTTTTCAGAATTTTGAATCATGAGTGGGTCTATCAGGGGTAGGGTAACCAGGAGTCCCACTTTCTGAGGGACTGCATAACATTTGTTCCACCTCCCACATATTGAGATTATGTCCCACATTTTGATTTAGAGTTGAGGCAGATTAAAGTCAGGTTTATGTCCAATTGTATCACAAATTTCAACTGAATTTTACATAACATCTGCAAAAGAGAATATGAATTTATGTGCATTTTCATCCACTGCTGACAGAATTTGAAAATCCACACCTTCTCTCTGCAGTTCTCACTTTTCAGTCCCAATCAAAAGACTAAATATAAAGACAGATGACCTGATGCCATTTCAGTCCACTGTGGAAAAGAGAAGCCACTTTTCCAAGCTTCTGGGTTGAGCCATGGAGTAGAGCAGTAGAGTCTCTTCTGATGGAATCTGAACAGTGATCATCAGTCATATACACTCTCCAGCCACTTTATTCGGTACATGTTGCTAGTGTTGGATCCTTTTTACCTTCAGAACTGCCTTCATTCTTTGTGGCAAGGTGCAACAAGGTGCTGGTAACATTCCTCTTATATTTTGGTCCATATTGACAAGATAGCATCACACAGTTGCTGCAGATTTGTCGGCTGCACATCCATGATGAGAATCTCCCATTCCACCACATCCTCTATTGCTCTATTGGATTGAGTGACTGTGGAAGCCATTAGAGTACAGTGAACTCATGGTCATGTTCAAAAAACCAGTTTGAGATGATGTGAGCTTAGTGACATGGTGCTACTAAGGTTACCAAGTATGGATCCATGCTTTCATGATGATTACGCCAAATTCTGACCCTACATCCACATGTCGCAGCAGAAATTGAGACTCATCAGACCAGGCAACATTTTCCCAAACTTCTATAGTCTAATTTTGGTGAGCCAGTCTGAATTGTAGCCTCAGTTTCCTGCTATTAGTCGACAGGAGTGGCACCCGGTGTGGTCTTCTGCTGCTGTAGCCCACCTGCTTCAAAGTACGCATTGTTGTGCATTCAGACGCTCTTCTGCAAACCTTTGTTGTAATGAGTGGTTATTTGAGTTACTGTTGCCTTTCTATCAGCTTCACCCAGTCTGTCCATTCTTCTCTGACCTCTGGCATCAACAAGGCATTTTTACCCAGAGAACTGGAACTCACTGGATATTTTCTCTTTCTCAGACCATTCTCTGTAAACCTTAGAGATGGTTGTGTGAAAATCCCAGTAGGCCAGCAGTTTCTGAAATACTCAGACCAGCCCGTTTGACACAGACAAGTGCACCATGTTCAAAGTCACTTAAATCACCTTTCTTCTCCATTCTGATGCTCGGTTTGAACTTCAGCAGATTGTCTTGACCATGCCTTGCCTAAATGCATTGATTGGCCTATTAGATTTTTGCGTTGGACCTAATAAAGTGGTTAGTGAGTGTATTTAACCCTCTACCTGCCAGAAACACCTATGAGCAGCCAAAACTTCTTGTCATAGGGTCAATTTTCTACTATCTAAAAACAGAGTCCAGGGAAGGGGGCAGAATTCTTGTTTCCTGTCAGACCACTTGAAATCCAACATGCTGAAAGGTAATTAAAAACCAACACACATACAGCTTTATGGACTGTGCAATCTTTATTTTTTACAGATATACATGAGCTTAAACATTTGAACAGGACAAAAAACTACAACAGTCACTGCATGCAGGTACCTTTACTTATTAAGGGTCCAACTAAACACAACTAGTGTGTGATTTTACATTTTGGAGAAATGTAGAAGAAAAAAAAAGAAAAAAAAAATCAGTAAACTAATAAAGTGCATGTGTTCACTCTAAAGGAAGCGTGTAGGGCATCTTTTCTGCTCACTTGGCAATTTATGATGTATGGCTTCTTTTAGCATTGCTCAGTTAATCCAAAACAAACTAGAATGGACAGATCCACTCTTTTGGGACTTCATCTCTTAGCATTCTGCCCACATTTCCTTTACAAGGCAAATCATTTTATTCAAATATACACAATTTGAACTAAATAGTCCTTCTGGTTTGTAAAATGTGTTTGTGTGTTCCAAAATGTATGTCATTTCAGATTAGTGGCACTACCTTTCAAAGTAAAACCATATGTGAGCTCAACAAATGCATAAATTAACACATAGTCTCTGCAGTCTGGCCCACAGATGCATTCAGTGCAAAACAAAAGTGTCTGAGTGTGAGTAGTAATCCACAAGACACTGAGGCAGGAATCAACAGTGCTAATGTTTCTCTGAAAACCTGCAGTTGGGATATTTGGATGGAAACTGTATGGTTTACTGTCTGTAATTGTGATATAATATTGTTTTTTTATTTTAGTCAGCATATCCCATGTGCAGACCCAAACAGTCTTCTGTTCTTGTCCAAAAATCATTAAAACGCCTCATTGAGCCACACTGTTTCACGGGGTGACATGTTAACATTTATTTCTAGCAGAGCATCAAGTGATAGTTTGATCTGCCACTGTCTCCAACAACTAGAGGAGGGTCACATATGGGTCAGTAATGAACAAATCAATTAGTTTATGTGACTATCATCCAGTCTTCTATATTTTCCCTTGTTTTTAGCAGCCCTGATAGCAGGGACCATCAGAGAGACCAGGACAAATCCCAGTGGCTCCGTCTGTCATTCGAAATGCATGTGAACATGATCTGATTCTCGAATAAATCCTGAAATTGTGGGCATTTAACTCATGTGATTGGTCAGCTGTTTGAAAGTGTGAAAACATGTCTGGTAGTACAACACACAGTGTGAAGTGATGAGGAGACTGAATTATTCCTCAATCTCATCCATGAAAAAAACATTACAGCCCTTTTTAGATGGAAAACAACAACAGAATGCTCTACTTCTTGTACTCTGGTTATTAGAGCCATGTGTAATGTAGTCTACAACACCACCTTCTGACACAGCCTAGTTTATTCACTCCAACCCAGCTCATGGAAACGCATGCAATTAATTTTTTTTCATCTTCGTGACTTTTAAAATGTTTGCTTTGGACAATGACAGTAGCTGTGTTTCCAAAACATCAAACAAATTCAGTGTCAGCTGTTACACTTGTTTAGGTCTCATATGTGTTCGCATCCAGCTGAATTATAAAGCTATAAAGGTATCCTCTTTTATTTTTCTGTGCCTGTTGTCAGACAGTTGAACAAGTATGAAATAGTAATTTACTCGCAGCATGTTAACCAGCAGCTAAGACATGATAAAATTCTTTACAGATTGTTTGGATTGGCACAGGGGACTTATTGACAAGACCGATATGAAACATCATAGTACTTTATATACAGGTACTTCATTAATGTATGTTTATGAATCTTAAAGCTTAATAAAAGCGTTTAACATGTTTAAAACCAGATGATCCTTTTGGAAGGATCATCTATCAGATGTGCTACAGGAAGTAGCAATAGTTAAACAGTTCACATGCCATCTCAAACGGAGCAGTATGAGGAACCTCCCATGAGTTTGTGCCCACTCTGAGACCATGTAAAGCTCATCCAAACAGACAGACTGATACTGACAGCTCTAACAAGCGCTCACATTACAAAGCATTAAGAGTGAAGAGTTCTCCTTCTTGTCACTTTGCTTCAGACAAACATGTGATCAAGTCAAAACAATAGCATGTTCACCAATGGCAAACATTCCCAACAACCTCCACTCTACCTCAATGACTACAGAACTCCGAATCAGGTGTGACAGCCAGACAGCATCTCAAACTATAGAAAAGGCTCATCCAATATACTACACCTGGAGAAATCGATTTGCACATCTTTTATTCATTATCATTCTAAACTAAGACCACTTCCTAACATTCACGGCCTTTTGCTTCAGTGTGACCAGTGTTCCAAATCTGGACATAACTGGAAAGAAGAAAAGCGCAATGTGGAGTCTCTGACACAAGCTGGTTGAAGGTACTCACCAGTAGAGATAAGGAGGGAAGGACAGCGGAGACTGTCCTGGACCCAGTCAACCTTAGCTGCACAGTCTCAGGAAAGGCAGGAATGAGGCATAGTGCAGTAAGGGCTGTTCTGACACTGAGCTCCACATTTATTTTAATCCCTTTTTCTTCATTCTCTTGCTCAAATTTATTAGTTGATCTGTTAATTGTTATATTTGTGACCACAGGCCCCCTGTCCTCCCAACTCTACCTTTCACCTCTGCTCTCCAGTTCATTGTGAACATATTGCCATTAATTTCAAAAATAAAAGCAAGGATGTCCCAAAAGTTTCAAGTACTGAAAGGTGTAGTACTCCAGGTGGATGCGGTCTTGTTTACTTGCTGTGGTGGAGGTACTGCTGGGTGAACATATTGAGTTCGCTGTCCAGCCAGCCTGCCTTGTTCCTAACACAGCAAAACAAAACACATATATACATAAACACATGGGTCTGTGTTTTATGTATTTGAAGGTCCCTTTGAGAAACTTCAATTAAATAACAAATGTAGTTTTTATTTTTCAGTTGAATCCATTTAAATTGAAATCAGTTGATAATTCCCCACAAACGGATTAAAACAAAAGATGAAGAAGTGTAAGGAATAGAAAGTACAAACAGTTGTGTTAATCTATAGGGAATAAAAGAAAAAAATGCTCAAGTAAAGTAAAGATACCTGAAAACTGCTGTAATGTAGCAGTACTATGTTACTATATTACTTTCCAGCTCTGGAGCTCTCAACCTATGGATGTCCAAAGGGGTTGGGTACTGTTCATGTTTGAATTTTATTACAGATACAGTAGGGAAAGACAAGAAAGGAATAGGAAAGAGTGGATGACATGTAGCCTTCTTTCTCTATGATAGCAAAAGTGTAAAGTGTGTCTGAAATTCACTTTTAAGCATGTTTTGTTTTAGTGGACAACATGCATATATATTGGGTATAACTTCAGTATTTAATTATTAAAAGTACTGTAAAATGTAAAACAACTTGGAAATGATCACAGAGGTACTTTTATAGAATTAATTTAATACATAAAGACTAGAATCTTTAGAATCTGATTTTTTTTTTTACCAAAATACAAAAAAATCTACCTGCATTCAGCAAGAATCACTGAATCAGTACTCTGTAGTACCAATACCATTTGTTCAGAACCCATTAAAATACCAAATACCCAACCCTAGTCCTAATCTTATCCTGAGGATCAGTATCAGAGCAATGTTGGCCATTCTTGAATGAATAGATCTTTCCTTACTGCACTCCACTACTTTTGTCCACTTGAGCCTGCTTTTACACAGCTGCTCTTCTCTACAATAGCTGTACATTAATTGGTCAGAGCAGTGCTGTTTGCCTCAGGGGGACAGAGGGATCACATGCAAACAAACTGGAGACGTTGCTGGTGGTGCATGCCTTTTAAAGTGTAGCCATTTAGTGGCCATGAAGCTCTAACAGTGCTACAAATGTGGTAGGTTTTTCCTTCTCCTACTGTTGTGTTTGTTGAGAGTCTTACCGAAGCAGCTTGGCCTTGCTCTGCAAAGTGTCCAGCAGCTCAATCTTACTATTCATGTCAGTAATTTCATCCTCAAGGTTCTGACGGGTTACGTCTACCTGCTGGCAGAGCTGAGCGAACACCCCGGCCAACTCCCTGAGAACGAATGACACAGGACATTAGAATCCACCAGATCAACTTCACCAGTTGGTCATGAATGATGAATGAATGAAGCCCCTTTCAATCATGAACCCTGAGGTCAGTGAACAAGATCCAGAGTCTGCTTGGAGTTTCTGTTTCACACATATAGCCTGCAACTCAAACATAGCAGGAGTGCAGGGTTCCTGTATATGAAACTTCTTGAGGTGAAGGTAAAAAGAGTTTATCTCTTAGGTCATGTTTCAGTTAAAATTTTACAATGGACATGGAGTATTTTCAATACATTTTATTTATGGTTTTGTACCTAAATCACTAGCTAAGCAGAAATCACACTAAGTCACTTTGGGGATTCTGTTATTGTAGGCAAACTTAGTTTAGACATATTTGGAGCTAGCATAAAGCTTCTCTAAAGCAATTTTTTCTGGTCATCATAGACGTCCCACAGTAGAAGTCTGCTCCCAGACTCTCGCTGGTTCAGCAGAAATGTCCATTTCAGGTCACCAGCAACCTCCAGAGCTGAAAGATTAATCCAAAACCTGTCCATCAAGTCCATCCCCATCGACCCCCATGTTAAAATGTCCAACTTCACAGCAGAAATAAACATGTTTACAGCCTGGTACAAAAAACAGTTTTGATCTCTAATTTTTATATAACTCACCTGTTTAAATTATATTAAAGCTTAAAGTTATGCATAATTAATGGCATGGCTGCTGTGAGTTCTGTCTCTGTCTGCTGTGTAAGCTTTGACTTGAATACAACATATTTTATCCTGCCAGACAGCTCTGCTGTAGTTGTGGTTGAGACGTTACACTAACAAGACCATCAGAGAATTCAGTCATGAAGTTTATCAGTACTTGATTTCAATATCTACCCTGTTAGCATAACTTAGCTAATTTAGCCAATGTTAGCATTCATATTAGATTCTACAATCTGTCAGCTAACCTGCTAATTAAGCTGCCTTATGCTAATTAGTGTGTTTATTACTGTTACCAAACACAACTGTATGTGTGGAACATTTATCAAGAAGCTGAAATGACTTGGTGGAGTTTAACATGACAGTGTTAGTGTTGGCTCCCCCCTGAACTGCTACCTTACCGTGGTGGGGGAGTTTGAGTGCCCGAATGATCCTGGGAGCTATGTTGTCCGG
>JAPQRN010000025.1:20068797-20086426 GCA_037367275.1 Coranthus polyacanthus | reverse complement strand
GGGCTTCCCTGCTTAGACTGCTGCCTCCGCGACCCGGCCCCGGATAAGCGGCAGATAATGGATGGATGGATGGATGGTGTTAGTGTTGGAGTTTTATCCCTAGCACTTCCCCAGCTCCACCCTCTTATCCAAATATGGGCACTTGTGTTTCCATAAAAACCAAGATGGTGATGGGCCGAATGTGAAACTTGAGGCTTCAAAACAGGTACAAACTAATGGATGACGTCACCTTTAATATACAGTATGATTCACAACTGCCAGAAATTATCTGGAAGGTTAAAAAAAAAAAAAGGGACATAGGTAAAGGCTTTGCTTTGTTTATAGTGAGCATGTCTGAGGTGACTTTGAAGCTGCAGGAGCTGAAATCAGAGGAAATAAAAAACACATGAATTTGAAAATACACACAATCCCTCTGCAGCTCTCTCGTCTCAGTCCAAATCAAAAGACCAAATATGAAGATAGATGAACCTGTTGCTGTTTCTGTGTGGAGCCATGTAGTGGAGCAGTAGAGTCTGACAGAACATAACAGCAATCGGTAAAATTGCTGTAATTTTACAGCTGTCAATCACATATTTAACAACCCTACCTGTCTAAAAACACACAGGAACAGAGAAGGGGGTAGAATTCTTGTTTTCTGTCAGGCCACTTGATTTAAATATGCTGAAAGGTAAATATGTAATGCAAAAAAGTATCAAGCACTACAGTTTTAAATGTGAAAGAGGTCTAACTGACTAACTCTGTGTGTGGGTGAGGAGTGACTCACTGTTGGACTTGATGACTGCAGTTGGATCCCGTGTAGCTGACAATGAGCTGCAGTTTCTCACTGGCATAGTCCACAAACTGCCTCTTAAAGGTTCTCTCCTTGGCCTTGGTTGTCCAGGTGAGCCGCTCGTAGATGTAGAGGAGCCCGTACAGACCTACTGAAAGGGCTATGAGACGCCAGCCCACCGCCTTCCAGATCTGCACAAAATAGCAAAGCTTTCAGTCAGAGCTCTTCCATAATATCTAAACCAAGTCTGCGAGCATATGATCCACGCTAACATCAGTCCGAATCAGTGAAGCCAACTGCTGACATGACGGTTTGTCATGGTCTACAAAGGCTACTTTAAAACCACCAGTCACGACCTGAAGAGATTAATTAAAGACACATGAATCTAGTTTCCCATTTCAGAATAAATAAAGATAATAGAGTCACGAACAATAGCATTGTAGAAGTAAATAAGCAGTCAATGAGAGTAACTTAACTAGGTGAGCTAAAAGAAAATACAAAACTCTATCTTAAGTCTACTTCCTACAGATTTAAGATATATCTCAGTCTTTGACAGCAGATGATGCTCTGCTATTATGGAGAATGGGTCAAAAGTTAACATTTGTTTCACCAAATTAATATAATTTTACTGCTCCAAAAAACTCCAGCTTTTCCTTGGATCTGAATGAATCTCATGGGTCCTATTTTGACTTTAAAAAAAGGCAAATTTCACCATAAGGTGAGGAGTTCGGTAAGCCACCCCCCTTAGTTACTGTTGCTACACATGTCAAACTTTGACACTTGGAATGCCACTCTATGGCATTTTCAGTGATATCAGAGAGATATAGAGGAAACAAAAGGAAATTTCTGTAATGACAGTTATGAAAAAGCAGAGAGAGTCTTTTGTCTCTTTGTTTCTGTCTAGTTCTCTCTGATATTTCAGAACTATTATTACAGAAATTTGACATTTCCTTGAGAAAATACACACAACATATTATTTTTAGTCTGTTTATGTATGTCCATGGTCAGTAATAAACCTCAGTCTGTATGTGGTCACTAACATTCAACTGTGAGTGGCTTTTAGCTTCAGAAAAGAAAAAAGTATGATACCCTCATCCAAAGCTAAAAGATATCTGCAGTTACTATTTCTCATTCTATTCCTCTCAAGGCTTTGTCTGACCTGCAGATATATGTTAGCTCTAATGGGTCTGCTTCTTGTTGGACATCCAGTGGGTGACCAATAACCAATGATACTGGGCACCAGGAGATTGTGTGTGTTTAAATTCCTGGCCAGAAATGTGGGTTCTGCTTAAACAATAACTGATGTTTCATGTGTGCCAGGAAAAGTAAACAGTACAGTGTTCACTAACAAATTTTCATTTATGAATTTTATGTCTACACTAATATTCTAGCATTACAATTTTAACCTTGATTTTGTGTGTTTCTGATGTTAGAGTGAGATGAATCTGTTTCCTCAGTAACTTTTGGTGACTCTGCTCCCTTATGGAGTCAAAATGCAGGTCCCCATAACATAACTCATTAACTTTGGTGGTTAAGAGTTGTTTAGTCTTATGCGTAGAGTTGTGTGGACAAATTTTGGCCAGTGGTATTTTTCTATCTTCCAGAGGACATTTCTGCATTGTGTGTGCATTTTGGCTAGTCCTCCCATTTTAAATGTGTGTTTTAGAGTTCAGACTTGGTTTTGGTTAGGTTACATTAGGGTGCCCTCACAAAAAATAGACAAACTGTGTGTACTCACCACGCCGCCAACCACTAAGACACCCATGGAGGTACGGGAGGTGAGAGATGCAAGACCTGTCACCATGGAGACCATTAGCTCCTCTTGGGTCATAGAGCCTTGTGGGAATGGAGGCATGCTGGTGCTGACTGGAGTTAGGGCCATTGGCCGAGGGACCTACAGAGAGTAACACAGCTCATTATACCAACACAGCCACCGTGGCTCAGAGTAAACTAATTCATATTATCTATCTTAATGGGATTTTCAGATTACAAATCCTGTTAAGAGGGCTAAGCACATACTCATAGAATAGGAATTGCATCCAGTACCACCATGTTCCTCTACTGTGTGCACTGCACAGCACTAGGGCTGTCACATATTCAAAATTGTTCAATTAATTGTCATACAAATAATCCTGATTAACAAAATTATTGTCTATTGTTTTAACTTTATGCCAGCACTGTAGTATAATGCCTCTTTTCCACTGCTGGTATTGGCTCCCCACACCTCAACTCCTCATGGCTTTTTTGCGTAGACCACCCGGGACTATTACTTACTCTGTAGTTTCAAGTGAACCCAGGCAATACTAAACGTGATGTAAAACCATGCAGATAATAGATTGGTTGATCCAGAATCGTCACTGCGCCTGTACGTATGTGTGTCATCATGTTGCAATGCGTGTTACTGAGCCAAGCTAGCAGGAAATAGTCGAAAATTTGTTCAGACATTTTTGCCAAAGCTCTATCTCGATATATTGACCACAGATTTTAAGTGGAAAAAAACGTAATATCTTATCTTAATATAGCATTTCATTTTGGAAATTATAACTCACAGTTTTCAATTTCTCTCCTCCATTGTTGCCTCGGTTGTCGTTAGTGACGATGACGTCACAATTGTTTACGCTGCTTCGCTATGACGACTAGCCACGTTGCACAAGTACTATGCATGCAGGGGAAATGCATGCAATGCAATGCAATTTTGTGCATATATTAACGCAGACAGGCTCTTTCCCGTTATATAATTGTTTTTATAGTAGACCTTGTCATATGTGAGCAATATGCATTTGAAATATGCATATTGCAAAATATTTTTTTTTCCATTTTTCTCTAAATTTAAATTTAGAGAAAATTTTAATTCTTTTAGAAAAATACTTAGTCACCACAATAGTAGAACAACATGAGAAATAAATACCAAAATTTGAAAGATTCAATGTGGAGATACACTGGGCCCAAGCTGTTCTGACAAATTCTTTTTTCAGTTTTCAGCAAGCTATAATTTGGCAAATATGCAACTGTGGATGTTCTTTTACAGACGTTATATGCATCTTGTACCTTAGAACAACTTCTGAAACTTTCATGCATCTATCATGAATAGTTGAAAAGTAATGACTTCTTGAACTTAGCATCTTTTTCTGAATCACTCATTTTTACAGTCACTCTGCAAGTATGAACCAAATTAGAGATGGTCAGTCGGGAGGCCTTCGATGATTTCACATATACTGACCCTTTTGTTATTTTTTGCTTAGAGAAATTAAAATATGAATAGGAGTGTTTATCATAAGTGTTTATCAAACATGAATCACACTGCTATTTTTTAGTGCTCAGGTAGATCACATAAACTATGATAAAATTATCCAATATTTTGCCTAAAAGTTTAATTTTGGTAAAAGATTTAGATTAGGGATAGACTGATATTCAGAAATGATGTGCCCTAGTGCACAGAGTAGCCTTCCAGCAGTTAGTCAACCTCTGACTGACTGAACAATTGTATAAAAAGATAGTGAAATATAGATAGATAACATAGTGAGTTTAATGATTTTAAACCTGTAACAATGGTTGACAGTTTATCTTGGCTCGTACATTTGGTACATTAATGTGAAATGTGTTCTAATGACATTTGGCTGCATTGTCTTAGCTCTATCTTTCTGTGTGATCACAACAGTGGTAACCACTCTGGTGTTACCTGGTCGTTGTAGCCCATAAGGGCCCGTCGAGTGTTCTTGGGCCCCAGGAAGCGGTTGACTAGCATGGTCCAGCCGAGAGAGAAGTGGAAGCTGATGTCCTCCTGGAAATCACTGCAAAGCTTGTCACAGGCCAGGTCATAGCTGAGGCTGAAGCACTGACGAGGAACCAGCTTGTCTACCTGCTCTCTGACTACACTGGGCAGCAGGGGTTTCAGCCCCTCTGGTGGAGAAGCAGACAGGACTGTGTTCAGTATGAGGACAACATATTTATTAGTCATTCACCTCAGATATGTGCACATACTGTGCAGAATTCACAAAAAGACATTACTATTTGTAGTGTGAAGATGCAAAAACACGCATCAATAGCTACTGCTGGCTCAGTGACAAAGGTTGCCAAGATGAACAATTCAAAAATCTTGACTTATTTTAAAGGCATTCAGTTTGTTAAATTGTAAATTCCGTATTCATGTCATTTACAACATAACACCAACACATCAACTGCATCCACCTAAAAATGGAAAATGGTATGACCATAATGGTGTAAGGATTATCTCTAAATTTAAACTTGTGTTTTTGTCATATTGAGCAGGACATATGCTGAAACATATGGTCTTTTCTAAATCTTTGAGAAATGATGTAAAACTTGTTTAAGAAATATGTTGCCATATTGCAACAGAAGATTACATTCTATTCCATATCAATTTTTCTGTATATTATCATACCTTTATGGAAAATACTGGTTATACTTATACAAAAAACAGTTACACCACCTGCTCAGCAAGTTCAAAGAAGAAACTGAAACTGAATCTCAAATATGAACTGACCATGAAGGAACAGAGGCTCTACTATATTGTATGAATTATGAAATAGCAGAAATGTAACTAGATTTTTCTTTTTGGAACAAAAGGAAACATTTATGTAATGTGAAATCTGATATACACTGTGACATACAAACAACAATAAATGTAATCTGTGGTAATGTGCAGCTTGTGATAATATCCATGCAGCACATAAAACACTTCAGGGTCAGGTGTAAAAAAGTGAGTGTTACCAATCATGTCAGTCTGTGTGGCCTGCAGGGCACTGGTGATGGTGGATGAACACCTCTCTGACATGTTCTTTCCCAGACCCTCCTCTATGTGTCGGTGGAGTTCCTAGAAGCAACAAACAGTCAATAACACAAATATTGTGGTTTATATTTATTTTCTTTAATGAATTAATTGGGACAGTGCACATTGATGAACATCTGTATTTAAGTTATATGTGACATGCCGGATTATAGCAAAGATTACCAATTTACATCCGGTTCCTAGGCAGGTAACAAAAAACACAACATTACAACTAACAACATACACTTGACAATAGAAAAGAACAGTACACAGGTTTAGTACAGGTTTAAAGTGATCTCAAATCTGGTTCGCTTTGAGCCGTTGTTTCAGTAAGTCTTAAAAGTGGGATATGTAGGACATTCCCTTATTGCAAGTGGAAGGCTATTCCAAAATTTACTTCCCTTGACCGACAACACAGTTTGTCCACATGTGGTGCGTCTGGGTGGCACTTCACAGTCCCCTCTAGCAGTGGCCCTCATGCCAATGCCAATGAGTCCTCTGTTTAATCAATTTGTTTAAAGGAGGTGGGCCAAGCCCATGCAACACCTTGTATATAAAATAAGCATATTTAAAAAGAATGAAATTCTCAAAATTCAGCAAATTATACTTATGGTTTTTTATGAAGAACCTTTACGGATTTCCTGAAGAAGCATTTTATTATTTTAAGTCTATTTCCACCTGTAAGAAACCAGCTAGTAAAACAATACTCAATATGTGAAAAAATCAGAGTTTAAAAATGTCCTTGCAGCCTCAGCTGTCAGATATGGCAGCTGATCCTCACTGGGTCTAGAGGTCTGATCCCATTTTGAGATTGTTTTATCACCCAGCCCTAATTTATGTGTTCTGTTCAAGAGTCAACACATACAAGCGTTGATGAAAAATTTGTGTACACAGAGAATATGCATTGTTGAAATCATCTGAATGATATTTTGTATATTTCATGTAAACGTTGAGTCACAATGTGCAGTTGGCACACCAGTCGATTTCCTCAGAGAGGGATTCTTGAGACAGGATAATTCATCACAAAAAAGCAGTACTCTAATCCAAGTGACTCTCAACCTTTTTTAAGTACTGGACTTCTTTTGATTAGATAAGCTGCCACAGGAGGAAGTTTAATAAAAGCAGAATATACAATATTCAATAGATATAGAACTGAAACACAGAATGTTATCAACAATGTTCATTACTTATTTGGGTCAATAAATGAAAGAATCAAATGATGTAAAAATATAAATATAAACAACAGGCTAAAACTAAAGAGGCACAGGTTGAGGACTGGAAACAGATACAGTGGTCAGGCCTGATCTCACAGATGTTAACAGAAAGGCTTAAACAGAACTGTCATTTTTGGCCTCTGAGCCCATCCAAAAAGACTGCAGCACTGAATGAGTACACGATGACTCCGTTTGTACTGCTCTTACATAATACAGATCAGATGAGCTTTATATAGGTTCAGTGAGTCAACAGAAGGCCAGGCATTTACACAGTGCTGCACTTTAGATTACAGTCCAGCAGACAGGATGTTTATTTCCTCCGTCAGCTGGATTTTGCTGTGATATGCACTGTGTAAAGTTGAAAATGGAAGGCTTAGGTAGAGTTATTTGAGCTTTAGTGGGAACTTGTCTTTTTTTTTGGACTGCAGGAAATAGGGCTGCACAATATTGGGAAAAAAGAACATTGCAATATTTACTCTTTCTATGATATATATTGCAGTATTATAAAAATACAGGACGTGAACAGCATTATCTAAAGAATGACTCATTCTAGAATGATTGAGATGATTTTGTATGGGAGGGCATTGCACAGAAAATTGAAAAATGAAAAATAACTTTTTACTTGGAGGAACCATCCTTTCTTGAACTTTAAAGTGCAACAACTACAGATAATTCATATGCAGGAAAATGATCTGGAAAATGGATTTTAAAAATATATGTATGTCCATAAAGGCTTTAGACAATTGATGGCATTTTTGTCAACGTTTTCAGTTTTAGTTTCAAAAACACAAAGTTGCGTGATGTAAGAAAATCATCAGTCCACCAATCAGTCCAGCTAGTTCACCTCTAACAGTAAGAAACATATGGATAGAAGAGCTAATTTTTATAACGTGAGGTTGAAAATATACAGTTATGACAGATCACAGCCCTGACACAACTCATGACCGACTTTGTGTGTGTGTGTGTGTGTGTGCGCGTAATACACTGAGTGAGAGAGAGAGAGAAGAGTAACTCACCAACAGATATATCAATCTTTTTGAAACATGGTACATAAATTGAGTGAATACCTGAAACCCCTTAGTTCAACCCTTAACTGACCCCATGTCTATGTCCACATGAAGTGTGTTCCCAATATTTGCATTAGTGTCTAATCTATGAAACTGTGTGTTCTGCAAGAGATGTATTACAGAATGCAAACAAAGTAAAAGCCAAAAACCTGGTTCTACTTTCTGGGCCTTTATTTACAAGTATGGTTACAAAACTGAAGCAATTGCAACAGCTTTGTAACTGTAACACTGATTATAGGTGGGACTTTTGTTTTTTGTGTTGGGATTGAATTCCCTTTCTGATGCATTGCTCATTATCATTGTAAATACTGTATTAAATACAGAGTGTTTTCCCAGTTTTCTGGGCTTGTAGCATTTTTTTTTAAGTCTCTTTATAGTGATTCCTTAAAGCAGGTGTCACCAACTAGCGTGACAAAACTGGCCCGCCAGCAATATGGCCCAGCAGAGGGCACCCAACCTTTATTTGAAAGAGGCTTGTATTAGAGCAATCCTGTATTTCTAATTTCTTCTGTTTAATAAGTAGAAATTGTCATAATTAGCACAAAAACTCATTTTGATCCACTCCTGCTTCTGATGTTAAAAGTACTGCAATGCGAAATGCTGAACTTCCTTTACCGTTACAAAATGAAAGCCCTCTTGCCTTTCAGTGGATAGAATCTGTTCATTACTTAACAGAACTTTAATTGTATAAATGTTGTCTTTCGCTGGTAATTTTCTACAATGACATTAAAACATAAGACACACACCTGCAGTGACTGAAACCAGACAATAACACTTCAGATGATGATCTAGAACAACAAAATGTTGAAAATAGCCAGATTATATTGTTGAATGTATTACACTTGTACAAATGAATATTGTTCTTAACTGGCAGCACATTACATGACAGACAACAGAAGTTTATCCATGTTATTTTTTACTGGCCTGTATTTGAGGTGCAGCTTTTTACTTGTTGGTGTCATCCTCACCTCCGGTTATTTTACTTTTTTATTTGATGAAATATGTATGTTTGGTTTGAAAAGAAAAACAAAACATTGCTGTGTCTGTGGGCCACTGCGTCCCACATGTGAACAGTAACAATGTAAATTCTGTTTCACTTTTTAAAAACAAATGACAACAAAATCAGATCGCACACCGGCTTGAGGTGGGAAAATGGGACATATAGGCTTATGCTCCTAAAATTACAGAGCAAAAAACACTGAAAATAGAATTTGGCTTATAAATACAGTAATAACAGACTTCGTACTTACTTAATGGGAAAACTGGTATCTCCCTTCAGTCACAATTTGGTCAGACAATGAGCAGGTTGTGCAAAAAAAGCAATAATGTTTTGGCCCACGACTCAATTGCTTAGAAAAAAATTGGCCCCAGGCCACGTTTACTTGTAAACCCCTGCCTTAGAGTGTGCCAGCACTAATATGTTATGCTGATAGTGATACTGACCATTTTTCCCCACCAACATAGAACCATTGTACTGGTTCAAACGCCTAATTTTGTACAATTTGGAACATTTTGACTGAAATAAAAAAGGTTGGTTCCATGACGTGTGAACCGTTGTGGGCGTGGCATATTCTACAGTGTTGAAGTCTGAGAAAAGGTGGAAAAAAGATAACCGCTAACTAAACCTTGGTGGTGATTTAGTATTTACTGAGAAACATTAAGAGATCTTTTAAGTTGCTATGACAAGTGTTGAAATACTTTCAGTTCTTTATGAAACTGTGGTGTAACATATTTTGGCGGGCTGCGACCAATCACGTTGTATCAGACAGACTTCTTCTGTAGATTTGTGATGGAGAGAACCATGCAAATTTTCCTTTTGTATCAAGCAGCAAATCTGCAGCAAAGGGCTCCGTTGAAACGATGAATCATCTTTTGGAGCCTTCTCATAGCCACTTGCCATGATGCTTTTCACTGTCCCAACACCTATAGTTACCCTTTGTGTAACTAACAGGCCCCTGCCCACATTTCTCTGCGGGTTATTGCACATGTCATAATGTCATTGCTCCCATTAGTGAGAGGGTTGTGCAGTGTGTGTTGAACTCACATTCTTGTAGACCTTGAGCACTACTGGTGATGGGTGGAAGTCCATGTGGAAGTCATCTACCAGTACGTGAAGCTTCCTGATCTCCTCTGCCATGGCATTAGATACCTGAAGAGAGCAAAAGTCAAGTCTACTTCCTGTTTAACAATTTCCTTTATTCATGGTGGATTCTAAACATGGCTCAACTAGCCACATTTTATTTAATCAGGGAATCTCGACGTGACCAAAGGGTTGTTTGCCAGAGAAACTTGAAGACAAATTATATACAGTCAAGTCAAGAAATAACTGGATAGTGCCACAGTTTTCAATTGCTCTCCTGTCAATGCTGTCTAGAGTCCTGTCACCGATTATCACAGTAAGCTGCGTGATATGTGATATGGGTCATTCCATGCCAACTCACCTAAAATTTTGAACTTTTTATGTCATGGATTTTCTTGAAGAAATGTTAAATTCATGGAACCTTGCAAAATCCTACAGCTCTACTCCAAATACTTTTTTAGAGATAAGTTTGGCCCTTTTCATTTTTGTGATTCTTTGTATGTTTTTTAATAGATATAATTTTAAACATTCACCAAAAACCATTTAAAAGAATTTAAATTGTACATTACTTTTAGTGTTTCTTAGACCTTCAGTACAAATTTCGACTCAATACTCAAAATACTCATACTTAAAAAGTGTTTGGCGTAGAGCTATAGGATTTTAAGGTCCCATAAATGTAATATTAGTTTTTACATTCATTTTTTCAAGAAAATCCATGACATGAACTGAGAGGGCCTCATTGGAGTTGGCATGGAATAACCCATATATTATGTGACATTCAGTTTGAGAGGACATTTGTGACAAAATATGGAAAACTTTAAATTAAACTAAAGCATTTTCTTTGACTATATTTGTTATTATATATCACCACTGAGACTCAGGAAGAAGCAGAGAGACAGCTGTTCCTCTGGAGCTGCTGAGTGAACATGTTATTCTGTTTTGTTGGGCTTCACCTGTCTCTCCACCTCTTCGGTGATCTTCTTAATCTTGGCCTTACAGTCCATCGTCAATAGATCAAGCTGCTTATCTATGAACTCCAGTCGGTCCTGACGGTCCTCTTTGGTCTCTAGGCAGTACACCCTGGACACACACAAAAAGTTAAAAGCTTTCTTTAAATCTAGTTACACTACCAGTATACATGATTTGAATATATACACAAATATATATACACACACATTGTTCAACACAACTCAAATGGAGCAAAATTTTGGCAGCTATCATCGGCTATTATCAGATCTTTTCTTTCTTTTTGTTTTGACAAGCCAAGCCTGTCAGCATTACTTGTCACTACAGTGTGATGCAGCCAGTGCAAACCATATTCTGTGACAGTGTGGTAGTTTGCTGGCTTTAATGGTAACTTTGTCTTACTGAGTGGTTTATTCAAATATACAGTAGCAAGTATGTGAACCCTTTGAAATTTCCTAGTTTTCTGCATGAAATGGTTATAAAATATTATCTAATTTGCATCTAAGTCTCAAGTATAGACAAACACAATGTGCTTAACCTAACGCCACACAAAAATGTTAATATTTCTTGTCTTTATTGAACACAGCTGTTAAACACTCATAGTGCTTAACAGCATTAAAGTAAGTGAACCCTTGGACTTAATAACTAGTCAAAACTTCTTTGGCAGCAATAACCTCAACCATGCGCTTCCAGTAGCTTCTGATCAGACCTGCACAATGTTCAGGAGGAATTTTGGACCATTCTTCTTTACAGAACTGCTTCAGCTCAGCCATATTCTTAGGATGTCTGGAGTGAACAGCTCTCTTGAGGTCATTCCATAGCATCTCTATAGGTTTCAGGTCTGGGCTCTGACTGGGCCACTCCAAAAGGTGGATTTTCTTTTTTTTTTGAAGCCATTTTGTAGTAGATTTACTTTGATGTTTAGGGTCAATTTGGCTGGACGGCCACTTCTAGGGGGAGTAGCCACAGTACTAAATCGTCTCCATTTGTGGACAATTTGTCTAGTGAATACCTAATGTCTTTGAGATAACTTTGTAACCCCTTCCAGTCTTATGCAAATCAACAATTCTTGATCGAAAGTCTTCTGAGATCACTTTTTTGTGAGGCATGGCTCACATCTGCAGATTCTTCTTGTGAATAGCAAACTCAAAATGTTTGAGTGTTTTTTATAGGTCAAAGTAGCTCCACACCTGGCTGAAATTTTATTTATTTGATTGGACTTCAGGTTTGCTAACTCCAAATACCTCTTTTTTGAGTCATTAGCCTAAGGGTTCACTTACTTTTTCCAGCAGCACTCTGAATATTTAATACCTGTGTTCAATAAAAACATGAAATATTTTTTAAAAATTGTGCGGTATTAGGTTAAGTACATTGTGGTTGTCTATATTTGTGACTTAGATGAAGATCAGATCATATTTTATGATCAATTCATGTAGAAAACTATGAAATTTTGAAGGGTTCACATACTTTTTCTTGCCACTGTAACTTCTTAGTGTTTCAGTGGACATCTCGGGCACAAGTCTGTTTCTCCAGCAAAGTTAGTCAGATGTATTACCTGACTCAACAGTGAACTAAATACTTAAATACAGTGCAAATAATGAAAGTTAAGATTATCATGTCACAAAATCTGTAAACTCTTTGCACAAACTACTTTATTAACATACTTACCTAAAGAACCTACATACTTCATTGAACAGTCTGCACTGACAGTTTTTTATCTGGGTAGTTGATAGTGGGCATCTTATACTGAAGGACATGTGTTACAAATTTTAACCAAATTTTCTGAAAATCTACAAAAGAAAAAGCTAATTTTGGCACATAACCATCAGCTGTTCAGTGAATATAAAGAGTTGCATTATCGTCATCGTCATCATCGCTGTGGCTTAAAATTGGTCCAGTTTGATGTAGTATTTCATATAATAACATACTATGTAAGCTGTTGATTGAGGAGCTGATAAATGTAAGAGGTATTCTGACAAAAACCTGAAGCTGGTTTTAGCTTTTGCACCTTGAAATGAACCTCTGGTCTGGATCATATGTTGTTTCCACAGTTTGTCAAAGCCATTGTCCCACATTTGTTTCTGTAGCTCTTCATACATGGAGGTGCTTTGTTGCTGTTTTCTTCTGTCATTTGTTTGTTTCTTGTATTAATTCAGAGAACGTTACAAATTTTCTCTTTTGATTTTTGACATTTCCAGCCTGTTTTTTTAGCCAGATGGAGAAACACCTAATTATGATTTTAAGAAATGATCCTATTTAAATTTGATGTGTTTTCGCACAGTCTCAGTTCATTATTATGCATTGTGCTTTAAATGGCTCACCTCTGCTCCTGTGCAGCGATGTGTACAGAATCCATGATACGGCGCAGGGCCTCCGATATCTGCTTGGCCCTCACTGTGTGTTGCTCAAACTTCGTCTTCACTGCTGACTGAGAGATACACTCCTGTGCAGAGACCACACATTGACTTAAGTTAGTAAGTTTATTTATATAGCACCTTTCAAAACCTGAGTTATTAAGTGCTTTAAAAACAGAAGACAAAGTAGCTGCAAATGACTTTTAAAGAGGGTCACTCAAAAGAATTTCAGTGTGGATATTCATTTTCTAGTCAAGTTAGCACAACTCCAAGCCTGAGAACAGTTTATGAAAAGAGCGTGAATCATATCATCAGCATCAACTCAGACATAGAGACTGCAAATATATACCAGAAAGCCTGTGTTAATAACTGAAATATGGATATGAGATTGTTAACAAGGCTAATGGAAACATTATGGGAAGTGTAGTAGAGTCAAAGACAAGTTTAACCTTGTTAGCACAAATGCTGGAATGGGCAGGGAAACAGTAGTCAGGTCCTTTTTAAAACCAGTGTTGGTGGTGACAGTGATGGAGTGGATAGAGGCAATGCAGTCAGTTGTGAACTGTTTTTGAAGCCCCAGTAATAAATACATTGCATACCCAATAAAACCAAAGAAGATGATCTTATCATTCATTTATTTGAATATTCAAATCTACAACATAACATCTATACCAAATTAAAATCTAATTTCTTGTTTTTGAACATGTAACAACACTACCTCAAATCTCCTCTCAAAGTTCTGGAACTCAAACATTCTGGCTTGAAATCCCTCTGCAAGGGCTCCACCTGAAATGAGAAAACAAACTGTATTTTTATAGTCATGCATTCAGTTTGAAACTTTGATATTTGCTATTCTGGGAGAAAGTGGATGACATGCAGCAAAGGGCCCAGGTTAAATCTGCACAGAGTGGTAGATGGTATGTGCTATTCCAGGTGAGACACCAGGCTGCCCCTGCTATAAATGATACTTAAAATGTTGCCAAATTCCTACCCGTTTCAGGCATTCCCTGAGCCTTCTGCACCCGAGCCTGGAGTACCTCCTTTGCAGAGACAAAAAAGATGCGGTCACCGGCCTGGGCTCGGTCCACCACACCCAGTTCATCCACCAAGAAATTAGTACAGCGGTCCATGTGCTGCCTGCGGACCTGACACACCGACAAAACATCTTATTGAAGGTTTACTGCAACTGTAGCACAACATGCTACACAAAAACCCAGCAGGTCAGTTGTATCCACTTAACCCCCAAAGCTGCAACAGAAACTTTTATTTGTAGGAAAATTGAAAAACCATGTGCAAATCTTTATAGTGTATAGTATGATAAATGTGATGATGAAAGAATTTTTCATATTAATATCACGATAAATGTAAAATAAATCATTAACTAAGTTTAATAGCTGATTTTATTTGTGCAATGAGACAAAATTCTGTTAAAAAAACAAGACAAAAAAATATACCGATAACCCTACCCGATTTTGTGATTTTAGTTTGATTTAATGTTGTGAAAGCCAGTGTACACGAGTGCAATCTCAGTTCTTATTCAACAAGATGAAAACCACTTGTTTTCACAAATGTGTGGCTTTAAACTCTTCTTTATTGGCAGCATATGACAAACACTTCTAAAAGCAGATTATTTCACAAATCTAGTGGTAGAACATTTCAAACTATAATAATGATAAAACCTTTTTTCAACATGAAAATATTGAAATATTTTGTTTTGGTAATTTTTTGATATTTGCACAATTGGAAAAGAGATTTTTAATCTCAATGAGGATTTCACCTGGTTAAATAAAGGATATCATGGTCAAACTTTGATGACATAAAACTTCTATTGTAATATGATATTTACATAATATAGTCTCTGGCGGCCGTCATAGTCTATTTTATTCTGCCATAGTTTGATAATGAGCTGAAAATCTTATGGTGAGCACAATCTCACTTTACAATGTAGCTAAGCAGCGATGAAAGTGAAACTAACTGCACACACATTTTACAATTTACACATGCACGCAGGCATATCACTGCCAATGTTTAGACTGTCAGATACACAATTAGCCAGACCCTGAACCACAAGCTGACTTTAGTTCAGGTTCTCGCTGTAACAATGTAAAGCAGAGACGTCCACTCTCACAGGAGACGTCCATTTTCTCACAGGTTGAAAAATAACTTCAGAACTGATAACTTTGCAGTGCAAATAGACTACACTGACGAAATATTATACTGTATATCCATAAAATGAAATGGAACAGCAGAACAGTGCACACAGGCAGAAGAGAAAGTTATTTACCATGGTAATGGGGACGCTCTGTGCCTGCCTGTGCAAAGTCAGGAATAGGCCAACCTCAATAGTAAAATGGAATAATTTTACATTTTTTATTAATATCAGACAATGTTACAAACTAATTGAATGTCTTCTTTTCATTTAATTTTAATTCAATTGCAAAATGTACCGTCATTTCTGAACTATAAACCACTACTTTTTTCACACGCCTTAAACCCTGCGGCTTAAACAGTGATGCGGCTAATCTATAGATTTTTACAGGCCAACGGCCTCCAGGGGGCGCCCTGGCTGTTCAATTCTGATGCTGAAGAAAACGACTTCAGTAGTTTTAGTGCGCAGGAGGCCTATGGCTGGCAGGATGGTTATTTTTTTAAGCAGCCGTGTTACTGCAGTTTTACTGCCATGTTACTGCACTTTTATTGTTGTTTTACTGCCGTGTTACTGCTGTGTTGCTGCCGTGTTAGAGGCACTGTTTGGAAAAAAAGCATTTATTTACGGTAATTAAAAATTAAAAAAATCTTTCTGTGTACCATCTTTCTGTGTAGATATCTCATGTTACAATGTGGACACCTGCAGTTTATAGACAAGTGCAGCTTATATATGTTCTTTTTAAATTTAGTTGGTGCAACTTATATTCAGGTGTGCTCAATAGTCCAGAAATTACAGTAATAAAAAACACAGGTCCCCAGGCCATAGTCTCATAAAATTCTGTGGGAAACACTGACATCACATCACATTAATACATCAACATAATGATTACTATTATTGTTTTATTACCCATCCCTAATACTATGTACTGCTTACAGCTATAACTTTTATAAAAAAGGTTTCACCAAAACTCCAGATCTAACCCTAACCTTAAAACAAGCATTAACCATCAAATCTAATAAGAGAGCTGAGTCCAGAGGACTTTGCTCAACCAAATGAACTCAAAAAATTTAAGATGAGTATATTGTGTAAAATATGTGTATTGTGAATTGTTTGTATTAGCTGTGTAATGTAACTATGCAAGAATCTGAATTTGCAACTTGCACCAGAACAAGGAAGGGAGCTGTAGGTGTAAGGGCAGAAGCAATGAATCAGATAAGGTGAAAGAAAACAAACAACCGTTTATGTATCCCTACTGTCACCTGCAGCATGAAGCTGAATAATGCACTGGTGTACAGAGGCACAAAGACCAATTCAACAACATCATGTGTGCTTTCGCAATTCAACAACAATTCAACAACATCGCAATTCAACAACATCATCTGTGCTTCTAGGTGTAGAAAATGACTGACCTCCTCCATGTATTCAGGCTCTGAGGCTGAGGCATCCCAGCGGTTGTTGAGGATGAAAATATTGGGGCTGGAGAGCCGTTCATTGACCTTATGAAAGAATGACTTCTCCTGTATAAAGACAGCATTTACACATTAAAAAAAAGTATCAGTGATCATTGATCATTGCAGTTATATTTATTATTATGACTTTGCATAACACAGCAGTTATGCACACAGCAGTTTTCAAAGACCTCCTGGCTTCATTCAGTGTGAAATACACAGCAGTTATGTCTCACCGTCTGCATAAGGGTAGACTCAGAGTTCGCCACGAGAACAAACACATCAGCATCCAGGCAGAACTTGTCAATCCAGCTGTCCAGCTCTGTGGTCACATCGATACCTGGGCTGCAGAGGCAAACGGGAACTAGAATAAGTCATCTCAACACCTGCACAGGTGAGAATGATAGCTATACAAAATGTCAAAAAAGTTCATGTGAATTATATGTGTTTCCATAAACTGGTTTGGAGGGACTAAACTAAGCTGTGTCATGTGGTCAGAAGGTGGAGAGATAGCCTACATTACACATGACTGAAAAAATAAGCAGTAGAAGTTGCTGATTGCTGCTGATTTCCATCTAAAACTGCTGTAATGCTTCCCGTTGTACTACCAGACATGTTTTTGCACTTTATTGAAATGTCTGGTAAGACACCGCAAACAGCTGATCAGTCAGCTGATCACTCATACTTTGTTACATCAACATTTAATTCAATTCAACTCAATTTTATTTATATAGCCCAATATCACAAATCAAGATTTGCCTCAAAGGGCTTTACAATCCGTACAAGGTACAAC
>JAPQRN010000025.1:20030605-20060146 GCA_037367275.1 Coranthus polyacanthus | reverse complement strand
TCAGTTGTGATGGTCTTGACAGTTGCATTGTAAATCTGTCGTTCACAGGACACAATCTGTGTTTAGAGGCTATTAAGCAATAGGATTTCAATTTGAATATACTTACTTTGTATTTATTCTTCATTAATGCTATGATTTCTACATTTAAATGTAAACTATTACAAGCTTCAATCTTAACAAAAAATGTGATTAATCACGATAATTACACCCAGTTAATTATGTGTAATCGACTGACAGCCCTAATATTTACAAATGTAATATTTACAAACAAAGGTTGACCAGACAAAACATGAAAGATGTTGTGTTCATACTGTTTACAATGAAATACAAGTCAAAGCACATTTAAATATCACTGCTTTCATTTTCAATTTGCATTACCATCCCAACTTTATCTCATTTGGGGTTGTACAAGTACTGAAGGAAAATTATTTACAAATCTCTTAAAGTGAATGGAATAACAATATCAGCAGTAGTATTTCAGTTGTGATGAATTACACACTGATACAAAATTTAGGTTCTCAGAACAGAGGTGAAGTTTACCTTCCAGAAAGGAAGCACTCTCCTTTATGTAGGCTCCAAGCTGTTCAAAGATCCCATTGATCTTCTTCTTTGCTGTGACAAAATGCTTGAGTGGTGACGCATTCACCTCCGCCATCAGTCTCTTATCCTTCTTGGTGTGGACTGCACTGGTATTGTGTCGTGGGAAAACCAGAGACATGGCACTGGACAGGGGACAAAGATAAAAAACTCACAAATCTATTTGGCAAGAGTGTCACTTTATTTTAATTCCACTAAAAAAATGACAAATCATAAAAACAAGGCAGTGTTCTAACAAGTGCAGATACAGACAACCAGCAGTAAGCTCTGTGTGTTTCCTATAATGAACACTTTGCTGCATCTTAACACCACCCTTTGAAGGTCCTACAACAACACAGATTAGAACTTATTTAGCTATACACTGACTGTTTTACATTCTGGCAAAGATATCACCGTTTGTAAGTGGACAAACCAGCAGTCATTATGTCTCACACTGAGAAATCTGAAAACCAATAATGATGAAATCAAATATGGTTTGGTTCACTTTATGAAGAACACACACAAGAAAACAGACACTGCAGTATGTGGCATACAATAAATGGCAGACTAAAGGCGAATGATCCAATACTGATATCAGGTATTGGTCTGATACTGACCCAAACAGATGCAGGGTTTCCCCTAGGTTTCTGGGGAGCTTTGGTGCTGTGGTTTCTGTGGGGGTGGGGTGTTATTTGACTAAATTCTGTTCTTGTGTTTTCAAACAATTTTAGACTTTTACTATTGCAAATTTACCTAAGTTTGTGGAAAATTGGTTGCTCAGGTGTGGGGTTTCGTGATCTTCCCTCTAGAAAATGTTTACATTTTTCAATAAAAATATAACAAGCCAAGACCGAGTTGAGGATGAGAACAATTAAGAAACAACTTTCAGAGTCAAAGAAATTGACAAAGTGCTAAAAAACATAGACATATTGCTACTGTTTCCATCACTAGAGACAGCTCTAAAGTAAAAGAATGAAATTTGATGAAATCGCATTTCTTCTACACTGGTGAGTTTGATTATGAGCTCATGAAGGTCTATGGTTACTATGTTATGTTGTTATGGTTGCCGTTTGTTGATCCACAGTTCAGACTAAACTGTGACAGTTCTGATATTGTTTAGACAACTCAAAACTGATCTTTAGTGCAACTATTGACAGCACAAACCATACGGAAAACAGAGGTGATTTGTGATTTTACTGTGACTGTTTTCTGTCTAAAAACAGCTAAGCTAACAAGAGCTATAATGTACACTATCAACTGACGCAGCACATAAAGACAGTGTTACTTTTATCAGCTAGTTTTTTTGTTTTTAAATGACGAAAACTTGATACCATAATACAAATGTCTATGATCAATGAGCTTCACACTTTATTCAACTCAAGGCAACCAACACCACATACTGCAACCTCCGAATATACATGGATTTAAATCAAGAGCTCTTTGGCACAATGTTAACAAGGTATATAGTCTTGGCCTCGGTCTTAGGGCTGCTTTATTGGACTCCTTTAGACGGCTTGAATGTGCCGTGACTGTGTCAACTGGCTGCACGGCCCGGAGGCCATTACCCAGCTATGACCTCTCACACAGTTTGAAGGTAACACTCTGAGACACTGCAGGCATGGTGAGCTAGTCTGTCATCTGAAGTCCGATACATAAAGCTAGCACCATATTGTGCCACTAATGTCTGAACTTACATTCGGGTAACAGAGGCAGGCCGAAAATGAGTGCAAATATAAACATTATACTTTTTTAAACCAAAGAGAACGATTGACAACACTTACCTCGATTCTGAAATCATTTCAAGAACCCTAAAAAGTAATCTAACCAATTGTATCAAAAGAATTCCACCGGAAGCAAGAACTATATGTTTTAATCGGGATTACTTAAACGAGCCAGACGACGCAATGTCCCGTGAAAATGATACTAACCAAGACACAGATTCAAAATCCTGCTGGATGTTAGATCCGCCCGTCTACGATTCGCTGCGGGGACTGGGGCTAACGTAGCCTTAACAAGACAACGTTACTTTCATCTCGTCCTGGCAGTCAAACGCATCCGTTCAACTGTGCATTTGCCACTGATTAACTGATGCTTTACTAGTCTTGACTGACAAGTTAAGGCATTGAATAGTTACGGACAAGTCATGGTAGAAACCCAACTAGCGTTGCACTAAACTTAACGAAGCTTAGCAGCTAGCTACAGTGAACTAACGCTAGGTTGTTCTGTCAAAAGTGTCAATTTCTTACCGTGAATGGAGATCGTTATTCACAAATAATCCTCTGGCATCCTGGTACCTTGGTTTTTGAAACGTCTGTAAGCCAAGTAGCAAGCACTTTGTGACTGAATGCCAATATTTAGCATAAATGGCTAGGGTTAAGTGAAGGGGCGTCCACTAACGCTTCGAGCTTAGCTAAGGGGCTATAACAAATGGTTTCTTCTGGGTAAACCTGGTCGGTGCCCGCATAAATTGGACGTAATTCCAAAAGTCGTTTAGATATGTGTCTCACAGTTCTCCAAACAGTATGTTGTTTAGTCTCACTGATGTATCGCTCTATAACTACTCATGGATGTATACTTCCATGACACTACCAGAGTACTGCTCGGTGCTTCCGCATTTGTCGTCTGTGTTGCATCACAGCATCTCACTGCGGTTGCGCTTCACGCCAGCGCTAGATCTGCGTAGATTGGATCACCGCGCAAGCCCGAGGACACAAAGAGTAATTTAATATCGAACAATTTGATACCCACGCATCCAAATAAAGACTTCTTATGAATATTTATAATATTAGCTTAGCTTTTTTTGTACGCTGCGTTTTATATTATTTTATATCGTTTGTCTTTCTAATAAAATGCCCATTATTATGTTAAATGGGGGTTCTTGCCTCTAGCCTCGATGTCTTCAATAAAAAAGTCAAACTTGTCCTCGTCCTTCTTCCCCTTTTTGTTTTCTCTTTTTCTTTATTACCTATTATGCAATACAAGTACGGTTATTATTATTTGTACTACTGCTATATTATTAATATTACTGTTATTAATTAGGGCCCAAGTCACCACACGTAGTGTGGGCAAAGGCTCTATTGAAACTAATATTTTTTATTCTGGTTCGTGGGCATTTTTAAGGTGCGCGAAAATTTGCACCCAGTGGCATATTGATATGGGCGTGGCACATGGACGACCAAAACTCATTGGTAGCGCACCCTAAAGACAACCGCTTGCACCACAAATTTGATTTGATTCAAGCGACTCCAAATTTGGTAAGTTGTCTTAACATATTGAAGACGGAAAATTATGTAAATGGTCATGACACCATAAGTTCAGGGTGGGGCAACTTCACATACAGAAGTCCCACCCTGAACACAACTTGCCAATATTTAATCTGACTCATAACGCCACCTATAGGCAACAGGAAGTCAGGCTCATAGCACAAACACTGGGCTCTTCCCAATTCCTCATTTTTCACCTCCTTGGGTCCTTGGCTCGCATCTCTGGTGGGAGGGGCGAGGAGTCAAGGAGCTACATGACTTGCCCATTGTCCCATTGACAGGAAATTTGTAGTGTGTGTTTTTTTGTTTGTTTTTTTTCTGAAAGTCTTTATTAACAATATAAAAGTAATACATAAGATATAGACAAATATTAAGACAACAAAGACATTATGAAATGTATTGAAATTTGTATATCTGTATATCATGTGAGTGACATATATTTTGTGGGTGTTTTCTAGCACTAGATAGTGGACACCGGAAGTGATTCTATAATGATTTTGGTAAATCCTCAACAATGTCTGACCCAATGACCCTTGCATACCTGCGGTGGTAAAACCCCTTGAATGCGGCCCACCCCGAGTTGCATAGGGGTGTGGTCCCTAACTGCTTGCAGTTACTAGTTATTCTTCTTATTGTTGTTCTTGTAAATACTATTATCACTGTCATCACAATATTATTATTACAGCAGTAACAATATGCATTTACTTTTTCAATAAACATTAAAAAGGTGAGGCAGGAGAGACCCCCCCCTGGGGTCAGAGCTTCGGCGCCATCCAATTCCCCAGGAAACCAGCTTTGTTGGATAGTGGTAAGAACCCTTCAAATGCCAACACTGCAGGCAGAAAGGGCCTGCAGGCGGCGTTACCCGGAGCAGCTCTGGCTTTCCAGAGGAAGACAAGGAGCAGCCCATGACAATGGCCGGCATTCCAACAGCAGGCCAAAAGTGCCAACAGTTGCACTCACTAAGTCCCTGGCCCTGACTACCTATCTTCTACTACCTGTCTTCTTCCGCCTGCAGCCGGCCTGTGTCCACCTTTTTATTTCCTCAGTGTCCTCCCCCTCCCAATCAAACGCACCTGTCTCCAGTCAGTGGCTATCCCAAAACTGATCTTGCTGGCCCCACCCCTTCTCGTTCTCTAGAGCTTCTCATGTGTGGTTTTCACTGATGGGCCCAGCTTGCACTTCCCTGCTTCCAGCTATGTGGAGTCGACCAACCATTTCCTTGCCCCCTCCCAATTAGCGGCTTCTGATGCAGGAGAAAGGAAATGTTTAAGCCTATTAAAATACACGACCATCTCAGGCTCTCCGTCCACTAGCACTACTCGATATAAGACTTGTCACCTTTTCTCTGATTCTAAAAGGGTCTTTAAATCTCCTCTGGAGCTTAGGACATACCTCTCTTTTCCTAGCCTTACACCGAACCCATACTTAAGCTCCAACACTTAACATCACCAAACCACTCTGGCCAGTAAAAACGATCTTTAACTTTTGCTTGCAGTTTCTGAACCCCAAGGTGACCCCCAGTAACAGAGTTATGCAACTGATGTAAAACTTTAGGCACCAATGACCAGGGGAGAACGACCTGAACCTGGCTTGCTTCATCAGAATTGGTGGACAGATGCCTCACCAACCTTGGGCCCTGCAATTGCAACTGGGACCACACTGAGGCATACTTCTGCAACCTTGGAGGTGGTTTTGGCCCTGCCTTCCACTCCCTCTTCAAGACAATTTCCTGCACTTCAGCATCACTTTTCTGAGCCTGAGCCAATTCATTTTCCTTGTTTTGACCCGAGGAAGCTTTGGGACTACTGGGTTGAACTATTGCCTGACCCCCCTGTGATGCCTCACACCCTGTCTTGCCAGGCAACTGACAGGTAAGTGAGTAACCTCAAGAGAGCATCCACATTGGCATGCACCTGTCCAGCACGGTGTACGATTTTATACTGGAAGCTGGCTAGTTGCTCTACCCACCTGGGTATCTGTCCCTCCAGCCCCTGGAAGTTATGCAACCATCTCAAGGAGTTATGATCTGTCCTCAAAATAAACTCGTTACCCAACAAGTAATGTTTGAAATGCTAAGTAAAGGTGAACATACCCACTAGCTCCTTTGTTGTAGCATACTTCTCCTGATTTATCAAGGCCCTACTCGCATAAGCTATTATGTGTTCCTGTCCCCCCCTCTTCCTGGGACAACACTGCCCCAATACCACTGGCATCAGTATCTAATATAAATGTTTTTTTGGGATCTGGGTATGCAAGGATTCGAGCTGACATCAAACCAAGATTAAGCCACTCAAAGGCTGTCTAACAAGCATCAGTCCATTTAAACCGCTTGCCTTTTTCTGTAAGCTGATGGAGAGGATGAGCAATTTAAGCAAAATCTTTTACAAACCTCCTGTAATAAGAGGCTAGACCTATAAAGCTCCTTACTTCAGTTTGATTTTTTGGTACTGGCCACTGACACATTGCTTGTACCTTAGCCAGGTCTGTTTCACACCCTCTGCAGAGATTATATGGCCCAGATAATGCACTTGGTTAGCAAACAAATTACACTTTACTGGTTTTACTTTAAGTTTTACCTGACATAATTTTGTTAACACCTCATCAAGTGCTCCTAAAACGTGCAGCCGAACACAATGATATCATTTAGGTACACCAAACAGATAATCCACTGCAAATCTGCCAATACTAGATCCATCAGTCTTTGGAATGTACTTGGGCTATTACACAGACCAACGCTCAGTACATTAAATTCAAACAAGCCCTGACAAGTGATGAAAGCAGTCTTTTGCTTATCTTTTGGGTCCACCTCAACTTGCCAGTAGCCACTGGCTAAGTCTAAAGTTGAAAACCAACAGTCCTTAGTCAAACTGTTAAGTGCATCATCAATTCGCGGTAATGGGTATGCATTCTTAGGCGTCACATCATTTAACTTGCGATAATCGACACAAAAGAGAAGACTACAATACCATTTGCACTCAAGGATCACCGGTGTGGCCTAAGGGCTGAGAGAGGGCTGAATTATTATTATTATTACTACAACATCTGCTTTAGGTGATCAGCTACCTCCTGCTGTAAATGGAGGGGGACATGATGGGGTGGCAGCTTAACAGGCACACCCTCTGCGTCAATTTGGTGCAGCGTCAGGTAAGTTCTCCCCAAGTTATTCTCACCAGTGCTAAATACAGCTACATTTTTTTCTAATAGCCTGCAAATATCTGCCAAATCAGCAGTAGCAAAATGCTTCTGGTCCAAGCCAAAATGTGCTACCAGCTTAATAGTCCATGGACCCTCAGGGTCACTCCTGTCCGCTGCTTCACCCAGATGTTCTGCTTTGCTACCCACTTCAATATCGGGATGAAGAGTACCGACTTTCATCCCCCCCCTTTAATGTCAGAGCATCATCAGTTACATTAAATCACTCGGACAGGCAATCTACCCTGCTCCACCCTACAGACTACCCGAGCAATCATTATGTCACAGTGATTAGAGCAGCACTGCACGAAGGATGTTGAACTGCTGGTGGTTAGTTTGCAGCCTTATTATTTGCCAAGGGAGTTTTCGCATGTCATTACGATTACAGTGTACATCCCCCCTCGGCTGATGCTGCTGCTGCCTGGGAGCTCATCCACAGTAGAGTGTCCCAGCTGCAAACCTCCCACCCTCAGTCTCTGATCATCATCTCAGGAGATTTTAATTATACATCGCTCTCCACCACTCTCTCCACATTCAGCCAGTATGTTGACTGCCCCACTAGAGACAATAAAACGTTGGACTTACTGTATACAAACACCAAGGATGCATACAGCTCATCTCTCCTCCTCCTGCTGGGTCGCTCAGATCACAAACTGGTGAGACTTTTGCATTTACATACCTATGGTAAAAAACCACCCCCGACAATACAGTATGTGAAGAAGTGGTCTGAATAGGCCACTGAGGCGCTGCAGGACTGCTTCGAGACCACGGACTGGGATGTACTGTGCGAGCCACATGATGAGGACAATGACACCATCACACACTGTGTCACAGACTACATAAACTTCTGTGTTGAGAACACTGTGCCCACCTGGAAAGTACAGTGTTTCTCTTAACACTAAACCCTGGGTGACCCCTGTACTAAGGCCCTGCTGAAGGAGAAGAGGAGGGTCTTTCGATCTGGGGACAAAGAGGAGCTGAGGAAGGTGCAAAAGGAGCTGAAGAGGAGAATCAGGAAGGGAAGGCCAGCTATAAGACCAAGATGGAAACCTACTTGCAACAAAACAACGCAAAGGATGTCTGGAGAGGCCTCAAAACCATCTCACAGCAGAGGCCAGGTGAGGGGACCTGAAGCAGGAGACCAGGAGTGGGCCAACTAACTGAATCTGTTCTTTAACAGATTTGACTCTACTCCTCCCCCCACTCATCAAAGCACCGACCAGCCGGCTCTTTTTTCACACCACCTCAGCTCTCTGTCAGCCCCATCATTGCCCCCTGGTGAGCTCACATCTGGATCCACTGCAGTTCGTGTACCAACCGGGCATCGGAGTCAATGACGCAGTCCTCTACCTGCTGCACAGATCCCTGACTCACCTGGAGAACACCGGCTGTGAGAGTCATGTTCTTTGACTTCTCCAGTGCATGCAACACAATCCAGCCTTCACTGCTCAGGGGGAAGCTTGAAAGAGCGGGAATAGACTGTCACCTGGCTGCATGGACCATCGACTACCTCACCGACAGACCACAGTTCATGAGGCTTCAGGACTGTGTGTCAGATGTGGTAGTCTGCAGCACCGGGGCCCCACAGGGGACAATGCTCTCCCCCTTTTTCTTCACCCTGTAGACTTCAGACTACCACTACAACTCTGGGAGCTGTCACCTCCAGAAGTTCTCTGATGATACAGCCATCGTCGGGTGCATATCTGAGGGGGACGAGCGAGAGTACTGGACCGTCAACACTGACTTTGTCAACTGGTGTGAGCAGAACCATCTCCAGCTCAAAGCCAGTAAGACAAAGGAGATGGTCATTGACTTCCACAGGAGAAAGACACCCCAGACTGCACAGGTGAACATCCAGGGTCTGGACATTGAGATGCTGGAGACCTATCGATACCTAGGTGTTCACCTTAACAATAAACTGGACTAGTCAAATAACACAGATGTCCTGTACAAGAAGGGCCAAAGTCGTCTCCACCTGCTGAGAAGACTGAGGTCCTTTGGAGTGTGCAGGACTGTCTGCTCTGGACATTTTATGACACTGTGGTGGTACTCATATTTCATTCATCTTTTTGTGTACATACTGTTTTATTACTTCATAATTGTTATTTTGTGTACATACCTATTTTTACATACTTGTTTTATTACACACTTATTTTTATCACTTAATTATTGTTATTGTTATTTTTCTTGCACTTCTGTTAAATTTTCTCGTGCTGCTGGAACAGTTGAAATTTCCCGCAATGGGGGATCAATAAAGATATTCTATTCTATTACTGTTCATGGTTTGTCCCTATCTGCTGGCACAATGAGGGGAAGCATTTTACCCATTATCCAACATTCCTTTTTGCCAAAATCTACCACAGCACCATATTTGGACAAAGAATCAAACCCTAAGAGGTGCCTCCTCCCAACATCCATCCCCTTGCCCTCTGACCCTCTGACCCCCTGACTTGTTGCCCCCTGAGCTACTGCTCTCTCCCCAGGGTCCCTAACAGAGTTCACAGAGAACTGCATGGGCTTTTGCTCTTTGGTGACTGACTGCATACTGTTAACCAAGGTTTGGAGAACCTTAGTTCCTCTACAACCCCCAGCAGCACTTCAATCTGTTCCTCGCTCCTAGATTTATGGCACAATACACCCTTCACTTTAGCATCAGACGTCACATGCGCCTGTTCTCAAGTCATAAGAAGTTCCATTTCAGATGCAAGATCCATGGCCTCCTCTAAGGTTTTGCACTCCGGATGCTAATCCGAAAGTCACCGGTTGTAAAGTATGTTATAAACTGGTCTCTAGCCAACACCAGCTGTATGATCATCAGCTGTGGGATATGCTCTGTTTGCCTGCAACTCCCTTGCAGTTTCAGTGTGCAGGCGCCGATGAACACCAAAGCTAGCCCGGCTCCAATCACTATCACAGGGCTCAAAATATCGTCCCATAGCAGCTTTTAACAACACAATTATTTTTAGCCTCACTAGGAAGATCACTATAAATATCCCTAGCACAGCCCAAAAGCAACAGTGACATAAACTTAAGTTTCAACGGTTCATCCCAATTATTACTTACATACACACACACACACACACACACACACACACACACACACACACACCATCAAATCATAAAATGAGGGGGGGACCACACCTAGGGAGAATTAACCATTCCACCTGGAATATTGAATCATTTCCCACAACATTATCACACCACTTCGCTTCCACACTTCAGCCTAGACGCTAGTCAAGCGCAAACCACTCTAAGCAAGAAACGGTACCCTCTACCGGAGACACTGTAACGCATGCGATCTGAAAAGGAGAGAAACCAGAAGACTCTCCTGCCCACTAACATGCTTATCTCCCCTTTGACCCTCCCCTCAATCTTAAAACACATGAAGTTACGAAATAATCATGAAACATTCAATATAGTTTAAAAAACTCACTTAGCTCACCGGAGTTTCGGCACCGTCCAACTCCCCAGGGAACCAGCTTCGTTGGATGGCGGTAATAACCCTTCAAACACCAACGCCACAGGCGGAAAGCGGCGGCGTTACCTGGAGCGGCTCTGGCTTTCTGGATGAAGACAAGGAGCGGCGGCGGCCCATGACAATGGGTATCACTCACCTCTCAAATGATTGTCACACCGCAACCACTAGTGTTTTCTTCCATGCCCCCAGCCGGCCTGTGTCCACCTTTGTATTTCCTCAGCGTCCTCCCCTTCCCAACCAAACACATCTGTCTCCAATCAGTGGCTATCCCAAACCCCCTGCCAGTCAGTTCCATTACAATACTTTATATTACTACTACTACTACATTTCAAGGGCAATTTTTTTTTCCTATTAGGCATTTGTATTTAGGTACTGTACAGATTTACATAAAAACACAGTAAGAATCAACAATCAATGCATCACTATTCTGTATGTTCGTTTAACTGAGGGCCGCCACTCTGGTACCATTTAAAGTCATTTAGCACCTCCTAATGGACAGTTGGGGAAGCGTTTAGTAATGGCTGTTGCAGTGTTCATACCTTGGTAACGTTTGACCAGTACCTGTATGTACTTTTTGTTGGCAAAACCTGAAATGTTTATCATGTTCTTATTTGCTTTCCAGTTTATCCCAAAGCTGATGGATGGGGTTGAGGTCAAATCACCAAACTGGGAAAACCATTATTTTCTGGATCAAGCTTAGTGCACAGACCAGGCATTGCCATGTTGAAACAGGACAATATTTTTTAGTAAACTGCTGGAATTAAATTGGATTGACGTTAGGGTTCAGACTCCCTTTAAATAAAACATATGGAACCAAACCAGAAAAATCATAGCACACCAAGGATACAAACAATGGATCAACTTATCACATACTTTTGGCCATGTAGGCTCAGTTTCCCCAGACATGGATCAAGCCTAGTCCTAAACTGAAAACTATTTTTCAGTGAATATCTTAATTGGATTTTTCTTTTAGTCTTAGATGGGGTGACCAGGTGTCCCACTTTCTGAGGGACTGCATAGCATTTTGATCTTGTCCCATTGCCCCACATTGAGACAATGTCCCACAGTTTGATTTTGAAGGGAATACATGAGTTCAAACAGATTAATATCCAGTTTACTTCCAAATGAATCATATATTTTAACAGAATTTTCAGAAAATCTACATTTATATGTGTTCCCCTCTATTGCTTTTGTGTGAGTTTTAGTGTCAGTGTTGTGAAGGTCAGAATAAGATCAGATTAATCAATGGGACTATTTTAATTACTTCAACAATTACATTTATTTACTTTTTGATTCATTATCTGATAAATGTTTTTACCTGGACAATCACCCTTACAATTCCTAAAAACATCAATTTAAATCAACAAATGACTATTTTCAATTTTGTTCATTTTATGGCTATTTTGTTTATTTTGTTGACTATTTTGGTAATTTTTATTCATTATTTTCATCATTTTTGGTCAATTCTCTAAGATCCTATGGACCTTGGTCTGTAGGATTCTGTTCACAATAAAAATTATGAACAGAATTGGTGACAAAGGGCAGCCCTGGCAGAGTCCAACCCGCACTGGGAACGAGTCTGACTTACTGCCAGCAATGCGAACCAAGCTCTGACTCCAGTCTTACAGGGACCGGATGGCCCATAGCAGCGGACCATGGACCCCATACTCCCGAAGCACCCCCCACAGGGCACATGTGGACTGGATGGGCAAATTCCCATGCACCCTCTAGTACCCTGTAGAGGATAAAGAGCTAGTCCAGGTAGGCTTAATCCATGTCTAGAAACCCAGATGACAATGTTTATGGATGGATGGATATAACAATGGATCACAACTCATTAGTGGAGGAGGACAGAATAGCCCCTCAATGTTGCAGAACTACCTCTATTTTTGACGATTGGAGAACATTTTGCTAGATATGTGCTGTACTCTGATATTCAGGGTTCCCACACATCTTTACAGGCAGAATTTTTCAAGGACCACTAATATTATTTCCATGATCATTCACAACCTTTAAGTACATGAACATAAAGACTTCAGTTCATCATTGTATGACAATTAAATGCCAACCTTTGTCGTTCTCTAATCGTTGGTCTCACATTCACTTTAAATACTCAGGAAAACCTGTTAAGCTAATAAGCTATTTTCAAAGGACTGTAATAATACAGATCCAAAATTAGGCAACAAGGCACTGGTTTTAGTCAAATGATGACAACAAAAAGCCATCCTAACACCTAAAGAAAATCTTCCATTTTTTCCAGTGACCTTGTCTAAATCTGACAGGTTTGCATGGTCGTCCAGGGGCCTCCATGAAGAAAATTTTTAAATATCAGCTTTAAAATATGGATTTATAGTTGATTTTTGCATCAGTTAGTGAAAACCCACCTTAGAATTAATTAATTCTACAGCTCCAACAGTAATATAATTAATTTCACTGAAATGTTTGAAACCTCATAGTACTTGCTTGGTTATCAAGGAAAATTCATACTCATTTTGAAACTTGTGCTTTTTTTTTTCCAGTTCAAACTAGCATGAATAGTAGTGACTTTTATTTTAGATGTTTCTAAATCCAAAATTATTACCATGCAATAGAGGTTGTGTTAATTTTTCTCCATTTCTATGACTTATCACCCTAAATCTTACAAAATCTGGACCTCAAATTTGCAATTATATGATTGCACAGACTGATATCGTGATTACAATTGCAATTTGATTAATTGTGCAGGCCTAATGTTCTTTTCCAGGCCTCTTAAATTTGTTTAAAATTCCATGACTTTTCCAAATCTTTCATGGCCGTGGGAACTGGATGTTCTTGTTGGCACAACTTGTTAACAGACCACAAACTTGCCAACAACATTGTAGGAAAAAAAGGACAAGAACACAATGGAAATCTAAAGATTTATTTTGTATTACTTTATGTTCAGACAATTAGAAAATATCTTTTCTTTTCCCTGTCTTCTATTCTATTCAATGATAATACAAACACCTACTGCAAAATCTATCTACGTCAAAGGTGGTGAAACCTGCTCTGTAGCTGTTCTCAGAGCCGACCTACATACAGTCAACACCACAGTACTTCAAATGAAGGCTGGTCTCCTGTTTGTCTTCTGCCCTGCACTGTTTCTGTGTTCAGTCTGGAATGCTTTAACCTGAGGATGGTGTTGTTATGCAGACACATCGTCCATATCTCCAAACATACTAGAAGACAACAACAGCAAAAATGTAATGTGGAACATTTTGCCCAGCAATATGACTCAAGGTCCATAAGTCATACATTAAGACCATGGCCTGACTGACCTTCTAGGGTGGCCTACTAATGGGCAAAAATGATCTGTGGGCACCCGCTGACCCCAGAATTGTAACAATTTGGTTAAACAAATCTATGTAGGAATAGACACCATGTACACTTTAACACACAATGAAATAATCAAATCCTTGAACCTAAATGACAACTGGTCATTAGTCAGTGCCTTCCAAAGCAGCCTGGATGATGTGGTGCTGATATGTGTAGCACATCACTGCCCTTACAATTAATCAATAAAAAAAAGGTACAGAAATGATACTGTGAAACATTTCATCTCCGAGGTGTAGTGCTTGCTTAGGGGTAGGACAACATGGTGGCTGTGGTTATAAGAAACCAAGCCTGACTGTTCATGACAAACGCCATGTGAACAGTTGTCTCTAGTGTCCGAGTCAGCTACTTTGATGTTACATTACACACAATAACATCACAGCAGCCCATTCTTTGCTCCTACCAGACAGTTATTTGCACAGCTGAAAATGTAAACATCTTTCACTTTAAGTGGCTCAGTCTATTGGGGTGGTCTGCAACCCAGTTTGTACCTGAAAAAAATCCAAAAATGAAGTGTGCTAGAGAAGAGGAAGAACTGTATGAGTGCAGTGTATACAACTAGTAATTTTCCATTTAAAGAACAGTGAACAACATGAACAACTCTCAGCACAGACGGGCAATGTGCACAATTCCCTCGTTGTACCATTCATTCTAACAAAGCCACACAACAGGCAGAGCCGTTGTAGAAAGCTCTGCTGAGTCAGGAGGTTTTTCCACAACCTTTTAGCTATGAACACGTTAGCTCAGTTGGAACATAGGCAAAGGTGGTGCCAAAAAAACAAAGGACCAGGTATTACCCACAACTTTTGCCTGGAAAAAAAAAATCAACAAAGGAGAATCTAATCAAGATGGTACCAAGGGGTGGAAAAGGGCCAATTGTCACAGGGTCCATAAATGTCTCACTGAACTCCCCTGATATTTAACAACAAAGTAACAGATCATCACAGTGCAGCCAGCAGGTGTTGGGCATGTTTGGGGTAAATTTGCATCAATCAGAGCAGAACTAATTTGGAGTATCCACACAACCACAGTGTTGTCAGTACCTTTCCTACATGATGCCATAGAACAGAACTGTTCAACATAAACACAACATTCCAGACTGAAGAGGCAGACACAAGATTACAGAACAAATGTAGTCAGAACTGACAGGCAATATGGTAATTGTGCTAGAAATCATTGAGCCATGAGCTAACCTCAGTAACGACTACAAAGTATATGTGCTTGTTTTGACAAAAATAAAACTCTACACAGACATTTTCTCTGCAGTTAGATGGACAGTAGCCTGTCTCTTCTCTGAGGTAGTAAATAAGTAGAAATATCAAAGGCAAGTATAGAAAAAAAGCAGTTGAAAGTGTACTTAAAAGTTGAGTTTTAAACATCTCCATCTTCTACAGTGATAAAAACTGCTCATCTGTTACAGGTTAGAACTTCTAATGATTTCTGAAGAAAAATAATGACATGGTAGAGGTAGAAAGTTTGACTGAATTATAATGTCAATGTCTGCCGCTAGACAAAGTTTAGATTTATAAAACCTACCTTTATAGTTTTAATCTAATGGCACAAGTAACCGCCAAAATAACTAGAAGCAAATACAAATAAAAACATAAACCCACATTTCTGCATGTTTGAGGTACAGACCAAATTCATCCTATTTTTTGTATGTCGTAAGTGCTTAAACCCAGTCAAGAGATTAGACACTCTGAGAGGCACAACAGTAGAAAATTAAGACATCTTCAGGGATTGTGACAATGCTAGTGAGTGAAGTCCTTCAGCACAGCATGAGGAAATTAAGGAAGAGAGGAGAGATAGGAGCATCTCTCAAAACCTCTTCTTTCCAATATCGCATCAATCACTTGCAGCAGAGGGGGTTGGGGGGCTCCATCTCCAATATACGTGAGCAATTTCATGAGAGGAGTGTCCGTTACTGAAGGCTGCTGCTCAGGGCCCATCTGTGGAACTCTGGGGGAAAAAAAGAAGCTTGGAAACAGCAGCAGCACAAAACACTCGCTGCTCCTCATCTGCTTCCCGTCTCTGTCTTTGCCGAGCCTCTACAGCAAAAGGACCAGGACGGAAGAGGGACGTGCCTCTAGTCTCGATTCTGTTAAGAAACCTATCACACTAGATCCAGCACCACAGCCATGCAGGAATGGGTGTCAAAACTAACAGGAACATCAATACAAGTAGGAAATGGGTACATAGTGCTATGGAAAGGCCTTTGTAGAATTTAGCTGCATCCTATTCAAACTCAAGTCAGACATTTACAGCAAAGAGGTCACAGTTCCACCTGCCCAGACCCAGTGGTCCAACATGAAAAGAACAAAACAGAAAATGAAATACAGTACTGTTCCCCAGTGCCCCAGGACACATCACGCAGTCAGGGTTATCACCTCCCACTAATACCATCTTTACACCAGAAATTAGTGCCTGTTTATATATTTAAAATGCAGGTCAAGACACTCCAAATAAATGATTGACTTATGTCACACTGCCTGTAGACTAATTTGCCTTACTGTTTTTTGTCATGTTTGGTGCCCTGACTGCACTGGAAAAGAAGGAACAGTAGATTCACCTTGAATTCTACAATATCCAATATTCCTGCCTGGCTATTTACATCTGGAACTTCAGTGTATCATAGCATCACACTGGAAAAGGGGTGAAAAATTGCATGTACACACAGGTGTCATGTTTCCGTCATAGCCAGAGCTGGAATTGGAAAAATCCCTGACTACTGTAGACTGCAGTCATTTGAGCCATCAATAAATGCCAGTTGTTACAGATTGTAACTTTCACACTGAATACAAAAGGAAGAGGTTAGTGAGTCTTTTGTCCAGTGTGAAAGGGGTTTATGGATGTGGAGAAGATTGGATGAGTTTGCTTTATTTTGATCTGCCCATTTCTTTCCTGAAGCCAAAGCACTTTTCTGTTCTTGAGTAAGATATGGCGGATGATCAAACAGGGGTCAACTACAATAATTAGAATTGCAGAAGATTCAAATTATTCTTCTTAAATAAGATTTTAGGGAACAGATAGTGGCAATAGGTGTGTTTCCATAGACGTATGTAATGCTCATTTTTAAGTTTCGCATGAGAAAATCTTTATGGACAACAAAAAAAAAAAAAAACAACCTTCCCCAATTTTGCAAAACAAATTTTCTCACTTGCATGCAGCCTAGGTTATTTGTTCCAAACCATCTTAAGCAAAGACGGAAACTAATCTGTGCTCAAACACAGTCAATCAGCTAATGCTAGCTAGTGAGCTAATCACAGCTTGCCAGCCCAGTCACAGAGATTGAGGGGAAATGACATGAGAGAATTGAAGTCATTTTAAGTCGATTCTGTTTAAGATTAGGTGGGTTCCCAACCAAATGTTCATTTAATATAGAAAAATTGAATCTTCTATTTAATTTGTGTTATATTAGATATTGGACATTGTTCATAAAACAAAAAATAATGTGTATTTATTTAATATGGTTTGTGAAAAGAATTTGTATTTAATGTACTCTAAGGGACAGGTAGCAACCCTGAGAGTAGTGACCTGGTTAGTGGTTAGACAAACACTGTACCGAAACTTCTCGGTTTGACCTTTAGATTGGCTCATTGGTTCCCTGCTGCAGTTGGGCCTGTGATCCATTTGTGCTGTACTTTTTTTTAACTTTTCACAATAAAATCAAGTGGCATTCTTCCATCTAAAAAGATGAAGCTGAAAAAACCTGATGGACATGTCTGTCTGACCTATTAAGTTGGAACCCACAGACAGCAGTGGGGGAGCAGCTTTCCAACCTAAGAGACCTTTAAAGGTCTAAGATGCTAAAACTGGAAATTAAGTGCATTTACTCTAGAAATGCTGTATAACACAGCAAAACAAGGGAATTAGCTTAGTCACAATTAACTTTGTCAGCTTGTTGTGACCTCACAACTGCATTTTAACAGTTGTCATAAGGGCTGCCTGTAACATTGTTCCAGCAAGGATGTCACTTTAAATCACAATCTGACATGCCTCAAATACTTTAATGGATAGCCCATGCTGGTTTACAGTATTGTTATTACAAGCTCCCATCAACTGTTATAGAATGCACTTACAGACAATTAAAATGGGCCTAAAGGGGGTCACACATAGGGTCAATGACTTTTTTCACTTGTTAATCTGCTGGATACAGGATATACTGGTGCTGCACCTGTGTCAAGTTTGTTAAGTGCATTCACTGTTGGTAACAGATCTGACTTAGCAAAGTCATTCTCCATTTGGTTGTAATGAGATCATCTACATTTTTTTTCCAAACGTTCAAGCATTATTTTTAAATAATGAGGTAATACTGAAGAGGTGATTTGTTGTGTTCAACAAAAGACAACCAAGGTTAACATTATTACCACTGGCTAAAGTTACATATTACTTCTTAAAATAAAGTTGTCTTTTTCTCATTTTAGCCTTTTCACGAAAAAGAGTGTGGGGACAGAGCTGCTTACTGCTGAAAGGCCTGGTAGTAGTGAGGTAGGGAGCTTGAAGTGCTCATAGTAGGACTGCTGTAGGCCTGAGGTAGCTGGCTGTGGTTGTGGGCTCCAGCACCCTGTGGTACATGAGCCTGGGGAGGCTGGAGGAAGGAGAAAGGCCCTGGAGCCTGTGAGGACAGCCCAGTGGAAGAGGATGGAGAGGAGGTGGAGCTGGTTGTGGGTGGATAGTTCATAACTAACCCTCCCATCCCCATGTGGGTGCTGTACGGTGGCAGACTGAAAGGCAAGAAGCCCAGCAGAGGCCCAAGGTCCATGTTAGTGGTGCAGGACAACTCAGTTGAGGAGATAGCGGGGCTCCTGGATAGCAGGTGGGGGTCTCCACCAGCACCCACCCCTTCACCAAGCACCTCCCTCTGAGGAGAGGCAGAAGTAGAGGTAGAGGAGTTGACTGCACTCAGGTGAGGTGGTGGTACACTCTGCAGGTCCAGCAGGAAACTGTCCACGTCAGTGCGAGGATATGAGGTAGATACATGCTGGTACCGGCCCATGTTGCTGTATGGCTGCTGCTGTGGTGCCGCCGGGTGCTGCAGGTGATGGGGGTGAGTGGAGGGGGGGGGCATGTGGCGACCCACACCCATGCTTGAGGGCAAGGAGCCCTGCATCAGGCCATGAGGATGGCCCATCCCTGGGACAGGACTGGCCATGGAGTACGAGTTGTACATGTCCCTGGAGAAGGTCTCAACAGGTTCCTTGGAGATGGAGCCCATGTCAGAGGTCACAGGGCTGGGCTCCTCTTTCACTGGGCACTGGGTGGCAGGGGTGGGTGTGGCCACAGGAGTGCTGGGTGTACCAGGAGGCATCAAACCTGATTCCTGTGCGTGGCTCTTTTTTAAGTGGCGGGTCAGGTGGTCTCGACGACCAAAGCGCTGTGCGCAGCGGGGACACAGGAAGTCACGGCGGCCAGTGTGCACCACAGCATGACGCCTTACATCTTTGCGAGTGTAAAAGCGTCGATCACATCTCTCACATGAGTACTTCCTTTCTCTCACTGGCACAGTGGCGTTAGTGTTGCCCTCTGATGGTGGTGGCCTGTCAGTATGGCTGCCCAGGTGCTCCAGCAGGGATGGTGCCCCCTCAGAACAGGGCAGACCCGCTGTAGCGCTGTGTGCTGCCACCAGGTGTCGTCTATATCCGAGCTGGGTGTTGTACTGCTTGCCGCACTCCTGGCAGTGGAAGAGCTGCCTGCTGGCTGCGTGACTCTCCTGCAGCTGGCTCTTTAGATGGTCCTGCTGGTGGAACATGGTCTAACAGAAGGAACAATACGGACTCTGCTGGTGCACAGGGACCCTGGCCAAGAGCCTGAGCAAACACAGACAAGACTCATGAGGATTCCCCAGAGAGCCGACCATCAGCCTACAGATCTCTGGTTGTTTTGTGAATTTCGAGTGCTCAAGTTAATGCTAAGTGCTGTTTGTTGACTGTGTGATGGTCTCTTGCGGCAATGACTAGTGGTCTGTCCCGACTTACTGGGGCAAGCCTGTGTCCAGCACTTGGTTTCTGTGACAGCAGCTGCCATAGCAACCCCAACAGGGCTGCTGGGACGAGGAGCTTTGGAAGCTCTGACTGGGTCTGTGTTTCCTGAGAGAAGCTCTTGTATTGGCCTGTCGTCTGTTTTAGTATTCAGCAGTCCTCAACACCACAGCAGCTGAATCACAGAGGCAACTCAACATCTTTATAGTCCTGCAAAACACAAAATTAATATGAGAAAATCATAACTTGATGCAGTGAGAGTCATACCAAAGAGCTAAGTATAACTCACATATTTGACTCCACAGGTCTGCACAGTATAGTTAATATTTTATACTGACCATTTGTTCAGTTAAACCCTACTCACATGTTTCAGTGATAATTTTCCACATTTTCAACTTACTGCCCATTTTACTGCACTCCATTGTGCAAGCACAACACATTCTTTGATCATGCTCATATATACATTTAGCTTCTGGTTTTACAACAGAAACCAATTTGGCATGTGTTAGTAATGGGATTATTAGACCATACAGTATAAACACACTATGTTTAAAATAATTTAAAAAATTGTCTGTGTTAAATATGATAACACAGATCCAACGAGGAAATATTCTGCTTTACTGTTTCATCTGAAGAAACATCCCCTTACTTCTCTCAATAACTTTAAACTCGTATGCTGGGAAGCTTTGGATTTATAAGATTTTTGTGTCATTATTATCAAGTATCTTAATTTATCAGATATAGAAATGACTGAATTTGCCAATAGCACAAATTTGTGGGTTTGAGGTTATTTTATTGTGTCAGATACATACTCAAGCATTTAAATTGAGTATGTATGAGTATTAAAATGATACTACAGAATAAAACAAGTTGTAAACTGAATTATGTGACTTAATTGTGATGAAACACATCAGGGCTGGTGATAATACACATATTTGGCAAATGTATACAAATTTCTGCATTTTATAAGTGAAAATGGCAGAACATGCCAAAGTAATGGCACATAACACACTGTTATTGTCTTTAATGTTATTGTGAGAACTGTAAAATTATGTTCAATGTATTATGAAACTGTAGTGGGACAAATTAGAATGGCAAACCACTACAGTATATCCACTGTGCTAATACCACATATTTCACTACATTATGCCACCAAGATTCACCGCAGGGACAATTTTTTCACTGCAACAAGCCTACATCACACTCAGAACACAGATCACACTAATGGAACCAATTTTGGCTTCATAAAACTGCTGAAATTAAATGAACACTGTCTGCATTGTCTCTGTTTTGTAGAGCATACATACATGTCCATAGGTAATCATTAGGGATGTGCATACATAATCAATTACTTGAAACGATACGCACAGGCCACACTTTTTTTTCTCTTTTTTTTTTTTTTTTTAAGAGGTGACTAATTTTTATTTGGGGTGGAAGGACATTTATGTTTTACGCAGAACAAATGTTTATGGCACTGTTTCTGCCAGAGAAGATGTTGGCAATAAAACAAAGCAAAGTATGCCATTATTGTACTCAACTGGACAACAAGGTTGAATGCGCATTATGTGGAATGAAGCTGGCATTCCACAGTTCTACCAGCACGATGAGGAGTCCTTAAAAAATGTCACAAAAATGTTGAGCGTCAGCAGCAACAAGACCAAACAGAGCGACAGCGAAAAGTTTGTGGAACCCAAATACACTGTGCCATTGCAGAAGACCATTAACGGCCAGATTAAGAAAAAGTACAGTGAGGCAGCTACTGCTCTAAAAAAGTATTTGATGGAAGTAGCAATAACAACCAATGCATGGACAGCTCTAGTCCAATGTCCACATGTTCTTGGGAGAGGTGTGCACGCAAAGAAGATAGACCACTTGTCCAGCAGTGGAAAAACCTCACTGATGGCAGTTATGGCCAATTAAGGACGCTCACATGTTTAAAACAATACTCATTGTGTTCCACTACAGTAGAGGGTTTTCATCAGGAGATATGTGGCTCAGAAAATTAGCAATCAATATATTTTTTTCCTACAAGAAAGAAATACTGTACTTAACATATTTCTCTTTACATAGCATATTTCTTTCTGCTAGAAATATGTTACGTAAAGTCTGAAAAGGTGTTTAAAGTGTTGGAAAAAATGAAACGGTACACTTGTGGTTTACCCCACTACTTGGCTGGTCAGTTTTTTTTTTTATTGTTATTGTTTTGGTTTGGGTGGAGGGCACGACTAATCAACTAATTGTCTTTAGTTGGTTTGATTATTTGACTTCAAAAAGTCATTAAAATACCCATCCCTATAAATCATAAACCTAAACTTCTTACAAAGTTATGAATGAAAAATAAAGTGTTCACTTGACGTACACAAATGCACACAGATGTGTTTGCATTCAGTTTTTGTTTACTCCTCCTTCTAAAATAATTACTGGTCAATATCAATTATCTCAAAATGGCATCTGCAAGCACATACGTAACCATCTCCTAGGATCTGTCTACATGTGTATGTCACACATCAATGCAACAGTGTCCATTTATGAGACATGTGAGGACTAAAGTCAGGGGGGATTGTCCACTTATGAGGATGAATACATTGATGGGGTTAGTTTCTATGACATTTGTTGACTGCAATAAAAGTAATGGAAACTTGCTGGCTTTTCCAGATAAAAACTCGATGAGGACATTACGGTTCTAAGTTCTAACTCAGTAGACTGTGCCAAAATCACTCCATCATTCACTACATCTCAGACAACAGTAGTACTATTTATTGCAATTTGCTTAACTTTTTAACACAAGACCATGGAAAAAATTTTATGTCATAAAATTCTACATACATAATGACCATGAGTCATTACAAAAACATTTATTTCAGGTGCATCACACTGCATATTTGGTAAATATATATTTTTTTTTGAAGTGCTACAGAACTTCAAATAGCTAGTCTTCACTGCATATAAAAGTGGTAAAACTAAAAATGTACAATTGAGTTGTGAAGAATTGTGATCCAAATAAAACTGAATTAAATAAAGTGCTACATTTAGCTGTTCCTGCTCATCAAGCAAGTGCCATAAGAAAATATGAAGTAAAATAAAATGTTTAGCCAAAATCAAAAGAGCCCCTGATCTTCACAACACACAATTGTGAGCCTTTAAATTATTAGCTGTAAGACTTCATATTGTTAAAGGATTTTATTCTGTCGGCCATACCTTAATTACTGGTTGGTTGATATAACGTAATTCCTTTATCTAATTCCTTTTCCAACAATCATGTGGGTATATAAATTTATATTTACAGTATGCTCAGTGATCAGCTTTGATTGCTTAAGTCTGACACATGCATGCCTTTTGTATATTGTATAAAATACTGATAAAAGGATATTTGCCTCAAAAATTTGTTAATAAAGATCAACTATTTATTTCCTACAATTCATTCAACAGTTAGCAGCTCTGTGTGTCTTTGTAAAATATAGCAGGTGCAAATTAAAACAAGCAGCAAGTTGACTGCAGGGGGAGCAGTAGAAGACATCACCGCTGGTTGTATCAGTGTTTGATATATTCCAAATACTGTCCCCCTGACTGCAGGGTTTTGTTAAGACTATAAATTAATAACTTTCATCTGAGTAAAATTAAATCGGTGTATGACTGTGGCCTGGTCTGCAGCACTCTCTGCTGTGTCCATGTGCAGCTGAGTTCCACTATTATGTTAAATTTTGCCCTCTGCTGGATGAAAGTGTTCATTTCTTTCCAACTCATCTATGAGCAAACACTAAGATGAGGCAACTGAATTTGAATTATATTGATTGTGTAATTTAATCAATTCAAAATATTTTTTAAAAATGGTGACAGTTAAGTGAATTGATTTTTCCCCATCATTCACTATTCCGTATACAACAAACTGAATAAACAGTGTAACTAATTTAGTGTCTTTGTGAAAGCTGTGGATTCATGCAAGGGTAATTCTCACAATTTTTTTTTTACACTTTTTGCAATGCATTTTGAACCTAGATTTTTACACTCAGAAGTAAATATAGTGCACTAAATTGTAAATGTGCACTGTGTGCACTGTGAGCAAAATATGCTTAAATGATGCTGCTGCTAGCTTCACCAAATATTACAGCTTTTCTTCTTTTTTCTTTCAACTCAGCAAACTAATTACTGTTGTAAGTAATGTAAAGAGTATTTTTAAAGTGCTCTCATTTTACTTGGAGTATTTACTTTTATATTTCTAAAACATAGGTGCAACATTAAAGTGCCATAAAAAAATAGGCATGGTCATAAACATTAAGTAAACCCGCTAATAAGTGATAATGAAACAATTAGTTCATTAAATTATCAACAGAAAAATACATGAAAATAACATGCCATATAATTTACTGTTCCTTCACGATTACAAACTGTAGTTTGTTTCATTCAGTATCATTCACAGTCCTGCTGCCTGAAATACTCAATGTGGATTAAGTTGAAATGAAATCCACAACAAACGCCCAATGACTTAGGAAATTACTGAACCCTTTTAGAAGACATGCAGTAATTTTTTTTAACTTAATGTAAGTCTTCAACTTGAACTAATGGGCTTGCAACTCAGTCCCACAAAGTAGGACAGTCAAACAATTACTGAGAGATGGACTCCCAAATAGTTGGTATTGATCTATTGGTGGGATATGTTGAAATGGGAAAAACGCAGGGAAAAAAAGTTAACTTAATGATGCCTTTGCATCAGTTTTTCCAGGAGTGACGTGATGGGAGCTATTAGTGCCATCTTGTGGGTCCTCGGCACGGAGCTGAACGGCTACACCCCTAACTACATTTCTTCTACAATATCTTCCACAATGCTAGAGAAATGCCAAAGCGGGTTCTATTGCTGTGGCACCAAATGAACGGGGGGGGAGTGTCCGCATAGACTGCATAAGAACTTGCCTGAAATCACGATGTATCGACTGAAAGGGGCAGCGACACCGGGACATTACCAGACCTGAGTTAAATTTGACTCGTAGCCTCCAAAATTCGGCGGCGGGGACTTACATTTAGCTACTATTTGAAGTTCGTTGCACTACTTTATACCAAAGAAACCAAATAACTGCATTTGGTATAAATACAGATGAAGTTAGCAAGTTGTCCAAACCAGCATGCTGGTTAAAAAACAAAAGATTAGCGGTTCACCAAGTTGTATCGGAGTTTGTCTTGCGGGAGCTAACTCTATCGTTCAACGAGCAACGTTTAAATGTAACCCAGTTCAACAGAATCTGTTTCACCGAAACTTACCGATTGTGCCTCAGATCAGCTGTCCACCCAGCCTCCATTCCGTGCCCACATCGACATTTTAGAAGAAGTTTGAAAGATGTTTATTACAGTCCGGGCCTGGACTGCTGGGCGCCGCGCTGGAAGCCATGCATTCTGGGAGAGTGACGTCACACCCCGGGCTCAGTGGAACTCCAGCAGGAAGCACATTCTCAAATAGCCTACATTTTTCCTGAGTAAACAGAATACACTGACGAGGACATTTCTGTAGAACTGCAAATATATTTCAGGGATATTTTGTTGTCCGTTCTTACTCGGAACTAATTTTAATTTTAAGGTTTAAAGTTTGCCACGAGCAACCACGCGCTAGCCTACAGTTGGGCTATTCTACATCAAGTAAACAATAAAGCGGTCGCTCCATAAAGGTCTAAATCAAATTTGTTAACCCAGAGACCCAATCACATTACACGACTGCAGTAGTTGCATGTCTCCTACTCACGATAGGTGCCTAACTCTCTGTGTAAAATAGCTGGAAAAACACTATAAAGAGGTTATGTATTGCTACTAATTCATTTTTAATGTGCAAATCATACATATGGTATAGATATGTTACAATGGGAGAACATTTTGTTTACTGTTTATTTAAAAATTGGTCGTGTTTTATCTACCTCTAGCACCTGCTTCTTTTTTTACACTTCATTCCTTTAAAATAGCTGACAACAAAAATCTGAGTTGTCAGTGTTGTGAATGATGATTGTTTTCATTATCAGTCAGTCAACTGACTTTTTAAGTTAACTGGTTAAACTCTAAAATTAATAAGTTGTTAATAGTAGTAGTTTTTCTTACACATGCTTTGCTATGCTTTTGACAAATTCTAGACTGGCATTAGTGCTCATTATACAGCTTATAACATCTTCATAAGGAGTGTGGAAAGGGGTACAGGTGTTTCTGTACCTGCTCTAATATCTTTAACTATAGAAATAACTCCCTCTTTGTGGTGGTGCATTTCAAGGTGCCATACAAAAACATATTCAAATGATCACTCTCTAAACACTGACTCATATAACATAAACCTTTTACTGGCAAAACTGTTCTGAGATAAAAAAAAAAAAAGAGAGATTGCCTTCCTATATATGTTCAAAAGAGTTCATATGCTCAAAAATGTGCAGTATTTCTAAGGAGAGACAACAACCCTGATCATCTTTTGAATTGTGAGTATATTGGGAATTTATTAGAAAATAAGTCAAAAACATCAAGTTATAATATCTTATTTGATTGTAGTTTCCCTGGAGCCACGATGCGCAGTTTGTTTTAAATGGCCTTAACCAATGGCCAAAATGAAACTAATAAAATGACAAAACATACGTTTTGCTGTGACTGGGATAACCCAGTATGCATGGTATGTATAATATTCAATTTAGATTTTTAGTTCATGCAAAAAAATAATACCATAATAATAAAAAGCTTATCTTATCTTTCATCATCATTTGGCATATAAAATATCAGTATCAAAGTAAGTATCAAATAATAATCAAACACAAAGGGCCTTGCCATTTCTTTGACTCCTGCATTGGACATTAAAGGATAAATCAATTATCTAAGTCAGTGCAGTGCAATATTCTATATTTTTGTCTTTGTTGTTGTTAGATTTTCTTTGTTAAATAATCAGTTCACCCAAAAAATAATAGATGAGCATTAAAGTATGAGGCATTTCAATCACTGTATCATACTAAACAGCCCTATTAAATATGGTAAGGAAGCACTGGTGCTATATCACACATCTGAAGGTCTTGAATTTATTAATATTTCACATGATGTTGATTGTAGGCCATACGATGAGATGCTGATACTAATACATCATTCTCAACTACAATGGTGGCTTGTTGAATTTCATCCACAGCTGTTGAGTTTTTCAAATATCTTTTTTACTCCAAGCCCCCAAAATGAAATCCTACCCAAACCCTGGCTTGTTGAAGTACTGTTGAGCTGCATATTGAGGGGGACCTGGATCTCTTGAACATCTTGCTAGTCTTTGAACAAAAGGACAAAGTGACTGTGCATCATTTCATGACTTCATACTTTTACTAATGTCATTGCATTTTAAATGTAACAACTAACTTTGTTTATGTGTTTCCTGTATTCTGCACATATTATTTTATTGAATATAGTCTGTGATAAATATAGGATAGTTATTTGCTTTAGTCTGTGGTCACCATCTAATGGTACCATGAAAGAACTCTGTGGGTGTGTTAATGAGTAATCTGTGTACTAAAATGTGAAAGGACAACCTAAAATGCGGTACTCACTTAATTCAAATATTGTTATTTGTATGCACCTGTCCAAATGCACTATTTTCAGGCGGAGGACTTTTTTTTGTTTGTGTTGCATTCCTGCAGAGGATTTGACCTTTGACCTGGTTATTGCATTCCAGAGAGGCTTGTCCTGCTGCAGCACTACAGCTAACCCTGCACTCACTGCTTCTGAGATACAGAGAGATGTTGATGTGTGTTGAGCTAGCTTAAAAGAGGCACAGTGTACTGTAGTATTAATTATCAGAGACAAGCAAACATCACAGCACCGTGCCGAACTATAAAGGAACCTGCTGTTTTGGGACGTAGCTAGCTAAACTAAAACGTAGTTAGCCATTTTGCTAAGGAGCAAACCGCCACCGTATTGAGGTTGCTTTGTAAACGCACATCAGGGTAGCCGCAGACACCAGCGCAGAGGAAATGAAGGACAAACAAAAGAGAAAGAAGGAGCGGACCTGGGCTGAGGCGGCTCGCATGGTAAACGGTTTATCTTAAACATAAAACTAGCTGCACGTGAGTTATGTGTGGATTAATATGAGGCAAAGAGTCCAGATGTGTAGTATTAGGTCATTCTCCTCACGACTACAGCCTAGGCTATGCTATTTTACAAGGGAGTCATTAACAAAGCAGTAATGTGCTACCCAATAGGCAGGTTATATTTTGGTTTAAATTTTACCGCAAGTAGACACAATTTACATTAGATTCACGTCTTTTTGTGGGCTGACATAAAGAGCTAAAGCTACGCAGCATGCTAACACTGGCTAGCATGCCAAATCCACCACTCCAGGTCTGAGGTCTTTGTTTGCTAGGCAGGAAGATAGCTAACCCAACGCTAATCACCACCCGAGCAACCTAAATAACATATCATTTGGTAACGCTAGGACATTTTATACGGGTTGCAAGGACTAACCGTGTTGTATTAGATGCCGTGTTTAAATTCTAACCTTAATGTAACGCCCAACTTGGTGCAACACTGGTGTTGTCCATAATACATGCTAATATTAGCTAAGCTAATTACTAGGTTAACTGAGCTCTGTCATGTACAATAGCACGGGGGGTTGCAGTAAACTAAATTAACGTTAAGTCAGCTTGGTTTAAACAAAAAAGAAGCAGTAGCAGCAGCAGAAACAGTATAACCTCAAAGATCTGCATTAGCGTTAAAACAAATGCTATACGTATGCGAGCTAACGGGAGAATTATCTTTTTTTTTTTTAAGCAAATGGGAATATTGCACTATTAATTGTGAGGTTAAATATTGCGTACTAAATGACAATTACTGGAGTGTCGTTTGAAACCGTGCTCTGTGTGTATCGTAAGTGTGGGCATTGGGCTCAATAGCTACTCGAGTCTGTTTGGGCCAGATGGGTCCTTCAGTTCTACTCGTATAGCTAGTAGGCCTATAGAATGTAAACAAGTGCAGAGGCCCACAGTGATATCAGAATATCGAAAGATTCTACTTTTACTTAAAAAAAGACTACGTTCTACTAAATATGTGCTAATCTGCATTTAAATATACATTTAAGGGTTTTTATGGTTCGTCTGTCAGTTTTTTTTTGTTTTTCATGTCATTATGATAGCAATATACTACTTTCTGCAGTGCAATATTGTCCAAATAGTGATTCAGAGGGTGTAGTAACACAGTCTTAACAGTTTCTGTTATTTAAATTGTTGTAGAAAGAAGAAGGTTTAAAAACTATGAAATATTGCATGTGGGATTGAGTTATTAACAAATTAAAATATGTTTCATATTGTCTATTTTTCAAAGTAGCCACTAGTTTCCTTCATATGTACTTTGCACACTGGGCATAAATCCTAACCAGCTTCATGAGGTAGTCACCTGGAATGCTTCTTAGTAAACAGGCTATTTTGTCAAATTTCTTGGCGCCTTAATGTATTTGACATCATTTGTCAAGAACAGCTCCGCTAAGTAAAGAGAAACAGTCTGCTTATTTTAAGAATTGATGGGCAGTCTCCAGTCTGAAAAATGTACTAAGTTTCTTCAATTTCAGATCCTGTTCAGACCTGGCATTAATGTGCTTTTCTGGTGATCTGATCTCAAGTGGATGATGCAAGTATGTCTCATAGTTCAATTCAATTCAGTTTTATTTATATAGCCCAATATCACAAATCAAGATTTGCCTCAAAGGGCTTTACAGTCCGTA
>JAPQRN010000025.1:19998062-20016855 GCA_037367275.1 Coranthus polyacanthus | reverse complement strand
GTGTGTGTGTGTGTGTGTGTGTGTGTGTGTGTGTGTGTGTGTGTGTGTGTGTGTGTGCGTGTGTGCGTGTGTGCGTGTGTGCGCGCACATTTGCAGTGGCACTGCGCCTTTGGCCTGTCTGGTCACCATGCTGCACTCCCAGGTGAGGGGAGACAGAGTCAAGAACAGTATCTTCTTCAAGCTGCCTGGACGGATGAGCCTGTTCACTCTGAAGGTACACTCAGCATCCAACACCATTTACTCTCAGGACTTCACCATAGGCATTAGAAAATTGAGCCAAAAAGTTGTAATTAAAGGTTATATTTTACCTTACACCTTTGATATATATTTTGCTGTTCCAAACACAGCAAAACAAGAAGTAAAATAAGAAAATGGAGACAGAGGGCAGTGTCTCTGCAGGTAAATGCACCACCACTAGGGATGGGTACTGAAACCATGGGCTAAATAATTAAAGACTGGCGTATTGATAATCTCTGACGTGTTCATTAATTTCATCTGAAATGGTCAGCGCTTCACATTTTGTGCATTTATTAATGCAGACATGCTCTTTGCAGTGATATAATTGTTTTTATGGTAGATTTTGTCATACATGAGCAATATGCATTTGAAATGTGATTTTTTTTTTTTTTTTTTTTAAATTTGAAAGATCTGATGATGAACTGTAATTTGGTAAATATGCAACTGTGGATCTTGTTTTACAGAAGTTAGACATCTTGTTCCTTAGAACAACTGAAAATGTCATGCGTCTATCATGAATAGTTGGAAAGTAATGACTTCTTGAACTTAGCATCTTTTTCTGAACCACTCCTTTTTACATTTACACCCTTGTTTTCAAAGCCCAATATTTCAAAAACGAATGAAGAGCTACGGCTGAATTTTTTTTTTTCCAGTTCTCAGCAAGCTATAATTTGGCAAATATGCAACTGTGGATCTTCTTTTACAGAATTTAAAGCCATCTTGTACCGTAGAACAACTCCTGGAAATTTCATGCATTTATCATCATGAATAGTTCAAAAGTAGTAACCTCTTGAACTTGGCATGTTTTTCTGTAACACTCATTTTCAAAGTAAAATCAGCATCACACCTCATTTTCAAAGACCAGTGTCTCAAAAACCAATGAAGATATAAGGCTGAAATTTTGTGTGGTGTTTACTAGGACTAATTATATTAGTTTCTGAAAGTATGAAGCAAATCAGAGAAAGTCAGTTGGGAAGTTTTTGTAGAATCTGGTGGTTTGAGGTAGAATTACCCTTTAAGTAAACAGAGACCGTACAGACATAACACTCTAAACAATCTTCATTTAAGGTCAACAATTATGAGTCATAATTGTAAACATTTGTTTTGTATTTTTGTATGTACAGTACTCCCAAAGTGTCTACAGCCTTTGCACTTTATTTATCTAAATTATTTCACTGTAACTTTTCAAGCAGCTGCAAAAAAAACTGCTCTCTCACAAAACAAAACAAAGATACCAAGACCAAGTGTTTGCAGGGAAGGGACCATCTTTTCCTTCAAAATCTTACAGTGCATAGTGGAATGACCCACAGCATAGCTCCAAGCAGACAGCTGCCTTTCTAAAGGAGTGGCCTAGCAGTTCGCCTCATCTGAACCCAGTCCAGCACCTGTGGGGCATTGTGTGAAGTGTCCAGCATCAAGCAGCTCAGAGGTCCTCAGAGAAGAGTGGAAGAACATCCCATCAAAGACCTGTGTAACTCTTGTGAACTCAAGTGCCCAATACAATTGAGGCTGTTCTGAAAAACAACACAAATCAAATCAAACAAATCTCACAAAATATTGACATTGGTGCAGATTCTAAGTGACTGTGCTATCAGCATGTACCTGTTTTTGTAACCACTGTTTTCAGAAATCGTAATTATATTTTTGTTTTGTTTTCCAACACAGTTGACCAAAGTGCTGTACAATAAAAAATAAAGTACATAAAACAGCGCAAACAAGACATGAAGATACACACTGCAACAATTCATGCTGTGTCATAGGCCAAGGAAAACCAGTGTGTTTTCAAACGAGATTTAAAAGCAGACAGTGAAGAGACCAGCCTGATCTGTAATCACAACACGTTCCACAGTTTGGGAGCTATGACCGCAAAAGCCCTATCCCCTCTGAGCTTCAGCCTTGTTTTCAGGACAACCAAGAGCAGCTGATCAGCAGATCTTGGAGACCTCAAAGGAGCGTAGTGTGGAATGATTGATAGGTGGCTTGTTGTAAACTTAGTCCGTTTTTAATGAAACTCCAGTGCAGTACAAACTAACAGCAGTTGGCTGCACACACCTGTCTCTAATGGGAAGCGTCTACAGTACGTGCTGCTGTAATACGTGCTATACTTGCGCACACACATTGAGATACCGTAAGTATCACAACATATGCTCACACACATTTATTACCAGATATGACACATAGGGCTGAAGCAAATCAAAGAGGGAGGGCGGATATATTTGTTTAGGCAAATATATCACAGTGTCCACTGTATTATACATTTTAGGCCAGTGCCTCTAATGCAGCTGCTGGAAAGTTACAGTGAAATAATGTCAAAAGTGCAAAGGGTGCACTCACTTTTGGGAGCTACTGTAAATGCAAATAAACCCAAGAACATGATATTACAGCATTATACTGTATATCAGCCATTGGAAAGATCAGTCAATTATTAGTATGGACGGAAAAGGAAGCCCATATTAACTGATGTAATGCTAAAAGTATTATTTACACTACTTTTTCATTCAGATTATTTTCAACGTCTTTTCTCAAATGAACAGTGGAATATTAACTGTACCCTTCACTCGCTGCAGAAGAATGCCCTTCAGTGGACAAAGACGACAGCAGAGTCAGAGACGCCAATAGAACCAGCCAGTAGCACCCCTCCCCCTGCCTCCAGCAGCAGCCCCCCCACCGCCAGCTCTACTGTGGCCCCAGCCGGCCCCTCTGAGGCCACTGAGCAGGAGAGCTGCGACTCTACTGAGACCGCTGCTGCCGCCAGTGGAGACAATGATGGTAACACTATATTCTTCATACCCATCCATGGGTTTCTTGTCATCACTGATGTACATAGAGCCACAGACCTTTTTTGATGAGAACTGTTACCCTATGGACAACTCGCATCCTGACTGATCTGATCACATCTGGCCAGCTCTAATGCAGGTGTGAACCATAGACTGTATATAATTAGTGGATAGAGGAACCCTGACATCACCCATTACTTTCTGAACTGCTGCTTTAAAGCCAGTAGTTTGCGTTTTGGCTGTTGCTGCGTTGGCTTTTTTGGAGCCTGAAGTGACCATATTTGGACAAAAGGAGCAGAGCTGTGGGAGTGTGAGGGGTCAGAGTTATCTGGAAGGGGTCATGGGTGAGCTAATGCTAAATGCTAGCTTACTGACTCATTTAAAATGATAAACTTCTTCAGGTGTTGTGTAACAAAGTAATTTCATGGGGGTGTTAGTCTAACCTATTAACCACTACTACAGACCATCTGTCTGTGAGGAAACAATGTTTTTTATTAAATAAACAGAGGCTCTGAAAGTCTGACTTGGCAGGGGAGCAAGCTGTCATACACACAAGCCCAACACAGCAGACATCAAGACACTTATTAGAGTGAATGAGCGAATGAGACTGGAATGATTCCTGGGAAAAAGTTCAATGTAAGCCTGTGGGAGCCCGACCTTTTTGGAGCCAGCACCCAGCGATATTACACTTTACAATACTTTTGCATTGGTTTCATTTTGGAGCCAAAGTCCTAGTCCCTTGGTGTGAACGCACTCAGACTGCATTGAGAACCAATCGTTCACACCGCATTTGGAGGTGGTCTGGGCCACACAAACATACATTATTTTAACAGTCTGAATTCAAGGACTGCCCTCTCAGACGTTCTCTGTGTAAGAGAAACTCAACATGCCAACAGCTTTAACATAGTAACAGCTTTTAAAGATGTCAAGAATTTCAAAACGCACACAAAGCTATTTTACGAGTGCATCATATATGTAATGTTCACCATGCCACTTGTTTTCTGTTCACAGTTCACATAATCCCTTGGAAATTATTAACATATTTTACATGATAGTAGATTCAATTATCACTCAAGTGTAAGAAGGCAGATTAGAGGCTGTAGCACCAACCTAAAATGTAATAAAAAATTAATGTTACATAACTGACAGATTTAATAACAATTTACTTTCCACCATATCTTTCACACATTACTTTACCTTACAAATAGAGGATTGACCAGGCATCTACTGCTTTATTCATTCAATTTGGAAAAAAAGTTTGTTTTTTTTTAGAAAGTTTTCTCTTAGGTGGACTTAAATAATTGGGAAAAAGGCTGATTTACTCAAATCAAAAGGAAATCAAAAGCCTGGTTTTAATGGTAATATGAAATACCCCTCAGGAAAGCAGTCTGAGCTTTTTCCAAGCTGCTGTTATATGTCCTTTCTAAGATATCAACAGAACAAATGTGATAATGGCTTATTACAGCAATTGCTCTTATTAGCAATTTACTTACCTTACTGCATTGATCTGCATTGGTTGCATGTGGTGTGTTGTGGATACCATATCCATGTGGTAAATGTTAATAGTTTGTGTTAACATGTCAGGTGAAAGTGTACAACACAGGAGTTGTAAGTGAACTTTTTTTGTGCCACTGAAGCCTCAGTAGATGAGAGTTCATCCAGTGCGTCATGCTCCACGGAGCCCCAGGCCCCCAGCAGCCAGCCTCAGACTCGCCTGAGCAGAGCAGCAGGACAGCAAGGCCGCTCAGACTCACAAGGCCAGCAGGCTCAACATACTCAGCATGCTCAGACCAGACTGAGCCGCTCCAGACAGGTACAACCCACCTTGAACCAATCCTATGGTCACTCAATTACAACAATTCCACAGTATCAGCACTGTTTTTTTTTAGTGGAATATGAATCGTCTAACATCTGAAGCAGTGTCTGAACAAGTTTTAGTAAAGAGTTTAATGTTTGAAATTGATTTGAAGAGAAACAGGAGAATAGTCTTACATACCATTCTAACTGAGCATCTCATGTTTGTCATTTTTGCAGTCAGGGAGGCAGAGGAAGAAAGCAGTCATGATGCCTCGTGTCGTCCTTACACCTCTTAAAGTGAATGGAGAGCATGTCCCATCAGGTACACACGACTCACTCACTGTGTGTGTCCTGAGAACAACATCAGCACAGATGTAGTGTAGTTATTAGAATCATAGTGCGGATCCTGAATAGCCTGGCATCCAGAGCTTACCTAAGATATGGAAGTGACTAAATACAGCTGGTAGAAACTCCTAAACAAAACAACAAAGCAGAATGGCGTTGTATTGAATCCATGTACTGGCAATGTGAAGGCTGGATGTCCTGTTAAGTCATGGTTTATGCTGTGGCAGGGCCCATGAAGAGGAGTCGTGGAGGGGTGGATGTTGACTTTGAAACTCCGGGCTCCATCCTGGTCAACACCAACATCAGGGCCCTGATTAACGTGAGGACCTTCTCAGCCTTCCCTGCCCACTCCCAGCAGCAGCTGCTGCAGCTGCTGCCTGAGGTTGACAGACAGGTAAGATCCTTACTGTTCAGTCTGTACTGATACTACTAGGTGCTGGGTATGCTAACTTTTCAGTACAGATACCTTGGCTACAGTGAAGTATCAGCTTCTAAACAATACTTTTTCAATACCAATTTCCCATTCAAAGAAAAAATAAAAATAAATTTACAATACAGTAGGGTTGGGGTATATTTGTCTAAGTGTATAAACTGTTCTTATAGGGATATATTAAATGACTATTGCCAATGTAGAGTACAAATGGTCTTGAAATTTTTTAAGCTGTTGGCATCAGCATATTACTTTTCTCGCTCTCTCCTACAGCTGTCAACCTCTCACAGAAACACACTTCAGCACTAAGTTTATGGTTAATCAGTTTTAACCAGGCATTTTTGTAGCGTATTTTGCTGCCGCTGTGAAGTAATGACATGAAAAGAAGTTCAGATCGTTTCCATAGCGATTAACTTTACTATAAAAATAACCAATCACTGATGATGAGCTCAGTGAGTGGAGAAATATTAGAGTGAGAGGACTGCCTGCTGTAAAGCAGTGAGTTTGCACAGTTGTAAACAATATTTTGTTAATGCAAACCTAAATGTACTTATTATAGGTCCTGTTATTTTGTAGAGCAACATGTCAACCTTTGCTGGACCTGGCCTTAAACCAGTCCTTCTTTCCTGTTCTGTCTCCACTTACACTTTTATAACACATCTCTTGCGAGTATTAGCCACTGCCTGCAGTGTAGATGAGACACAGTTGTGACAGTTTTCAATTAACCATTCACGCAAACACACTTCAATTTCCTGCCTGTCCCTTCTCATCTTAAATTTAGAAACATGTTTTTGAGCACAGCCACAGGCCACACTGCAGTCTTTACTTTACATTGATTTGAAGCTTTAGATAAAGCAGACTTTTTCCCTCTTCCACACATCAGGATTAATACAGGGATTATTGTCATGCACAGTTGATGTCACTGCAAAATGTTGTTCTGTTCGGTTGCAGATTGGACCTGATGGTATGGCCAGACTGAGCAGTTCAGCTCTCAACAATGAGTTCTTCACCCATGCCTCCCAAAGCTGGAAAGAAAGGTTGGCCGAAGGTGAGTGATTCCTTAATTTTCTTAGACCCTCAACACACATTTTATGACGGGGTCTCCAGCTCTCAGGACACTGAGAGCTCACTTGACAAAATTAGTTATTCATGTTTTATATCATAAGTAACATTTTACTCACATAGCTGATCTCAGACCAACTGAATAAGCTGCTTTTGTGTGAACATTTACAAAGTGTTGATATCCAACAATCACATTGTCATGCTTTTTTTTAGGGCTGTACCAGCACTGGAGATAAGTCTAGGTCAATCCACTACCATTCTGGAATCGAATTTAAACAAATCACATTCATGTCGGGCAGGGCTAAGGTCAGGATGGAACGACAGTGCCTTTGCAGAGTAGTGTCTGGGGAAACATTTGCATGTGGGGAAGCAAGCTGTGATATTAAGATAAAAAAGATGTGTGTTATTTTGATTTTGTACCTTGGTTGAATATGAAATGAGCTTTTAGTCATGTCATATCATGTCAAATCACTTGTCGAACAGAATTCTAATTAATTTTCAAATTTAGTATTGTTTTATAGTTTCAAAATTCTATGCCAATAAATTACGTCTTAATGGGGTGTATGTACATAATTAAACTGTTTTTGAAGTTAACAGAATAGACAGTATTATTAATCACCATTATTTGTATGACAATTAATTGTCAACACAAATTTCAGTATCATGACAGCTCCACATGAAGATGGCAGAAGGAGAGAGAAGAAGAGGATGCCAACTGAAATAGCCAGACTACCAAATGCAGTAGAAACTCACCGCTTGCTTTTTTTTTAATCCCATTACTATTTTGGTACAAACATTTCCCCTCTGGTGTGCAGGTTAGCCTTCTGATACAAGACAGCATGCTGCACTGTTCTTATCCTTGTGCTACACCATTACAATGTAGTCAGTTTAACACCTATGTAGATTGTTTAGTCTCCACTCGGTGGTCCCACTCACAGTACTATCTGATATGCTATTACGTGGTGTGTAACCAATCAACACTGAAATGAGAAAAGAACGTTTGTGTAAAATGAAAACTCATATTGTATTGTACTTTCTTTCAGTTTTATGTTGGAAGCAAGTTTTATGTTGGAGTTATTCTAAAATTTAACACCAAGATTTTTCATTTTTACCATAAATGTGGTAATATTGTGTATTAAGTATTTTTTAAATTTAATTTCTTTAAGAAAAATATATAGTCAACACAATAGTACTACAACATGAGAAATAAATACCAAAATTTGAAAGATCTTTTGTGCTTCAATGTGGAGATACAGTGGGCCAAAATTGCTCTGACAATTGTTTTTTATAGTTTTTTAGCAAGCTCTAATTTGGCAAATATGCAACTGTAGATCTTGTTTTACAGAAGTTATGGACATATTGTACCTTAGAACAACTGAAAATTTCATGCATCTATCATGAATAGTTGAAAAGTAATAACTTCTTGAATTGAGCATCTTTTTCTGAACCACTCCTTTTTACATTTACACCCTTGTTTTCAAAGCCCAGTATCTCAAAAATGGCTGAAATTTTGAAAGTATGAAGCAAATCAGAGATGGTTAGTTGGGAGGCCTGTGGTGATTTCACATGGACTGACCCTAGTCTGTTGAAAAACAAGGTGCTGATCTTAGCAGGTGAGGGGAGCTGAGGCAGATTTATACCTGAAGCTCCAGATAGGACAGTTGTGGAGCTGCTTTTTTAACAATGTCTTTGCTTTGTTCAGGTGAGTTCACCCACGAGATGCAGGTGCGCTTCCGACAAGAAATGGAGAAAGAGAAGAAGGTTGAAGCATGGAAAGAAAAGTTTTTTGAAGAGTACCATGGGCAAAAGTAAGAGCCAAACTATTATTAACCCATGATTAGTTGATTCAACATTATTAACAATTATTATTCATAAAGTCCTTATTGAAGTAAATCTTAATTTTTGACTGCATATTTTCAGTAATGTTTCCATTTCAGGTATGACCTACATCACTCACAGGCACTGTGTGAATAAGACAGAAGTTAGTGTTTCTACAACATATTTTCTGTGCCTTTAGGTCTGGCCTGACACGAGAGGAGTCCCTGAAGCTCACCATGACTGAAGCCAGTGAAGTTGCAGCCAGTGTGCTGGAAAGTGATGTCTCTGTGGTGGCCACTGGTGCACCAAAGAGACGCAGTGTGGGGCGGCGGAGGAGAGATGGCAGGATGAGGAGACGCACCAGAGCTGACCTGCGGCGCCGAGCACGCCGGACCCTCTGTAAAGCTCCTGCGCCAGCCCTGCAGGCAACAGAACCAGCTGAGGCTGGCACTGTTTTGGAGACCTCAGCTGTCTCCATTGGCTCTCCCATGTCCGACAACACCGTGGTTCAAGGCGAGGTGGTACTACAGGCTGAGTGTGGTGTAGAACTCCCAGTCGAAAGCACCTCCATGGAGCCAAAGCCTGCACCCACTCCAGAACCAGTCACGCTGCCAGCCCCCACTCCTACTCCCACTCCTAGCCCCAGCCCCAGCCCAGCCTCCACCAGCGCCAACGAAGAGCCCGAAGTTACAGCTCGACTGCTCCCCGAAGAAGCTGCACCTGCACTGGCTTCCACCTCCTCCCCATCCTCCTCATCCTCTTCTTCTTCATCTGCCTCTTCACCTGCCTCCTCACCCTCCTCACCATCTGATAGACAGACATTTGCTGCAGGCCTGGACTCTTCTTCATCGTCTTCAGCATCGTCCAGTGCTGCTGTCGCTGCCGATCCCCTAGATGACACAGCCTCAGTTGTTACCTCCATCACAGGGGGTACAGCCACTAGTAGTCGTGAGAGCAGCCCCTCAGCCAGCCCTGCTACCACTCCTGCACCCAGCACCCAGCTCAAGGAGCAGAAGAGGAGGCCAGATGAGACTCAGGCCTTTTGCAGCTTCCCCGAAAAGAGGCCACGGCTTGATGATCGTCAGTCCTTTCGTACCACAATTGACAGTGTCCGTTCAGAGAAGCCGCAGCCGACAACCGAAGAACCCAAGGTGCCGCCTATCAGGGTAAGAGTATGCTGTATTAACTTGAAGAATTTGCATGTTTATATAGGGCTGCAGAATATACACATTCAGCAGCAGAGTTGCATGGATTGCGATGTCCATGCAATCCTGACATCGCAAGGTCATGCGATGTCAGGACAAATGAAGTCCAACATGTCATGCTGCAACTTTTTTCTACTTGATACAAGTGGAAAACTTGCATGATTCTTCCCATCCCTAATCTACAAAAGACGTCTGTCTGAAAATGATTTTACTCCAATTTAATGGTTCTCGGATACATGGAGTTTGTTGCTAGTGAGTGACATGAGTATTTCCCATTACCTTGATTACCTTAAGTGAAGTGTGGCAGCCCACCGTAGTATAATTTGTCCCACCACAGTTTCATAATGAGTAGGGCTGGGCAATATGGTTAAAAAAACTCATATCTTTTTGGGTTTAATGATTATAACTCAATAATGTTAATAATAATGTTCTGTTAGTCACAGAACATTATTATTTTCTATATAATTTACATGTATGACATTTAAGCAGTTTATTTACAGCCCCTTTATCTGAGAAAGACTTGAGTTCTCATTGTCATTGTTTATGTGGGACAGATAGGAGTCTGTCAGTCTCTTAATAACATGTACTGCTGCCGAGATCTTCTGTTACTGTCCCGCAGTGTTGGTGTTTAATGAAGACAATAAACTGTAGTGCTAATTACACACATCCCAGAGTGACTGGATAATGTGACTAACCAAGAAATCACGGTTACAATAGTAAATATCAGAAGGATCTGTTCCTGTTCCGATATATTTCACTCTACAAGCTAGGTGGTGAAATAAATGAGTCGCTGGTACCTTCGGCTGCAATGTTTTCATGGTGTAATTTGCATAAGCTGATCCATGCATGTTCTTTTAGGATTGAAAACTTTGCTCTTGGTTTTGTTTTTTTTTACCATTGTTGACTGAGTGTGGGGAAAGCTGTGGTTAAAAAAACCCCAAAAAACTCAGAGCTCCCCTGCTTTTGTGTTTGGTGTGATGAAACCAATTGTAGCATTACATTTAAGGTAGGATGGTTCACTCTAGGGATGTGCACGAATAATTGATTAGTCAAAACAATAAGCATAGCAGTTTTTTCCAAGAGTCGACAAATTTTTATGTGGGGTGGGAGGAGTTTTATGTTGTACTTCATAGAGACTATCATCATAGAAACTAATGTTCATGGTGCTGTTCCTACCCGAGTGCTGCATCTTCACTCTAGTTTCTTTGTGGAGCAAGCAAGAGACTGGAGCAGATGTCAGCAGTAAAACAAAGCGAATTATGTATTTGTTATTATATAAGTCTGGAAGAGTGTTTCAAGTGTTTAAAAAAATTAAATGGTATACTTGTGTTTCACCCCCTACTTAGTTGATCAGTTTATTATATTGTTATTATTTGGTTTTTTGCCAGGAGGGCACATGTTAAGAATGACATTACGACTAAACAACTTACATTGTCTTGATTATTCGACTTCTTGCCCATCCCTAGTTAACACTCAAAACATTTTTCAGCTGTAAAAATGTTTTTCTGTGCAGATGCACACTCATTAGTAATGCTTTTCCAAATAGCCCCTTTAAAGACCTCTAATGAAAACTCCTTTATTACTTTTTTTTAATATCACAATATGTATACTGTAAAAAAGTATTACAATTTCCAATGTCACACAGCCGTAGTTCTGTGTTTAGAAATAATTTCCCTGTTCAGAAAATTGTTGTCCAGATAAGGTTTTGACTTACTCATTCTCTCTGTCTAGATTCAACTGTCCAGGATCAAACCTCCCTGGGTCAAAGGGCACCCCACCTACCAGATCTGCCCCCGGATCGTGCCCCCCGGCCAGGGCTCGCGGCGGTCGGGGACGGGGGGCGCGCGCACTCTGGCAGACATCAAAGCCCGCGCCCAGCAAGCCCGCGCCCAGCGCGAGGCCGCTGCTGCTGTTGCAGCCTCTGGCGACGGGGCAACGCCGGCCGGGGTCGGGTTGCGGCCTGGTGCTGGGCTACAGGATAGCAACAATGGACGACGAGCGCGAGAGCATCCCGGACCTATCGAGCCCGGAGGAGGAAGAAGGGGGGGTGCTGGGATGGAGGAACAGGGATCGTCTGCAGGCCCTGATTCGTCTGGAACACAACTACTGCTTCTCAGTGTAGAGCCAGCTCCTCAGCCGTCCCCCTCCTTGTCCACTACCTCAACCTCTCTGTCCCTTGAGGCTCCACAGACCCCCAGCCCTCCTCAAGAGGACAACATTGGGGGGGCATTGGTTGGAGAGGAAGAAGAAGAAGCAACAGCAATCTGTGTTCAGAGTTCCTCCAATGAGACCGGAGACAAGGCAGTTGAGTCAGTGTCTCTGGAGTCTGACACTGTTTCTAAGCCTGAAGCTAACCAGGCTTACAGTCAGAGCCGGGCTCTTGAGTCTGCGACCTCAGAGAGGGCAGACCAAAGTTGTGAAAGTCCCCTACTGGCTCCAACCTCTATTCCAGATTCACTTCCCAGGTTTGGTGCTCAGGGTGTTGATGTTATTCAGAAACTGGCCTCCTGTCAGACAAAAGAGCAGGAACAGGGAAAAGAAACTGGACTCGGAGGTGTGATCCAACATGGGTCCCACCACATCAACCCCCAGGAGACACTGCCACACCCAGTTACAGAGCGACAGGCGAGTGCTTCTTCCCATCATGTGGACTCCTTGAGTGCCGAGAAAGATGATGAGGTTGGAGCTCACAGTGACTCGACTGAAACAGCTTCAGACTGTGAGAATGAAAGTCAGGAGGAGGAGCAACAGCAAGATAAAGACTGGTGCTCTCAAATGAGCAGCCAGAGAAACAGCCAGCTGGTCATTTGCAGCCCTACTCCTCAGAACCAACAGCCAGTCATTCAGGCTCATGTGTCGAGCCGCTTTGGTCAGACTGTCATTCAGCACTGTTTCCCCAATGGCCTATCCCACCCACAGCACAGCCGGGACCACCAGTCACCCCGGCTACAGGGGTTCAAGGAGACCAACATAGTGGTCAAAATGGAGCCTGGAGACGACTGCAAAGCCCCCAGACTGAGCTCCACTGAAGAGGAGGGCCGTGGGAGTTTAAAGCCCCCTGTCACTCCCCCAAACACTGCTGTAGCCTCTAAGAGACCAATCAGCTCAGTCAGACCAGTGTCAAGTGTCGAGGCCAACAACCCTCTGGTCACCCAGTTACTACAGGGCAGCCTGCCACTGGAAAAGGTTCTGCCCTCACACCCTGCCAACAGATTGGAGATCAGTCGTTTACCAGGGTCCCAACTAAGACCACCAGTAGCAAGGACCCCAGGGCCTCGCAGCAGGCCTGAGGTCTCACCCCAGTCTCCTAGTCCAGATCTGACTCCAGCAGCTCAGAGCCACAACAAATCTCCAACTGGCCGCACAGTCTCCTGTCTAATAGAGACCCCATCTATATCGCAGTATCAGTCCCAGCAGGCCGCGGGGGCTGTCCCAGTCATCACCTCTCTCCCACCCTCCTCATCTTCCTCCACCTCAAGAGGCAAGTCCGATCCCGGCTCTCAGCCTACTGTGGAGTCTGCAGTCAAAGAGTCTCCTGGTTCTCAGCAACCACAGGGTGCCACTCCAGACCGGGCCCTGCCGGGCCACCGAACCATGACAAACGGTCCCTCTCCTCCTCACGCAGACCCCTGCCCCGCAGAAGTGGTACCTACCATAAAGATCAACTGGCGGCCCCCACAGTCTCTACTGCCCCATTCTCACCCACAGCAGCTATCTCCTGGATCCTCTGTAAAAAATGAATCGGGTGCTCGGCCATCCTGCCAGGCTCTTGCCAAGTCCTCCCCCATTGTCCCTCTGAGTGTTACCAAAAAGGAGCCTGTGAACTCTGTGGATGGATACCTAAGTGGAGGGGCTATGGAGGGGCTCCTTAACATGGAGATGACATTAGCAAGAATGGCGAAGAAGGAGCACAGCAAAGTGATCTACTCCTCTGGCTCTCCCTCCCCCTCCTCCCCCTCCCCCTCATCGTCGGCCTCAGCCCTCCCTTTCCAGCTGTATGGGAAGCTGCCCAAGCAGGCCACTGCTGTGGGTGGAGTCAGCTACACGGCTAATGTGTCGGTGATGGACAACAGTGGTTTTTCTCGGAGTGTGGCAGATGGAGTGCTCCAGCTGCGGCCCCGCCTCACCTCCAGCCAGACAACCCTGAGCATCCAGGCCTTTACTGACAGTACAGCTGAAGAGGTGGCACTCAAGTGCTCCTGCCGCCTTAAAGCCATGATCATGTGCCAAGGCTGCGGTGCCTTCTGTCATGATGATTGCATTGGGCCCTCCAAACTCTGTGTGTCATGTCTGGTGGTCAGATAGTATGTTGAAGTCCCAGTATACTAAAGCCCTGCTGTCTGTTCAGTATCAGTAGCAGGACTAGGGGGCTCCAGGATTTACAGAAACCTGTATTAGGGTAGAGCACACAGGAGGAGCCTGACAGGCAAAATTGCCTTGTATAATATGTCTGTATTTTTTGTTGTTGCAGATTTTCAGGATTTTTTTAGCTGTACTGATATTATTATAATTATTATTATTATTGTTGTTGTTGTTGTTGTTGTTGTTGTTGTTGTTGTTGTTATTATTATTATTATTATTATTATTATTGTTATTATTATTATTGTGGATTTGGGGCATGATTGATTGTAAATTGTGCCTTTTTTGTTTTCTCTCCTCAAAAACATTTACCTCATCTTATCTTGCTCCACCTGTCATCATTTGGTGGCCATCATTGTTTTGGTCTCTTGTTTGCTCAACAAACAGGGACTTGTTGTCTCCTTGCGCAAAGAAATATTTTTTTAACCATTAAAATGAGTAAATTAAATTGTTTCACCGGTTTGTGTTTTGAGTCCCTTCATCGTTCCCTTAAATTCCAGGCCGTACACAGTTGAGCACATGGCTAACTTTAGTTTTAATTTCTGTCCCACTTATTGTACAACACTGTCTTATAGTACACAACCAAAAACATAAGGAATCTAAGTGAGGCTAAGGAGTAGTCTGTCTTGGATGAAAAAGTGCAGCTTTTTCAGTTGGCATTCACCTTCCTTCTGCTATCTGTGTGTTACCATTTTGAAAATCTGTTTTTTAAGGGAACAACAAGCTCTGAGCTGCATCTACAGTGGATATAAAAAGTCTACACACCCCTGTTCAAATGCCAGGTTTTTCTGATGTAAAAAAAATGACGTCAAGATAAATAATTTCACAACATTTTCCACCTTTAATGTGACCTATAATGTGTACAACATAATTAAAAAATAAACTGAAATCTTTCAGGGACGTGAAGTAAAAATAAACAACTGAGATAATGAGGTTGCACAAGTGTGCACACCTTATAACTGGGGATGTGGCTGTGTTCGGATTTAACCAATTCAAACTCATGTTAAATTGGAGTCAGCACACACCTGTCACCATTTAAAGTGCCTCTGATTAACCCCAAATAAAGTTCAGCTGTTCTAGTAGGCTTTTCCTGACATTTTTGTAGCCACATCTTCCAGCACAAGTCATGGTCCGCAGAGAGCTTCCAAAGCATCAGAGGGATCTCATTGTTCAAAGATGTCAGTCAGGTGAAGGGTACAAAAGAATTTCCAAGGAATTAAATAGACCATGGAACACAGTGAAGATAGTCATCAAGTGGAGAAAATATGGTACAACAGTGACATTACCAAGAACAGGACGTCCAAAATTGATAAGACGAGAAGAAAACTGATCAGGGAGGCTGCAAAGAGGCCGACAGCAACATTGAAGGAGCTGCAGGAATTTCTGGCAAGTACTGGCTGTGTCGTACATGTGACAATCTTCCGTCTTCTTCATATGTCTCGGCTGTGGGGTAGGGTGGCAAGATGGAAGCCTTATCTCATGAAGAAAAACACCCAAGCCTGGCTTAATTTTGCAAAAACACATTTGAAATCTCCCAAACGCATGTGGGAAAATGTGTTATGGTCCAGTGAAACCAAGGTTGAATTTTCTGGCCATAGTTCCAAAAGGTATATGACGGGAAGGTGGAAGGAATTATGAACAGTTCCAAATACCAGTGAGTGTTGGCACAAAACCTTCAGGCTTCTGTTAGAAGATGAAGAGGAACTTCATCTTTCAGCACGACAATGACGCAAAGCACACATCCAAATCAACAAAAGAATGGCTTCACCAGAATAAGATTGAGGTTTTGGAATGGCCCAGCCAGAGTCCAGACCTGAATCCGATCGAACATCTGTGGGGTTATCTGAAGAGGGCTGTGCACAGGAGTTGCCCTCGCAGTCTGTCAGATTTGAAGCAGTTCTGCAAAGAAGAGTGGGCAAATATTGCCGCATCGAGATGTTCCACGCTGATAGACTCCTACTCAAAAAGACTGAGTGCTGTAATAAAAGCCAAAGGTGCCGCAACAAAGTATTAGTTTAAGGGTGTGCATATTTATGCAACCAGGTTATTTGAAGTTTTTTATTTTTCCCCTTTTTAAAGTTTTCAGTTGGTTTGTCAATTGTGTTGTACAAGTTATAGGTCACATTAAAGGTGGAAAAAGTTGTGAAATTATTTATCTTGGCATCAGGTTTTACATCACACAAACCTGGCATTTGAACAGGGGTGTGTAGACTTTTTATATCCACTGTATATGCTGAAAATGGCACGTTTTTTTTTTTTCTGTAGGGATCTAGTCATTTTAATACCACGCTTCCTCATGCGGCACTTTTTACCAAGCAACTCTTCTCCCCACTCTATTTTGCAAAGGTACTGTCGCTGAGTCCTGCTCTTAGCATTGGCCAAGACAAGTGCACTTGGTGGGGAGAATTCAATTAGTTGCAAACTGCAACTTCCCCATTATATGGGATCACTTAACACAACCCACTGAACATTTTAAAGGCATAATATCGAAGATTTTTTTGGAAAACAACAATGTATAGATTTATCCAATATTAATCACTCTCAATTCTCACTTTTGACCCACTAGAAGTGTGTGGTGATGAATTCACTTGCAGAGACTCTGCTTCTTTTTCCTCTTGTAGTCTCATAGTCAGACCTATCTCCACATTTCTTTAGCTCTGTGCCAGTGCTGTAGATAAGTGTGGACTCCCTCCTTCTATTGTTCTTGAATAGGGACAAAAGTTATCTGGGTTGTTTGGTTAGTTCTTGGGCAGCGCTGAGCACAGGATGCTGCGATAGTGCATTTGCAACATAGTATCTGGAGAGAAGTTGATTTGGTGGCACATGTACACAAGGAAGCATGTAGTGGTATTAAAATGACTAAATCCCTACAAAAGAAAATGGAACGCTGTGTCTTTGTCAAAACTTGCCATTTTCAGGGTGTAGTTGCAGCTTGGAGCTTGTTCTTTCAGTTAAGTGAGGTGGACTTTAAAAGCGATAATGCAGAGATAGCCAAAGGAAGGAGAGGGACAATCCTGCCACTGTGCAAGAAGGAAATATTCACCCTTATTCCTACTGAGTACTTCTAGCAAGCCAGATTATTCCCCTAGTTCTGCTGTGTTTGAGACATTTGTATGGACCTTTTTTTTTTTTTTAAGTAGTGTGCAGCCAATAACGGTGCTTCAGAAAGGTATGTGGGTGGGACTCCTTTCTATGTGGCTGTCTCCTCAGGTGTATGTCTGTGAGACTGAGGCCCAATCCCAACCTCCACTCTAAGCCCTGATCACTAACCTTTCACAGACTTTTTCTCTGTCACATGGTGAAAGGCTGTAAGGACTTGAAATGGTATAAAAGGGAATGGGACAACACTACTGCATGTCACAACTCAAACACATGAGTGATGAAGACATGAGCTTAACTCCCTTAATCCCTTCAAGAAAACTGAGGTGGCATACAGCTCAAAATAAAATAATGAAAATTTAAATAGTAAAGCAGTTCAATGTCTCATACCTTTTTGGGTTTGAGACTTCTTCAAATAACCAATTTACTTGTTTTTGTAAAAACAGCATCATGAAGTAAAAAATAATCGTTGATGAATTGGTGTCTAATCACATGCTTACAGTCCTCTAATTTGATGGGCATCTATGAACCATAATGTCATAACACTATGAATTGTGGGTAATTCCCTCAGGTAAAGTCTGAAGAATTACATTTTTTAATTCAGTTTTATTTATATAGTGCCAGTCATAATGCATGATTACCTCAAGGCACTCCACAAAATAAGCCAGAGGCCTTAAATACTAAACAGAGAAGAAACCTAGCAAAACCTCGAAAAGCAGCTCATGGCAACAGCGGGGAAGAAACATTTCCTTTGCCGAACACAAACCCTCCCACAGAAGGGGGCTCCAGGTTAGCAGCCATCTGCCTTGACCAGTTGGGGTGAGTGGAAAGAGGAGAGAGAAAATAAAAGCATAGAGAAAAAGCAACAAATACACTGGGCCACACAGGCAAACACTGGGCAGATTGGAGGCCAGGAAAAAGCACAAAGTACGGGAGAAGACACAAAGTAAGTAACATATAATGATGACTCCCAAGGAGCCTAGGTCTATGCAGCAGAACTAAAGGAAGGGTCAGGGTCACCTGAGCTGGCCTTAACTATACCCTTTATCAAAAAGGAAAGTTTTAAGTCTAGCCTTAAGAGTAGAGAGGGTGTCTGCCCCCTAGACCCAAATTGGGAACTTGATAATTGAAGTCTCTGCCTCCCAGTCTAGATTTAGAAACTCTGGAAACCACAAGTAAACCAGCCCTCTGAGAGCCAGGTGTTCTGCTTGGGCTATAAGGTACAATTGGGTCTTTTGGAGCTTTATTGTTATGTATGTTAGCAGAAGAATTTAGATTCAATTCTAGATGCTACAGGGACCCAATGAAGAAAAACTAATTTTAGACTCCAGTTTGCACTTTTGCTGCAGCATTTTGAATTAACTGGTATTTTTTAGGGAGTTATTTGGACATCCTGAAAGTAATGAGATACAGTACTCCAGCCTGGAAGTGACAAATACATGGACTAGTTTTTTCTGCGTCACTTTGGGACAGGATGTTTCTAATTTTGGCAATGTTAAAGAGATGAAAGATGGCTGTCCTAGATATTTGTTTTATGTGTATTAAATAACGAGGTGAAGTCTCTGGATGTGCAGGGATTGTCGTGGCTGACACGTCTCTGCAACATCGCGTGGCGGTCTGGGACAGTGCCTTTGGACTGGCAGACCGGGGTGGTGGTCCCTCTC
>JAPQRN010000025.1:19976801-19997962 GCA_037367275.1 Coranthus polyacanthus | reverse complement strand
GCTTCCCTGCTTAGACTGCTGCCTCCGCGACCCGGCCCCGGATAAGCGGCAGATAATGGATGGATGGATGGATGGATGTATTAAATAAGTCCTAGTCAAAAACAACTCTCAGGTTCCTCACAGATGCACTGGATACTAGAGAAATGTCCAGAGACATGTCCAGATTATATCGTTAGGTTTTTGAGCCAAACACCATGACTTCAGTTATGTCTGAATTTGGGAGAAGGAAATTAGAGGTCATCCAGGTCTTTATGTGTTTGAGATACATGGAGTTTTACTACAGTGGAACAGTGGAAACTCAGGCCTTGTTTACTTGTGATATCACCTGATGGTAGAATGTATTGAGTAAAAAGAATTGGGAGGACTGGGTACATTTGTAAGTAGAGTGACCAGACAAACCAAATGTGAAGCAAAGAGTGTTGCGTGGGATAATGTCTGACATGCTACCAATGCTGACAGGTAGAGTTTAAGTTTTTATATTTAAAAAAAGAACTTTGAAAATAACCTTTTTTAAAAGTTTTTTTTTATTATTATTCTTTTTTATCTTATTTAAAGAATGAATTCATTTCTTTATTTACAAAAGGTAGAATTTAAAAACAGCTCCAGACTTTTGACTATACAGTGTTGCCAGCTTTCTGTCACAAATATGGTAAGGATAATGGTCTAAAACAACATGGAAAAAGTTAAAATAACATATTTTAAATAATTTCAATATTTCGTCCAGTTATTTTTTGCTAAATCTTGATGCAGATATGCAATAAAAGCAAGATATTCATGGAACCTCCTAATTCTAAAACTTGTTATAACCCTTACTTATTAGTGCTGTTAAATAACAATTAAGGACGTATGGCCATGACCGTAATGACACTCATTTAATTTTCCAGATCACAGATGTGCACTCGTTTTTTTTGAGTCTCATGATTATACAGTGTTGTTAATTATTTAAATTTGAGTTTTTGGTATGTACATCTTGGTTGAATAGGCTGCATTGTAATCAAACAAATGAATATTTATTTTTATTTGATTACTGGATATGATATTTGTGCATTATGGTGACTTTTTTTGCAGACCAAATTCAATTCTTAAGTCTGGTATTTTCATAATAAACAAGGAAATAATTACCTAATAAATATTGTGAGTCGCAGCCTTACTTTTCAGATGAGACCTTGGTTCAAATTCCTCACATTTCATTTCAATATACAGTATTTTCCCTCCGTTAGTTCAGTTAGTCCAACTACTTTATTTTGATAATGTGAAATTTCAGAATAATAGTGGGGTTCATTTCAGCTATTATTTATTTGATCTGTCTAAGAGGGTCAAAAGTTTACAGACACTGTCAACATTTGTTGGCATTGCCGTGTATGTTGAATCAAACTGTTGGGGCAGCTTTCCTTCCACAAGCTCCTTACGACACTCTTTATGAATTTTTGGCCATTTCTCCTGTAGAGCATGTAATTCTGAGTCAGGTTTGTGGATCACCTTGTACAAACCCACTTTTTCAGTTCAGCAAATCCACAAATGTTCTGTAGGATTAAGATTAGGGCTTTGTGTTGCCACTCCAAAATGTTTACTTTCTTGACCTTAAGACGTGTCGTGGCCATTATGGAGCTCCACATTGAAGCACTGGCTGCAGTTACACGGACAATATTTCTTTAATCCGATTAGGATCAAATGTTTACATGGCAAATATTTTCCTATCGAATGGGTTATCAAATGTTTATGTTAGTGGGGTATTAGGGTTCATGTAAACACTGAATTCAGTGTATTTTCTAGACGACGTCATCCAAATCATTCTGTTTTTCAGTGCTCAAGGTGGACCACATAAACTGTGAAAAATCATCCAATATTTTTCATGAAAGTTTAATTTTGGAAAGGGAAACATTTTTGATTAGGGCCAGATTGATATTCATTAAGTCCAGACCAGACTCACTGTGGGTTAACCTTTATTTCAAGAGCAACTTAAAGACTAATCCATACACAGCCATCATTAACACATAGACAATACAAAATAAATATTCACCATCACTTTGTTCTTCATCACCAAATAAATACCAAATGTGTGCAGCTCAATAATCCGAGTGTATTGCAGTGTACTCAAAATAGTTTGTGGAAATAAAAAGGAAAATCATATAAACAAAAGCACCAAAAAAAATCTTTAGAAAATTATTAAAAAAGTTTGAGTTACAAAATATTTGCACTTAAAAAGATTCCTGTATTTAAATAATAAGATATATAAAACAATTCATAGTTGATATCTTAAAATATTTCCTCTTTGTTCAAGAATGCAGAGGAAATTATTCCCTTCTCTTGGTTACCATTTAAAATCTTCTCAGGTAGCACTTTGAAATAAAAAAGTTCATAAATATATAATGAATAATAAATAGGCCAACATAAAAATAAATACAGCAGACATGAATAAATAGGTTGTTAACCAACATTTTTAAAGGACTTAAATAGTTACACAGCAATAGTAAGAATGAATCTACAAACTAGTCCTGGAGGTGCAACATCACTATGCTCATATAGAATACTATTAACATCATCAGGTGGAGATGGGATCTGTTCACTAACTAAGGGAATCTGCTCAGCACACAGCACCGCTCCCTCTGTTCTGCACTGCTGCCCGACTCATGTGCAAACACACAGTTTATAGCCACACTCTAATCTGTTCACTCATACTGTTCTAAAGGAACATGCAAACAGGAAACAAATACGAAGAACAGATGAGAAAATGTCCAAATGAGAAGAATTAATTACAGACAATATCGAAAGGGTTGGAAAAGAAACACTGGTGTAGTCACTGGTGACGACTTGTCACACCTCGATGCCCTTCACTGCTTGGTTTATAGACTCCAGCAGAGCTCGGTTCTCAGGGTTCTGGTAGCAGTCTTTATTGGTAAACATATGAGTGAGGGTGTCCACATAGCTGTCAAAGTTCTGCTCTGATAGCGGCTCCTGCTGAACACAGACAAGATTACAAAGTCACAAAGATTCTCTAGGCCACTTGAGTCTCTTAAAGCAGTGTTTCCCAAACTTTTTTTCTGGGGACCCACTTTTTTAAAAATGACAAGCCATTGTGACCCAATTTACAATATACCTGATCTGAAATAGCTTTATTTAATAATGAGAAGATCACATTTCTGTATAAATTATTATTCCTGGTGATTTTTACTGCCATACTGCTACTGTATCAGCCTGACCTGGGACTAGGGTGACCAGGTGTCCCACTTTGTGTGGGACTGCACTGCATTTTCATCCCTTTCCCTACATCTCACATATTCAGTGAAAAGACTGCAGCTCAGACTGAAACTATCATTAATAGTTATCAAGCTACTGTCCACAATGTTTGATTGATTGTTACCTTAATAGGATATCAAAATAAATCAACTCATTGTTTTTTTATGCTGAAAGTGAAACACCCATAAAAATAGCTAGGTGGAAAAAAGGAGGGATCTTCAGGCTTTCACAACAATAAATAAAAATTTGTGTTGGGGAAAAAAAAAAAATCCATACTCACCATAGTGGGCAGGCGGATGTTGGCCAAGCTGCGGATCAGAGCCTGGCTCAGGCCTGAGAGTTCCAAGAACAAGGCTTCATTCCTCTCCTCAATCTGCTTGTTTTCCTCCTCCATGCTCTTCAGGTTCTTCTCCATGGAGGAGATCTGAATCAGGCCAACACACAGAAAACAGCTGAGAAGTAGCATCTTGGAATGCTTTGACAGAACTGGTGTTAAGACTCTCTGCCTCATATTATGCTCTCCCACAATGCTTCTGTGTGCAGTACGTATTACATGATGCTCTGGGATCCATAGAAAACAAAATCATTTCTTTTGTTTTCTATACTCATTAGCGGTCTGCTCCAGAAAGCAGGCTTAACCAACTCTCAGCCTAATCCTGAGAAAGATCTTGAGTTTAGTGAAAAAATCAGTTATAGTATAGTATTAATAACTTGTTTAGCGCTGGCCCTTAATTTAATAGACTGATAACACTGCATAGTTGCATCGTTTGTGCAAAGTTGACATGAATATCTGTAACTGCAGTTAAAAAGGCATCCTCTTCAAACTGAACATAAAGTTTACCCATATATCATATAGGCCTATAAATCAGCAGTATGTCACAAACATGTAAACATGCTCATGTTTTGAATAGCAGCACTTATTCAACTCCTTGTTTTCTTCAAAACATTCTCAACATCCTGTTAAACAGGGTACTCTGCACATAATGATGGATGAATATTCAGCCTATAGCTATAAAGAGTCTTAACAATTATTTTTAGTAAAGCAGACATTCACACTATGTTCATGAAAGGTTTTAACAGTGTCCTGACAACCTGACAGCTGTCTGAATGCACAAACCACATTACTATTAAAAAAAACAATGAAATGCACAGTGACACTGAGAATGTGTATATGTAAATGTGCAAAAATTGTGATTCAGTTAGGTAGTAAGTAACAAGCTAATATAAAACTAAGTGACTATAAATCAAATGTGATCTCCCTCTTCTAAACTCTAAACTGTGTGGATATGATCTCGTCTGTATGAATGAGGAAATGAAGAGGCATATCAGAGAGTTATTTTAGACAGCAGGAGGAGGAGACACACAGAAGTAAGCAGTAAGCAGGTTAGCAAGATCATGGAGTACGTTAGTACAGTAACTGACTCAGAGTTCCAAAACACATGATTGAAAATGAATGAAAACCTCAAGGTACATATTTTTCCTCTTATATTAACTTAGTTCTTCTCTTACTACTTCTGTAACATTCATTACTTTAAAAGCATCTGTGTTTTGCAATAGCCGTTCATGTAATTCCAAATCCACATAAGGATTGCGCAGCTTTTGGTACACTTGAGACTAAAATATAATATGTAATTCACAAAGCATATGCAAAGGGTGGAATGCATTATCAATTGCACTGCCAAGCAGATAGTGTCATGTTATGCATGTTCCATTTGCATGGATGTAAATAAGTTCTATTCACATATTCACCACAAAATCATCCCCTTTCAATGCAAATAAGCCTTGTTGCAAAAACACTCTTATTCACTAAAGACCAGCAGAAAATGTCACATGCAGTTCAGCTGGAGAAATTAACAAATTGTACACAGGTACAAACCTTTATGGTCATGTTTGCACCAGCATATCATTAGCACAAAATCTTTTTTTGATGTGTCCTTAAACTGGTGCAGACAGCAGCCTCTCACCAAATGTCTACAAATATCACAATTATATACTTATTATTTTTCTTTACTGACTAACCTGAGTGTGCAGGTTCATCATGTCAGCCTCCATCTCTGAGTTGGATTCATTCAGATCATTGATCTCTTTGTTCAGCTGCTTGATGTCCTCGTCATTGTCCAGCACTACGCAAGAACATCAGAAAAACAGTTAGCAAACAATAATCAATAATCCCTTGGCTTGTCATAATGAAAAAAAGCTAATTTTTTTCCACACCACACTGTGGGGCCATCTTAGTTGTCTTAATGATGAAAAGCTGGAAAACAACTTCTTCTTCTACTGTTATATTTCCAGCAGAATGAGTGAAATTACTTTGCGCTCAAAAAAGTCCCATTGTAATTAAATATTTGGAGCACGTACATCTTACCACATCAGCATTCATGTAAACAGTTAAGTAAGATCAGAACTGTTTCAATGGGATTGAAGAAATAATGTCCATATAACTACTGCCAATGATACATGTGGGAAAGAAAGACAGCTGATCTGAAAAGACAAAGTTAGGTCTTACAGTATGATTTCTTGGGTGGATTATTGGTCATTTATCCACTGATCCACTGTGAGTTACTGTGAGTGTGAGTAACTTTTATTTACTTTTTATGTTCTAAAGTTGTTTCCATGACTTGGTATCAGAAGTACGAGTAGCAGTAACAGTTTGGGAGACAGCATTAGGTCAACAGGTCTTGCTCTTTGGGTCTCTTACCGTCACTGGCTCTGAATTTAGCAGTGATGTACTCATCTCCAGGGAACTTGGCTCTCTTCTTATTGGATGACGCTCGGGGACAACCTGACAGACTGAGAGGAGCAGCCGATCAGCAAATAGAGCTCTAAACAAGGCTGACACATTTCATTTAAATCCTACCTATAACTGTATCTATATCTTCACCTGCCTGTTCTCACCAGCTCTCTGGGAAACAAGGCTCAGTAAGATCGCAGAATGATTCACTTTTTATTTACAGAAAACTGAGAACCTTTCCTTTTGTATGATTATGCAGATTTTCATCACTTCTACTAACATTGTAACTTAGTGGTGCCTGTTTCCAAATTCACATCACCACAACTCAACTTAAAACACAGTCAGCCCCTGTATTTTGGATCATCACGTAATCTATAGTCTCAGTTTTATAGTACAGTTTCCTGCTGTGCCTGGTTGGTATGAAGTCTTGGTGTAATTGCTCTATAGCTTTGTCACTTGTCAAAGGACAAAGATTAGGCTGTGTTGCATCCATTTTAAAGAGTACTTGAGCCTGTAAAGCGTGAGGCTAGGCTTGCTCAGTTGCACACCCAAGCTATTGATTACATCTGTAACTAATGGCTAATGAGGAATGGCGATATTGTGGTGTAGAAGATGCCTTACAGAAGACTGAAGTCACTGTACTTCATTGTGGATAGAGTACCACTCTGTGTGGACTGACACTCTTGGATATTGAGAGTACCTGCGGTGCGTCAGGAAACTGCCGTTTGCATGTCCAGAGCCATCACAGCCTGGTGTCGGGCAGGTAGGCCCCTCAGTCTTGAAGGCCTTCCAGGAGAAGGGAGTGCCATTAAGAAGACCTTCCTTCTGCCGACGTGCAGCCAGCGGACAGCCATAGGCACTGCGATGGGTGGCATACTTTCCACTTATGTGGCCCAAGCTGTCACAGCCAGGAACTGGACACCTGGAGATAGGCAGAAAACATTGGTGGGTTGGTAGGTCTCCCACTGATGGATAGCAGAGATAGACATGTTGAATGGCTTTGACAATTGGAGGAAAAAAAATTGCAATGGGCTGTGTTTGGAAGGGAAGAGCAGGGAGGTTCCAGAACAGAGCCACACCACCGGATATGACTTGCTTCAATGAAATAGGTTTTCTTTCGACTTTGCAGGTTGGACAGGAAGCTTTTAATGCAGCAGTTAATGATTACTAGTATAAACACATTAATTAGTGCTACTTGGCCTAATTAGCAGGCTAGCTGACAGACCATATAATGCAGTACTGAATTATTAGAATGTAGCTAAGTTACACTAACAAGTATTGTAAGTAACAGTAAACTTCATGAAACATTTGAATCCTCTGACGGCCTTATTAGTGTATCTCAGAAAAAAACAGTTTTATTCAATAAACACAAACTCTGACTCAGCAAGCAAGTGAGGTGTCAATCAAAGCTAGACACACCCTTAATTATGCATAACTTTATGCATATAATTCAAACAGGTGAGTTATATAACAATCAACCCCAAATTAAGACCACAACTGTTTTTGTATCAGGCTGTAATCATGTTTATTTCTGCTGTAAAATTGGACATTACAACAGTGGGGTCTTTGGGGATTCCGATTCAGATTCAGTCAGTCAGTCAGTTATTATCTGTAACGGCTTAATCCCCTGGAGGGTCGTGTGGGGGCTGGAGCCGATCCCAGCTGACACTGGGTGAAGGTGGGGTACAACCTGGGCGATTCAGATTCAGATAAACTTTATTAATCTCCAGGGGGAAATTCAATATCCATCAGTTCAAGACAAGAAAAGAAGTGATCAGTGAATTATTCACAGACTATTCAGTCTATCTTCATTTTAGTCTCCAGTCTATCTGCCACTGACTAAAGATTGAGTCTTTCTGTGCCAGCCTCAAATGCCAAAACCTGGTTTCATTTTGCATTCCTAGAGGATGCTGCTTGCAGTATAGGATACCCATCCTTACATCACTGGATGGTGTTTTGTAGAGGAAGCATCACAGAGTGGCCAGTGTTCAGGAAGCTTATTCGATTTAGATATTTGTTGGTCCAGGAGGAAAAGTCAGGGAATTCATGATAATTATAAAGATTCAACTTCAAACAGCAGACTTGTACAGTATCACCCTTATCTAAAAGCTAAATGAATCAGCATACTAATGTATCGTCCACTTGGTTAATAAGGGCTAATGGGCTCCTGCTACTCACCTCAACAGTTCTGAGTCTTCTTTGTCATCTTTGGTGGGGGTTGATTTGACCCCACCTTTCTTGGCACGAGGGCATCCGGACAGACTGGCAGAGATGAACAGAGTAATGAATGTGATGCTGCCCAGAGCTGAATTCTGTAAGAGGAAGCAGAGAAGCAGTCCTACCTTCGATGTGAAGCATAGTTTCCAGTGATGTGGCCTGATCCATCACAACCTGGAGTTGGACACCTGAGACACACACAGATGCTTTTTAAAATCCCATGCCAAGATCATTAGCAAACTGCAGACAAAAAAGTGGATTTGCTCTAAATAATTAGGGCCTCTAGTTCTTTGGTTACAATTTTAAAATATCTGAATTTCTTGTGACTGTTTTGTATTAGTGTTAAAAGAGAGCAGGGACAGAGCTGAAGCTGCAAGTTCAGTGAACATGTTGGAGGTGAGAGACAGGAAAGAGCAAACATACTTTAACTCAGCTGTGTGGGCAGCCATGAGGGTCCGAAGTGATTTATCAGCAAGAGGACAGCCTGACAGACTGGAAGATAGTTAGAGAGAGAACGTCAGAAAACCAGACTAAGAACAGGAAGTCTGAGTATGAGTGAGGGAGAGAGCCACGACCTCATCTGGGGCCTGTATCATGAAGCAGGTTCAACAGACCCAAGATCTCTTTCCGGTGCCTGAACAAAGGTGTCTTTCAAAATAATTTGTAAACCCAAGGTTTCTGACTCTGGTCATGAAAGTGTCACATGAAAGGGGCTGTAAGCACCACGTGACCAATCACAAACATGGACAGGTCTAGACCAGCGATATATTTTTCACTAAAAGAACCTAAAACTATCATTTTAAACAGGTACAAGAAATGTAAGAAAATAAAAGCAACACAGCTGCTGCAGCCAGCTACCCATTGGGGGGTTAGGGTTAGGGTTACATTGGAGCCATATTTAAACTTATGTTGTTTAGGTTGTGTTTCATCCATGTTAAACACAGAAACTAGAAGACGTTCCCTTTCAAATGAAGTCTACTACATGCATATTGGCCTTGTACTTAGGGTTCTTTGAAAATCGTGGAAGTTAAAAGGTTAAACAGTCCAAGAGTAAGTAAAGATCAAATACAAACAACAGAATTCAAACCAATGGTGCTTTAATCAGTTTCTGTTGAAGTTAATATATCACTACTCACAGGAAAACCAATGGCTTTATGATGATCTGTATAACTCTTTCCTTCATGACAAACCCTCTCACTATATGCACACGCTGAACCCTGAGTTTTTACTGTTTCTTTTCCTTTCTTTTTTAAATCCATGCACCAAGGTCTGTGGGATCCTCTAGGAGAATTGAATTGATCAGTAATGGTCAGTAGGTGGTGCTTTCAGATGTTTTGATCCATTCTCTGGAACATAACCTACTCCAGAGCAGGTTAGGTTTGTAGGGTAAGTTACCATTTTACCCAGTAAGAAGTAAACCATCTTCATGATACTGAAAATCTTAGGATGAACCAGAAGTGACCTCGTTAACCCCTTATTCCTTCTTTGTGATACAGGCCATGGACTACAGAACCAGGACAGAACACAAAGAGGGATGACAGGATCTGTTATCATCAGTGCGGTGTAACAGTCAGTAAGGAAAAATACCAGATTATCTATCTGTATGAATGATCTTTATGTGTGTATGTAAAGCCTATTTCCAATGATGTAATATAACAGGGTAGATGTCAGAAACAGATAAATAGAAATAAAATAGAAATGTTGGGCAGTTTCTTTAAAAGAAGATTCATATTTGTTCATTCTTCAAGTATGACTGGAATCAAAATGTCATTAGATCATATCATCATAAGGAATAAAGATCAAAATAACTAGAACCTCGATACAACAACCATTGATTTGTAAAGGACAAAATGTCCAAGTGCAGGTCTCACCTTCGATGTGATGCGTAGTTGCCAGTAATGTGTCCACTGCCATCGCAGCCGGGGGTAGGACATCTAGAGCCAATAGAAGCAGTCACAGAGGGGTTATTGTTATACTGGGTAGCATACAAAATGTTCAAAATGTGGTACACTTCATCATGTATGTCTTTGAGACTTTTCTTAGCAGTGTAGGTGAAAACATCATGTAAACTTTGAAACATTAGTGCAATGTGCATTAATAAGGCATGTGTATCCAAAATATCCAAAATAACCCATAACCACATAATGTTGTATATTACTGTTGAAAAAGTCTAATTTCTTAAAATTTCTTATTTATGAATTTTCTCAAAGAATATCTTATATATCAGCTCTGAGAAAAGTCAGACTCTCCCAGTTGCAATAATGACTTAGATGGGAGCACTGTTTACTGTTTGGATCTGATCCATCTAATTTTTTATCTGCTTAAATTAAAAAATGTTTTCTGTTTTGTTTGTTTGTTGAAGGTTGCTGTTCTGAGCTGAACTCTGATGAGGCTGTAGCTCCTTTGGGTTGCTTGGTTACTGACAAAGTAAATCACAATCACCTTCCATAAATGCACTGCAAATATTCCCTTCATCACATATTTACGACACTTGGTATCAAACAGAGTTTTGAATGGAAGTAAAGAACTATTGTGGCTTACACAAGAACCTCTTTTTTGCTGTCTTTGGGCTGGAACTTGACCTTGAAGCTGGATGTGGTGACCTCACCAGGGTACTTCCTGTCTTCCAGGTTCTCCTGGTCCTCTTCCTCACCATCAGATGAGGTGTATGAGGGAGCTGCATATTCGACCTGAGAAAAGGTACAGTACAACAGAGTTAACATGCACAAAGTTCTGATAGGTTGTGTATCCACAGCCACAAGTGTTGGGCTTATAAGCGTTCTCTACCTCATCATGATCTTCCTCCTTTACTCCACTTGTTTTGGTGAAGTCCAGCGGCCCTTCCCAATCCTGCTGGGTGTGGCTCTGAGATGAAGTGACCCCAATGTGTTGCGAGGATGAAGATGAGGAGGATGAGGGTTCTGGAGACTGCATGCCCTCCCTCTTGGTCTTCTTCATGCTGAGGTCCAATGTGCCGTTTTCATCGACTTCAATGTCTGACTCCTACAAGGTTCCACAAAACCAGTGTCCAGATGACATCAGAAGGGTGCGTATTCTGTGTACTATGCCTAAAAAACATTCAAAGGACAGAAGTGTGTGTGTACCTTGGTGCAGGGTTCCCTCGACTTTGTGCTGAGAGTTTCAGGTCTCTCCCAGCAACGAGTGGACAGGTTGAGGATGGCTGTTGCTGCCATGTGTGCTGCCTCAGCATCTTGACTGTAGTCATAGCCACTAGCAGATGTGGTGGTCTTGGAAAATCCTCCGGGCACACTGTGACTTGGGGAGGAGGCCTTAGGGAATGATTTAGCTGTGTGCAATGAGAACAGAGTAAATGTAGTGAAACATAGGCTCCTGTGTTACATGGAAATAATTTGGCAAGTGGTGTAATGCCTGGCTGCTAAATATGGCAGCTATGGATTAAAGGTATTATTATTATAAGCAGCATTTTCCGGGTGCAGCACCCAAATCATGTTGGGCAGCACCTAAGCCAAATTCATGTAAAATCAATGTGGAGAGTCTCAAACTAAAATGACTTTTCCCATATCTAATGACTGCAGTTGGTCCCCAGTGCACTTCAGCAAGTTTTGTTTTTAAGCTATTTGGATGTTTTGGGTGCTTTGCAAAATGTTGTACGCATGCATGATAGTAAAATGGTTCAAACTGATGCTAAATTACATATTTTTATTGTAAAAACATAAGATGACTTCATAAAAAAAATATTGACTCAGAGAGTTCCGTGTAAGTCTATGGGAGTCAGGACTTATTGCAGCCAGTAGACCATGGCTGTCAGTGGTATTACACTTAAAATACTTCAATGCTTCCTTCATTTTGGAGCCGAGGTCCTTGCCACTTGGTTGAGATCCAAACTAACTAACAAACTAACCAACTGAGCTTAAATTCCATAGCCAAAACAACCCCTTTCAAACTGTGCTGTGGAGGAAAAGTGTGTGGATCTTACATTTGAAGGCTTTGGGTGATGTTTCAGTGGTGCTGGATGTCTTTGGAATGAGCATACGCTTTCCAAACACCTGGACATCAAAGCTTGCATAGTCAAAAGACACCTTGGAGTATTTCTCCAACTCCTTGGCCAGGTTAGCCCGGGGCGTCGTGGTCACTGTGCTGGGCCGGTAGCTGCCATACTGAGGGATCTCCAGCTGTTTTACAAAACACATGGGCCTGAAAGAAAAGTCATTTTTATTGGTAACTAAACCATTTTATGAATTTGACATACAGTATTTGTATGCACAATACAATGTAATGCACTAAACTACTGAACTGGAAGAGTATCAGTTCTGTTCAGTTCTTAACTCGCCCCGGCTCACCTGAGGACTCTGTCTGAGTTGGAAGAGGGTTCGCTGGCTGAAGGCTGCAAATGAGTCTGCTTGTCCTGGTTCTTGTTCAGCTTAGCTGCGGCTGCGATGGGGCAGCCAGACAGACTGACAGAGGAAAGACATTCAGAAGTTTTCATTGAATGTAGTAAAACTCTTTTCCAAACAGTGTAAGTATGTGTTAGTAGTATTAGATTTGAGATCCATTAAGAATTTGAATATTAATCACATTTTTTTTTTACTTTTTTTTTTGCCTGTCCAGAATGATTTTTTTTATTGCATTTGTTCACTTTTGTGCTTGTCAATACTGTGTGTATGTGTATGTTTTGCATGTCCACATATGAATACTGTACATCCAGTGTGTGGTTTTTGTGTGTTTATTAACCTGCGGTGTGTGTTGCGGTTACTGTTGACATGGCCTTGACCTGTGCAACCAGGAGTCGGACACTTCAAGACGTTCTCATGCATGGCCAGGACTACAGACACACAGCACACACAAACAACTCAGTCCCATTACTTTGTTGTAGAAGGGTTTATATCAGCAGTAGCTAGAACAGTTGTTGTATAGAACATAGTAACGGTAAAAGCAGTCATGGCAGTTAGTAGTAGTAGTATTAGTAGTTTTACTACTGGTGAAGCAGTTACTGAGGGTAATTACATTATAGTAGTATTAAGAAACAGACAATTCTTCACACTAAAGACTTCCAAACAGCTGAATATCCTGTAAAATTGACAAATATCTACCTGACCCTTAAGCAGTGTGTACTCACTCTCTGGAGGGATTCTGTCTTTGTGAGGACACCCAGATAGGCTGCGGTGGTGAGGGTACAGCCCAGTCACATGACCTGTCCCATCACATCCTGGGGTTGGACACTTCACTTCTTTCTTTTCTGAATAGAGGAGGGTGTGATTTAGATGGCAGTGTGTTAACAGAAATCCTTGACAAATCACTGGTCTCAAATGTGTGCCACTGATTTCTATGTAGGAGATTCAGATATATACACCCCCAAATAAGAAATAGCAAGGTATGCAAAATGCAATGCAAAATTAAAGCAATGATATTAAAGTGTACTTTGACTTGTATTTCATTATACATGTTTCATGTTTGTCTGGTCAACTTCATTCATTCATTTTCTGTAACCACTTAATCCTCTGGAGGGTCGCGGGGGGGCTGGAGCCAATCCCAGCTGACATCGGGCGAACTCCACACAGAGAGGCCCCAGCCGGCCAGTGTTGGGTTCGAACCCAGGACCACCGTGCCGCCCAGGTCAACTTCCTTTCATTTGTAAATATACATCCATTCCTCAGATTCATGAAAAAGCTGAGCCGGGGGCAATTCAGGGCTAGTAATGAGTTAAAATAATGTGATAAAATGTGATTTAAAACAGTTGATGTGAACAGGTGATTGTAACTATAGCTCCAGCTTTATGAGTATGTGAATAGCTCTCTATTGGTAGGGACAATTCTGCCATTTCAAAATATTGCTAGGGACATGCCCCCACTGTCCATATGCAAATCTATACATTTGCTTGAACCTTTTCCACTCTTTTCATGGAACCAAGAAATGGTTGCTACCCACTGTGACCTGGATGTTAAGCAGTGAAGTGTCATAAAGGTTTGAACCTGATTAAACACCTTCTGTGTATCACACAGACACATGACAAAAAGTTGGCACATGGCTGTGTTTCACATTGCAGACTGCAGTTGTACCTTTGCTGTAGTTGGAAGGGCGGCGGGCCATAGCAGCTGGCTCACTGCTCTTGCTCGAGGAGCTGTATGGCTGGTAGTCGGGGGAGCTCCGGGACTCCGGACCTCCTTTCACTTCCTCGGCCTTCAGTGCGATGGCCTGCTCCAGCAGCACTAGGTTCCCTCGAGTCATGTCCCAGTTCTCTGAGTCATCTGTGATTCCTGAGCCCTCTGAGACCCGATCCTGATCCTCTCCCTCTTCATCTTCCTCTTCCTCTTCCTCCTCCTCTTCATCATCATCATCATCCTCCTCAGAGCGGACTTCTATCACCACTGTGGCTGGGAAGGCTTTGCTGGAATCTTGGTCTTCCTCTTCTTCTTCCAGCACCTCACCTGCTTCTTTCCCCAATCTCTTGTCCTCCTCCTCGTCCTGGTCTTCATCTTCTTCCTCTTCCTCAGTCATGGGAGTACAGACCTTTTCTTCCCTGAGTAACGCTTCTGCTTCAGATCCCTGAGTGGGTGGACTCAGAGTATAAGGAGTGTCAACTTCTTGATGGACTCCCCTTTCCTCCTCCTCTTCCTCATCCTCCTCTTCCTCTTCATCCTCCTCTTGCTCCTCCCCCTTGCTCTGCTCCTCTGTTGACTCTTTGGCCTGATGGTTGTAATCTCCACTCGAGTACTGGTGATCAGAGTTTTCCTGACTTATTAACTGTCTCTCTACCCCTTTTGTATCTGGGACATCTTCTTCCCTACATTCCTCCTCTTCCTCTTTTGTCAGCTCAGTAGTCCCTGTTTCTTCTCCACTTTGCTCTGATAGCTCATCCTCTGTCACAGACAGACCCTTCTCCTCTTCCTCTTTCTCTGTTTTCCCCTGAGGATCATCAGGAGGCTCGGACTCTACTAACAGCTTCACTTCCTCACTTTCAGCTTCAATTTCAGTCGCTGAGGTGATGCTTTCATTGTTGTTTTCTTTAGCTTCTGTGTCTGTGTCCTCTGTGGCCTCTGGTGAGCCATCGGCTGTGAATTAAATAAATATATAAATGTCATCAGTGTTCCCACAAATGTGTCCTAAACAGTCTCCTACTCCAGCCTCGCCTTCACCTGTTCCTGAAGATTCTTCTTTCTGTTTCATTCTTAAGCTCCCTCTTTTGCAGTACTGCCAGTAATCCCAGTCACCTCAACTGTTCTCCATTCAGTCATTAGCTCTAGTATAAACAAGGCGGAATCAGGTATTAGGGTGATTCCACAAAGTGAAGAACAGGAATGCCACTGGTAATGCTAATGTAAAGTCTAATGTTGAACTATGTATATACATGTATCATGATTTATGAGGTAAATGCAGAATTAAAGGTTCAGTGTCTAATACTTAGTGATATCTAGTGGTGAAGTTGCAGATTGCAACCAATTGAATAGCCCTCTCACCTTCCCCAAAAACCCCAAAGTCATTGTAGCCACTGTTTGATTTGTCTCTTCTGGGCTTTTTAGTTAAGGGGATAATAACTCTGGTCCACACTCAGACAAGGTAGGTAACAATAATGTACATTAACACTGGATACCATCCGTTTTAAAATGCATAAAAGGAAAAGAAGAGGAAGTCTGTTCTGACCTACTGAAAAAACATGGCAACAACATGGTGGACACTGTAGATATATATATATCTACAGAGTCCATATATGTGTATATATGTATATGTATATATATATATATATATTCTAAGGTAGCCTCTATATGCAAGTATAAGCAGACACATTAATATTCAATGAGTTTTTTATTCTTATATCTTATTAAATTATGCGTCATGCTTTAGCATAGAAACATCATTGGAAGCTTAAGCAGGCTTTACTGAGCTTAGCTGGTATCTTGATATCTAGAATGGTATTTATGAAATTGCAGTTTATGTTTTATATTTTTTCCTGATTGTCGAGACTTAATAAATTACTTTTTATTACATCTTCATTCCATCTATGTGGTTATACCTTTAGTTCCACAGGCATCTCTCCATTGCTAAACAAACTCTCTGTACAAATGAGCTAGCAGCTTGGCAACAACTTGTTATCATCTCAGGCTGTTTGATTAAGATCCAAATGAGTCACAATGAAGTAGCCTACATGTCACCACAAGGAAACATATTGGCATGTAAGTGTATGGCTTTTACTTACATTGTATTTCCTCTGCTCTGCTTTTTGTTTTGTTTTTCATCTTCTCTTTGAGGTCATTGTCTTCTTCTTCTTCCTCTTCCTCATCTTTTTGCTCAGCATCACTGCCAGCATCACTGTCTGCAGTGAAGCCATTATTTGCTGCCTGTTTGCCAGGCTGGTTCCTCCTTTTCGGAGCAGACTGGTTCTCTTCAGCCTCAGCCTCTGCCTCTGCCTCTTCCAACTTCCTTTTCCTCACAATCGGACATCCCAATACACTGAGGAGAACAGGGTGGTTACTCAATGACATAACCATAAATATCTAATTATTGTTATTATAAATATTGCAACTTCTACCAATACTATTTCTAATACCAGTGGGACTGTAAACATCTGTAGAATGAACTGTAGAAGAAAATATGTGAACATACAAAAATAACTTGTACCAACAAAATATTCTCATACAAGAACATGAAACTTTTATTTGAAAAGCTTTAACCTTTTCACATCTACATTTTTTCAAGGGTTAGGATTAAGTTATAGCAGAACAATGCCAAAATGCATGTATTAAATGTCATTTGAAAGGGAACACCTAGTTTCTGTGTTAAACATGTGCTGCAAACACAACCTGAACTGCATCAGTTCAAACGGTTCAAATGTAACCCTAATTCTAAAATGGATTGGCGGTGACCTGGTGGATGTTAAGACGTTAAATAAGTCCAGTGTATGTGATCATGCTAACTAGCTGCAGTGCCAAAAGCAGGATTTGGATATAGGGGTATGAGTCTGACCTTCTGTGTCGGGAGTATCTTCCACTGACATGGCCTTTGCCATCACATCCAGGGGTGGGACAGCTGCTACTGACACACAGGAAGGATAATATGCATTCACATCCAGCATGTACACATTATTATTTATGGACAAAAAATTTATGAAATGAAATAACTCACCTCAGCTCCTGCTTCATGTCTTGACCTTGACCCACAAGTTCACACGAGACTGAGAACAAAGCAGCAGGAGGAAAAAATCATATGAAAACAGCAAGTATAAAAGCCAGAGCTTCTTTTATCCTGGGAAGAAAACCAACTCATTGCAGATTTTCATACAGAGAAATACAGACTTAGAGTATTACTGATGTAATGGGGATGTAAATATTATTATGGGATTGTAATTATTATTCTATTTACATGGTCAAATATACAGCCCCATTATATGGACAAAATGCAAGTTAGGTTAGGGTCAGCAAATTAATGTAAGCCAATGTAATGTCCCCTAAACACATGGAAACACAATTTCAATCTTTGGGAGGACATTTGGCCATTGCTCACCACTTACTGTTCGAGTTAGACAGTAAGTTGTAATGGATAAGGTTAAGGACTAGGGAATGCAATGAGATGTCTAAGAGTGACATGAATGTATTGGTGTGTATGTGTGTATATACTGACCACGGATGCCCTTGGAGCGAGTTCGTGTTCGTGTTTCTGTAATGTCTTGGCTCATCTGAATAACAGCACAAGATTAATAAATGATTAAGTGTACCTGATAGATAGATAGATAGATAGATAGATAGATAGATAGATAGATAGATAGATAGATAGATAGATAGATAGATAGATACTTTGATGCTTAGGCTTGTCTGCTCTGTTGTTCTTCCCTGGTCCACTTATGATTCTGTTGGATTAAACACAGAATACACACACATACAGTGAGCGAATGATAAAACAGAATGGTTATACATAGTTAAGAGCACCTCCTATTTAGGCTGGATGTTGGAAATTTTTATTTAACCAAAAAAACATTCAGTAAAACTGGGTAAATAAAATATCATCATTGTTGGTAAAAACATGTAAGCTTTGTTCCTTCATTTACACCATAAGCTGAAAGTGCCCCATGTAATTTGTAGTAATGAGAAAACAAGTCTTCTTTTCTTAAGGAAAAGTTAATATATTAGACAGAATGGACAGCTTGAACAAATAAAAGTAACATAATTCCCAGTTCATATCCTACAGAGGTCCTGGTCCTGCGTGCATAGCATTACCCATGTCTGTCTCCCGTTATATCCCAACATCAAATAAAAATACCCAGAAAATGTAAATAAAAACAACAAAAATGTAGCTATTTGATGTAAATATAGGGGGCTGGGGCGCATCGGGGCCTAATGGACTCAGTGTTCCTAAAACCCTGGATGACGTGTTGCAATAAGCAGAGAAATCCATGGCATCATTTTCAATGTGTACGGAATGTTTGTTCCTACATTCCGCCGTAAACACAAAGCACAGAGTAATACGTTCGGTAACAAGAGGTGTAGGCCAGGCTCCAGGAGGCCTTTCTCTTATCCTTATCTGGCACACTGACAAATCGTGAAACATACAAAGGCCCCCGGCGTTCAGGGTTTACACATTTAAGAAATATGACACCGCGCCGCCATTGTAGCATCGGTAATAACGACCGACATAAAAAATCGTCTTGCTAAAGCTGACCGTGTGTACATTCGGACCGGCCTTAAAGGATTCCTCACGACAGGAAAGCCTCGTCACGTCCTCTGTGCTCGTTGTCAAATCCACTGTAAGGCCCAGAAAGTAGCGACACATAAGTGCGCTTCATGCTCTTTGTCAGAGAGAAAGAAATAAAGCCTTACCTTACGCTTAGACTACTGCCCTCCCCTCCCCCCCTGTTCCGACATCTCCAAGCCGGGAGGCACACGGCGTTGTTCACACGTCCTCACTCCAACAACTGCAGCCGCCGGTGCCGGTCCAGCAGCAGAACACAGCAGAACGCACCGGATCTGAGACAGAGAAGCCAGAGCCTGAGCCCAGCAGCTCCTGTTCAGCACCCCGGACAGAGCCAGCCGGATCTTCAGCACCATGGATAGAAACCCTGTGCACTGCCGCCTGGAGGAGCAGAGGGGAGCTGCAGCCCCTGGAACGCCTCGCACCGGCTGGCAATGTAGAGAGACCGGATCCCAGTAAGTCATATGTGTTACAATGCTGAGAGGTAGACTTAGATTTTCATATAGGCTATCTATCTAACATATTTATTTAAATAAGTATAAATAAACAGCCCTGGTCTGTTCATGTGTCAATATATCGTTGATCAAAAATAAAGTACATAAAGTACAAGTCAAGATATTGATGAAGTACTTAGAATAGTTACATTACTTATTACATTTAAACAGAGTAACTAGTAATCTACAACCTGTTACATTTCAAAAGGAACCTTCACAACACTGAAACTAATATTCACCCAACGCAAAGATGGAAACGTGCATAAATTCAAATTTGCAACACATTTGGATAAAAACCTGACTTAACCTGACTAATGTGCTTGAACTTATGAATTTCCCTCAGAATCGAAGGGACAAAGGATCAAAATACTGTGCAGTCCCTCTTGAAGTGGGACACCCGGTCATCATATTGATATGCTGCTGGTCTTGTGGAGGCCAGACTCAGTGTCAGTATTTCAATATTTAAAGAGGTGCTGAGCAGCTGGAGAATGGGGTTGGTTTATCAAACACAGCCAGTAATCTAAAACCAGCCAGAGTGCTTCACTGGAAGGATTTCGGACTAGCAATAGATATCAAGTGCTACTACTCTAGTTTTTCTCGTCAGTGGTTTCATGCCAATATCATTTTTGATATCTTGTTTATTGTTTCTATTTCATTTTATTGCTATTATTTTTTTCAAATGTTTCCAATGTAGTTGTGATAATTTTATCAGTCAAAAATACTATTCTAATTATGACATAGTTCAATCCTCAATAATTCACATACCCCTTTTTCCTATGCTAGTGGTTTCTTCAAAAAGTAGCTGGCATGCAAGATATGCAGATATGCATGATAAGCACATACACAACACTGTGAAGGCGTGAGGAGATGTGGGCTCATTAAGTATGCACTGTTGCTGAAGTGGTTAGTGCAGCATCAGTCTCTTTTTGAACGTGTGGAAATTAAATCCAATAAGTTATACACAATTAATTACATTTGAAGATGGCCGCATTTGAACATTGGGAGATGTATCCCATGCATTACCCCTGAGATCTACACCTATGCATTTTAAAACTATAGCTTTCTTTGAAAGATCACTGGCTCGTACAGCTAAAGTTATTATTCATCCATCAGTCCATTTGTTGAGCCTTCTCCTACTTAATAATGAGAGCTGTGTGGATCATATGTGAGCTGGTAGTTGTTATCACCACTATCACAGGTTACAGTGAGCAAAACATAAAACTGTGTTTGGTATATGTTCATATATGGACATAATATGGACATTTCAGACCAAATGGGTGATGATGATAATGATCAGAGAGTTAAAGTTGCTGAAGCAGGTAAGGTAAGTTAATGTCTTTTTGATGATGATGATGATGATGATGATATTTAATAACAACAATGGATACAGGGAAGGATGGGCAATATGGCCAAAAGTGTTCATATTAGTCAATATCAATAATTACCAAGCTGAATATCAAATCACTATTTCTTTCCAGTTTAAAGGGTGATTTTCATTCCTGACTGAAAGTTGAAGAAAAGCTTGTTATTTGTAGTTTTAAATTCCTCTTTATTGTCTGAACATGACAAAAACTGATCAAACAGCAGAACATTTCAGAAATCTAGAGGCAGAAAATTCAAAACAATTCTAATGCTAAAAAGTATTTGTTCAACATCAAAATAATATGGTCTGACTTACTGCCGGCAATACGAACCAGACTCCTGCTCCGGTCGTACAGGGACCAGACAGCCCTTAGCAAAGGGCCGCGGACCCCGTACTCCCGGAGCACCCCCCACAGGATGCCACGAGGGACACGATCAAACGCCTTCTCCAAATCCACAAA
>JAPQRN010000025.1:19902951-19944664 GCA_037367275.1 Coranthus polyacanthus | reverse complement strand
GGACAATGTGCGACAGCATACAAGGAGCAGTGATGAACATGATAGCTGCAACCAGTAATAAAACGTAAAGCACAGTGATATACAGTATCCAATTTCTTTAAAAACTGATTGGGAGTGTTCATAAAAAGCAGGTCTCCATAGTCCAACAAGGGTAAAAATGGTGATCAAATGTTTTCTGACTCTCGATGAACCATAGCATGTGTTTTGGATTGGCCTGTGTGTGTGTGTTAATGTGTGGAAATGTGACACCCTGACCAAACATCAGTATTTGATGAGTTGAGAGTGAGAATCTTTCATAGATGTTGCTTTTGTACCAAATCATGATTACACATGATCACCTGTTCACATCACCTATTTAAAATAACATTGTTATATCATTAACTCATTAACTCATTATTAATCCTAAATTGCTCCTGTTCCAACTTTTTCTTGAATGTTTTGCACCTGAATGTGATGAATGGGTGCATATTTACAAATGGAATGAAGTTGAGCAGACAAAACATGAAATATGTTGTGTTCACACTGTCTTCAATGAAATACAAGTCAAAGGACATTTTAATAACGCCACCTTCTTTTGCTTTTTCCATACCGTCTCAACTTTTTCTGACTTACGTTGTGTACAGAAAACTAAGAATAAAAGTGTAAGTGTTTAGGTGCACAGTTTTTTTGTTTGTTTTGTTTTTTGTTTAGGTATTCAACAGCTTTTATTTCATCATACCATCTGGTCATGTTACAAGAAGTCAGAGAAGTCAGTTCAAGTAAAAGAATGAAATGCTGTGTATACTCTGTCACCAATGTTTTTTTAATTGAAGACAATTGCTACAAAACACAGTTTGTTTTCTCTCTCTCTTTTCTTAACTTTTTTAAAATTATTTTTTTATGTTTTATTTTTGTACAAAATAAACCCATAACAGTATTATAAATATTTTAACCAGATACATCATTCACAGGTAGACCATCAAATATACATTTATACAGAAAAACTAGAAATAGGAAAAAACATCCAAGTGAAATCACAGTGGTAAGGGAAGCAGACAGGTACAGTATGTTTAGGTGTAGGATGTACTGTAGATGACTCATCCTCAAACACATGTGCTTTGGACCAAAAATGGTCCAGGAAGTATCCTAGTAAATGTTTCTGGGGCCACACTGGATCAGGTATAAAAGAAGATTGTGCAGCAAAGGGAAAAAATACAGCTTAAAGCTGAAATACTGGATTCTGGAAGGTCAGCATTTTCATGCCTTTAGTCTCAGTGCATAGTATCGAGCAGACAGGAAACAATGGCAGAAAGAGATCAATAGTACACTGTGAATTGCACCAGGGATGTTTTTAGGTTCCTTACGCTGCCCCAACTGAGTTAATGTCCTTACTCTATATTTTCCAAGGGATTTTATTACTATAGATTTAACAATAATCTCCAGAATTTTGTTTTGCTGTTTTTTATATGTGAAGGTATAATGGATATAATTCTATCATTTATTCTATTCATATCTGTTCATATCAAAGCTTTTCACTGTGAGGGAGAAGAGACTTGTCTGAACATGCTGACATAGATTTTATGTAGGTTTAGTGGAAATTATGTGAAAGAGAGCAAAATAGAAAAAAAATTGACATGGTTACTGAAATGGCTAATAAAAATCATGACACACCTTCACATGTTCTAATGTGTTATTTGTGTGTGTGTGTGTGTGTGTGTGTGTGTGTGTGTGTGTGTTCTTAAAGCTGTGGGACAAGATAGGTGTCAAAATTCATACCAAGGGTTTTTTTGGGCAGTTTTTCCTCACTCGAACCCAGGATCTAAGGACAGAGGGTATTGCATATTGTATGGACTGTTAAAGCCCTTTGAAGCGAATCTTTGATTTGTGATATTGGGCTATATAAATAAAATTGAATTGAATTGAATACCTAACATGAAGACTAAACACGTCAGAAATTTTTATGTGACTGTTTGCACATAGCAGCAACATAATAATCATAATTCCCCTCAAATACTAAAAACCTAGAGTAACAAGCCTGTTTTGAAAATGTAGAGAGTAGAAAGTACAGATATTTATGTAGAAAGTACAGATATTTACAGATATTTATGTTTTCCTTTTCCTCACTTGTTGGAAAAATAATACTTAGCTAAATACAGATATCTGAAAACTCTTCATTGGTACAGTAACAAAGTATTTGTTGCAGTAGAGATGTGTGGGGCAGTGGACAACAGCTGGCAGGGGACTGTACGTAACAAAACACATCTCATAACCAAGTTTATCTGAAGCATACTAATGACATCTGAGTAACAGTATATAGCACTCTGTGGAGCTGATTTCCTACCTCAGTGTACAGGGCACACTGAAAACTGTTGTTTTTCAGAACATGTTTAAGTAAATAAGATTATCATACGCTAATGAGCTTTAGGAGTGCTGGTGTGATATGGGATGGGTGAGGGCTTAACAGTTTCAGTTGGTCTAGAGGTAAGATCAGTGGGAACACAGCAGCCAGAACCCAGCACAGTTAAGCTCTATGTGAATGTTTGAGAAACAGCAAACAGTGGAGCTCAGCATATGGACACAAGCAATTAGATTGAGAAAAAGTGTTCTTTAAGCTGTACATGAAGAGGTCATATTCAAATGAGATCACACTGGGAGCATCATGTCTCTGACCCCATTTACATCTGGTAACTTATTAAAATGTGATGTGTATTTGGATAAGCTTTCCAGATCAGGAAAAAGGCATGTTAATGCGAGGTGTATTGTATCACATGCATTGTGATTGGATTTCAATTGGATCTGCTTAACCACATCTGAAGGTAGTCTGACTCGCATTGTATATGGATTTTAGGGAAGTGTAAACACATTCTGTTTAGCATGCTCACATCTGTACTCTCTGACCCGTGAATAACACTGAACACTCACATCACAGGTTAAAAGAAATGGAAGATTCACACCCCTGGAGCCTCAAGAAACAAGATGCTTAATAGCTTTATATGGTGACAGTGCTGTCAAAGCAAAACTGGGCAGTTCCTACAGATCCGGTGCATTTACATTTCAAAACAAAAGTTAGAGAAGGTGTCAGTGGACCTGGCTACAATGTCAACAGAAAGTAAAACATCTAAATTTATCTCATCATAAAGTAAAACATCTAAATGTGGCTCATCATAAGGTAAAACATCTAAATGCGGCTCATCATAAAGTAAAACATCTAAATGCGGCTCATCATAAGGTAAAATATCTAAATGTGGCTCATCATCAAGTAAAACATCTAAATGTGGTTAATCATAAAGTAAAACAAATAAATGTGGTTCATCATAAAGTAAAACATCTAAATGCGGCTCATCATAAAGTACAAATCTAAATGTGGGAGCTTTTGTCATAACAAGATTATATTGTCAACATCATATTATAATTTGCCACCACTTTAAATGACTCACGTACAAGTTTTGTTCTGGAGGACAGAGATGCGATCTCAATGAGAATAATGAGAATACATTAAAAACACCAGGTGTAAACACAAAGGCAAGATCGAGTTTATTATCCAGATGACGTGTCAGGATACAGATTGCATTTTAATACTAAGTGTAAATGGGGTCTCTGTGTCAGACACACACACGAGTTAGGCAGTGATCATAGAAGTGAATCTTACTCACATTAAACTTGCATGGTCATTTCAAAAGACAAATACAAAAACTGAGTGGAAATATATCAATTGAAAGAGCTTTTCACAGGAATTTCTTTCTTGCATTTATGAAGTGAAAGCTTCAATATTTGTGACATTAGCATAACCTAAAGTTTTATGGTAGACATTGATCCAGAATGAAAAAAGGATTATATGTGAAAACCTCATTAAGAATTTGATCTCCAGGAAAATGTTTCTGCATTTTCTGCACTTTCATTAAAATAAGGAACTTAGGTGCAGGTGTGTCTATTTTGTGTCTCATTTATGGAGAAGCTTAAATATTACAGAACAACTTTCAAAATAACATTGAATCAACAGCTCTACAACACAGTGTAAAGTAATTAAAAATGAGTTTAATAACTGTCAAAAGATTTTAAAAAATAAGGGAACACAAGAATGTATTTACAGTACACAGAGTTTTTTCAATTTTCTGGTGTGTTTATGCAGCTATTTTCCCCCAGTTTCACTTTTTAAAATGTTAAATCTGAAGACTGAAGATGAATGCTTTGGACACAAACTTTGACATAATATGTTGAGAAAACATTAACAAAAAAGTAGAACGAATGATTACAATATTTTGCAGAATAATCAGAATGGAATAAAGCAGTCTGACCAACTCTAGTCAACAAGCTATCAGGACAGGTCCCACTATGTGTAGCAAAGAAAGTGATGCTGTCACGGCACAATGATTGGATTTGCAAAATAACAGACACAACAACCATACTGTAATTAAATCTGAAGAGATGAGCTGTGAAGAGCTACGTTTAACCCCAAAAGCTACCAGAAATGTTAAACAAAAGCAACACAAACATCCCACAGTCTGAACTGAGCCATGTGTGATGATTGAATCCAGCAGGTTCACACGAACTATACAGTATATACAGTATGTGTCTTTGTGCATCTGGAAAACATAGAGGACCATTGTTATAATAATGTCACACATAGTATGACAGTCCAATGTAGATTGGTATTGAAAACTGTGTGACCAACATTTATCAAATGTAAAAGGAAGATGTGAAAAAGCTTTAAAATGAGACCTATGGAAGCACCTTTTGCAAAAATGTTCAAGAAATGTTGGGGAAACACCAACATGAAGCTAACTTCAGGAAGACACAGAGCACAGAACACACCATCAGTTAACAGCATGTTAAGTGTCTTGTATGCTTTTGAAATGAGATATTGTGCACTCCATTAACCATGAAATATGTATATAGTATGAAAATGTGCCAATAAATATTGTACAAGTAAAGCAGCTCAGTGCATATCTTTAAACCCCAGCTAATGACCTCACTGTGTACCTCTACAGCACATCACAATGAGGAAAGATGGTCAAAGTGCAGGGCCAGTTCGGACCCCAATGGGGCCCTGGAGCAGAGAGGTCCTAGGCATTTGCCTGATTGCCCCAGCTGGCAATCCTGCCTTCTGAATGTGTGTGAGATACTGTACATATGAAATGAACAATAATACATGCTCAAACCTCCTCTGCATTTCAAGAGACAGTGTTCTGTTAGGGTACCTCAAAACACTGATTTAAGAGAAGTAGAGGAAGGAAGGGAGTCCACATTAACACGTTTTCATTTTAAAATTAACTTAATTTACTTTTTCTATGTTTACAGATTGAGTCCACACTATTCTGGCATTTTAGGGTTCCTGAAAATGGAGACTTCTGGAAATGTGGACCCTCTTTTGGTTTAGAAACTTGGGTTGTGTTGTAATGTGGTTGGACAAAAGCAGATACTTTTTGAAGTAATGATGCATCTACATTCTCGCTGTCTGATTGGCTTTTATCATTAGTTATCCTTCCCTGATTCATTGTGTCCCTTTCACATGATGTGACCCTTTCCAGAAGAAAACAATGGTATCATTCTTAACTATGAGCTGTTAATTCAACACGGATACTGAATTGCAGCTGTTTATGTCCTTGTTGTCTTTGTGAGCAGCTGTTGTCCAGCAAAATGCTGCTTTGCATCATGATACTACTGACTACATTCACAGCAGGAAAGCTGTTAGTTTAGCATATTGCAACGATTCCCATGTCCAGTGGCATTATCAGTCACCTGGTCATGTGATATGCATTTCAGGTGTGTTAGAAGATTAGAGATTAGTTAGAGATTAATTCTGAAACTTACTACTTAATACTCGTGTATTGTTTTAAAAAGCTGTTTTAAAATGAAAATGTATTAGTGTGGATGTAGCCACAGTCCCCTCTGATTCTGAAAGAGCATTCAGTTCCATCATACAAATACTTAGCAAGAAGGAAGTGCTATAGGAATGGGGATGTGATGACAAAATTAGGTGTGGCACACCTCATAGGAAGTAAGGAAATTCTGACCATTTACAAACAAGCTCAATGGCTGCCAGGGTTAGTGCAGACTCTTGTCATGTAGAGTACTAACGGTGCTTTGTGTTAGTACAATAGAAGGAAGAGGTATAACATAATAAATGTCCTGAAACCCAACATTAGACTTTAGAATAAATCACTACACATCATCTAAGGGGAAAATTCACTTCTCTGTACTGTTAAGTATAAATTATTGTCATAACCGCATAGCATTACAAAAACACAGTTTTATCAAAATTCACATTTTTATAAACAAAAAACTCTATTTCTCTAAGACTTTGAAGTCCTGTTCCCTTTAAAATCACCAGAAGTGGTTGTTGAGACCGCCTGGTGATACAACATCCAGCATCTAACCTCAGCAGGTCATTCTGAGCCATAAAGGGAATGTGCAATAGGATGGAATATTGACATAGGCAGATTATGAGATAAGGGGCCGTGGGTATGACATGGACACTTTTGGTTTGGTTTAAACTGTTCCCATAGGTTTCCACATACTTTCAAACCCTTCTGCAATGACATATTTGTCCATCAGTCGTTTCACAGACTCCTAAGACCCTCCTGAGACCTTCAGCCAGTGGGCTTCTGCTTGGTACTCCTAATCAATCCATTCATATAATTCATAAGAATTCAACAAAACAGATTCAATGAATAGTTCATTTTTGCACTGTGAAACACGTTAAAAAAATCAGTTCTGTGCAAACATTAAGAAGCTCTAAGATAAAACATGATTTTTAAAAATCTTAGAGTCCATTTAAAGGTTCAGTGCATATTCCAATCCTGCAGTTACATCCACATAAATTCCCCTAAATTTTGCACACTGGACCTTTAAAAGGAGAGCTGTTTCTTTCAAAATGACAGAGTACCATCACACCCCAAATGTAGTTTCAGATCATTGCTGATAGTTTGAACCTCAACTGTAAGAAAAACCCATTGCAAATATGGCTCTATTATGTGTGAACTCACACTAATAAAAGACAGAAGTGGAAAAACAGATATCTCTTTTTATGCTCTCTGCTTACTGCATACCCATTTTTAACTGGATTTGTTTTCTCTGCTCAATGCAATATGCTTCCATAAAATTACAATATGCACTGGGTATGACTGAGCACAGACAACTTTTGCAAAATAAGTGACCAACAAATCACTGAGATAATTTAATATCAGTGGTGGAGCTGTTAACAGCACCATTCAGTAATTTGTATCTGATATGTATCGTACAAGATGAGAACAGTGTCATTGTTAGTCACACTAAAAAAATGTTGCTTATAGAACATGGCATTGTGTGGCTGCAGCCGGAAACACTAGAGGTTCAAGGCCTCAGTACACTTTAAAGTTTTGTGGAAACGTGGTATGAAACAGTCAAAATGCATATATAGCTACGTTGAGTGTCTCAGTAAGCATCCACAAAAATCTGAGTGAAAGTAAACATTAATAACTATTAGAAAACCTAGTCCAAAGACACCTGGTGTTCAGACAGTTTTTCAAACTATCACACTTTGATTGACACCCTGTTAGCAGTAATGCTAGCTACACCATCACCAGGGCTATATGTGTTAGCCAAATCTTAAAGTTAGATATATAGTCTAATAATACCCTAATAAATCATACACATACACATATAAAACGTGGAGCTTAACTGTATCTATGGTTAGCAACTTATCAATCTGTGTTTTTGAGAGAGTTGAAAGATAGCTATAGGGCAGCAGCAAGTAATTTTGGGTGGGAATTTTTTTAAACATTGGTTTGCAGAATTAATTACATAATGAATCTCCAGATTAACCAGAACCACTTCAAACCCAATATCAGAAAGTTTTCCAAAAATTGAAATGACAATATTTCAAACTGTCCTGCGATGAACTGGTGACATGTCCAGGGTGTACCCCGCCTTCGCCCAATGTCAGCTGGGATCGGCTCCATCCCCCCCGCGATCCTCCAGAGGATTAAGTGGTTACAGATAATGAATGAGTGAATGAATGAATATTTCAAACTTGAACTGAAACTAATTTCAGGCTGTACTTTACTGTACATAAGACCCTAAATTATATATTTAGAAGGCTACTCTGTATTTAGGTTTCCAGAGGCTTTAAGCAACGAGCTTGTTGGATTGACTGACAGTGACAGTATTGGTGAGGAGCTGTAGTTCACCATCTTGTAACTTTCTGACACAGAAAACAGCCACACTGCCTTTGCACTGGGATGTGTGGATGTACAAATGTGAACAGGTTTTGAACTTTGCCTATAAATGCCTATAAAAAAACATTTACAGCCTTTGAGGCTATAAATGCCTTTGAGGAGACCTGTCTGAAATGATGTGCTGCTATCCCCAATTAACTCAGTATATGCTGTTAAGGCGACAAAGACAAAAAAGATGCAGTAGAAATATGCAGGGCAGTGGACAACAGCTGGCAGGGGACTGTATGTAACACAACACATCTCATGATCTTTTTTATCTGAAGCATACTAATTACATCTGAGTAATAGTATATAGCACTCTTGTGGAGCTAATTTCCTACCAAAACCTAAAAAACAAAACATGTTCATGAACAAACATAATTTAGTTTGCAAATACAAAATATCAATATGATATCAAACATCATATATCATGCTCAAGAAACAAATACATCATATCATACAAGTAAAAAAACAGTCAAAGACAAAAAGGTCACATAACTTTTGGCACAATCTTTCCACATTGTTTGTGCTGATGATTTTCTCACAAATTGCCTGAGTAATTCACCTCCACAACAGCAGGTGATGCTATGAGTTCATTCACTGCAAAAATCAGCTCTGCCAAATAACGCAAGTACTCTGGCACACAGGATGTACTCTTTTGGAATAATCCTGCCTGTCACTGCCCAATCCATACTGGAAACCCAATTTGTTCTATGCATGTGCCAAAATACTACTTCGTGTGGCTTGTCACTTAATTTCATATTGGTACTTTTATCTATTTTTATTATTGTTGGGCTACATTTTTTACTTTATCTTTATTCTAGTAAATCTATTGCTGTATTTATTATTTCTGCTCTAGTTCAAGGAGCCATATAACGACAATAATACATTATATAGTATAAAGAGCATGTATAATGTACATGCATTGAACAAAGTTAGACTTAATTCTTAATTAAGTCCGAAATCGGAACACCGTGACATCACCCATTGGTTTCTGAACTGCCGTTTTGAAGCCAGTAGTTTGCTTGCCATGTTTGCTATTTGGAGACGGACGTGACCATATTTGGACAAAAGGGGCAAAACTACAGAAGCCCAAGGGGTCAAAGGTGAGCTAATTCTAATCGCTATCTTACCGACTCAGTGAAACGGTAAACTTCAAACATTGCTTAGCAAAAACTCTTTACAGTCTTGTTAGTGGAACTTATAAACCAACAACTACAGTGGAACTGTCTGTCAGGAAAAAATGTGTTCTATTAAATGAACCGAAACTCCGAAGGTTCGACTCAGTGGCGAATGAGCTGTCATTCTGACCTGTCAATCAAAGCCTGACACGGCAGACATCAAAGCTTTCTATTAGCCCTGAGATCTGATGAACGAAGGAAAAATTTATAGATGGACCATCAGATCAGCCACTAGAGGGTCTGAATCAAACAGCTGAGACTGGATTGAGTCATGGAAAAAAATGACTTAGTATTTTTTAGACAGAAGTTCAATGTAAGTCTATCGGAGCCAGGGTTTTTGCAGCCATCCCCAGTGGCAGTCAGCGGATTACAACTTTAAGTTACTTTGGCATTGGCTTCATTTTGAAGCCGAGTTCCTTGCTGCTTGGTCAGCAGTCACTTTAAGATGCTTTTGCATTGGCTACCCAACATCAAGAAGGAGTATTTTCGCACATGGGTAGAAGAAATCGTCTATTTTTTGTTGATAGGAATGTTTTGTATTTGCAAAACAAACTGAACTAAAAACTTTTACAACTGAGTTGTAAAAGTAATAACAAACAACTTAACAAATAAAACATGTTTTATTTGTTAAGTTTTAGCAGGAAATTAGCTCCATGCACTCTTTACCTGCTCCTTCAAAGTTAAATTATTTGGTAGTGCCTTAAAATATAGACATAATGTACCTCATTTTTTTAGGCAAATACAATGCTGGTTTCAGTGTCAGTTAATTTGTTTAAGTTCTTGTCAGCTAGAAATAAAGCAGAACTACACCTTATGCCTTGCACTGGCTTTGTTCTCTGAGCTTGAACCAGAACATGTGTGAATACCTTATGGTAAATGTATTGTTCACAGTTTAAATTGATTCATTTGCCACAAAAATGATTTTATTAAGTGTCAGTTATAGAATATAAATTCATTGCATGGTCATTACTTGCCATGAATAGTATAAAAATGCACTTCTTGCTTTTTCAGCAAATGTTTGTTTACTAACTGAGTCCAAGAACTGTTTCCAGGTTCAGGAGTTTCATGAGTGTATATACTGTAGTTACCTGAAAGAGCTCTGGCATTAGACTTGTGCCCAGTTGTTTATAGTCAAAATCACAGTGACAGAGCTAGCAGTTAAAGAAGTTGTGAAGTTTTCACCAACATCAGCCATAACATTGTGACTACTGACAGGTGAAGTGGTAATAATGTTGATTATCTTGTCACAATGTCACCTGCCAATGGGTGGATATACTAGGCAGCGAGTGAAGATTTAGTTTTCATCAATGTGTTGGAAGCAGCAAAATGGGCAACGTTAGGATCTGAACGACTTTGACAAGAACCAAATTGTGATGGCTAGATGACTGCATCAGAGCATCTCCAAAACTGCATGTCTTGTTGGGTGTTCCCAGTCTGCAGCAGTTAGTGCTTACCAAAAGTGGTCTAAGGAAGGACAACTAGATCTCAATCCAAACAAGCATCTGAGGGACAAACAAGTCCGATCCATGGAAGCCCCACCCAAGATCTGCTGCTAATGTTTTGGTACCAGATACCACAGCACACCTTCAGGGGTCGACTGGATTGAGCTCGACAGTTTTGGTCATTGTAACAAGATAATCATCATTATAACTTGTCAGTGGTCATAATGTTATTGCTGATTGGTGTAAATCAATTAATTCAGGCCAGTTCAAAGATTAGCATCACAATTCAACACTCTGCCACGAACGCTGCTAACGCTTATCACTTATTTGGACTGTATTCAGATCTGTTTCTTCAGTCTGCTGCTGGTATTCAGTTCAGTTTAGTATTAAAATAGGCTGGTTTGGCACTGTTTATGAGGTTATCATACATCGTAACATTTTGAATGTTTCCGTGGATTTTGTTGTGTTCAGTAAGCTTTTAGCCAGGATTGGACTGATTTCTTCAGCGATAATGATGATTCAGTATCAGATTTGTTATTACATTTCTTAGTACATGTACTGAACACCTCTACTAGCAATAAGCACCTGCTGTCACTTAGCACCTGAGGCAAACTTTTGTAATGAAGGTTCTATAAAAAGAGTGGGCATGATGAGATTTGAACTAGTGGTCTTTACATAGCCAAATCTGGAAACTACAGGAGGCAGTACATTACTTCAATTATCAGTATCCCTTTAAAGAAAAATGGGCTGAGCAGTTTGAGCACTGAGTCAGGATGTTTGCGGATATTTCCAATTACAACATCAGGCCTCCATCATGACTGTTACCTGAACATACAGCAGCTAATACAAAAACTACCAAAGAGCCGCAGTCTCACACAACCTTTTGGAGAGAGTTTGAAGGAGGAAGGAATGGAGGGTGAAGCTGAGGTCGGATTGGAGTCAGTCTGTGTGTAGATCATCAGCCCTCCTCAGAGTGTCCAGGAGAGTGCTGGAGTGATGGCTGCTGGGTTTTCTTAAGTACACAGAGCCTGTGTTTACCTCCTGGTTTGTGAACTCACACCTCCACTGATGTAATTTGGTTCATCTGGGCTCTCATGGACTGAATACTGTTGAGGATCTTCTTCTGGTGGCCGGCCAATGTCACTCCAACTCTGAGGATGTCCCTAAAGAAAAGGTATTTGTCAGTTCCACTTCCATAACACGACAAGACTCCACTTCAGAGGTGGCAAAATTAAACACAAAGTGCATTCTTTACACCAGTAGAAGTCCAGATATAAAGAAAGGACTAAAAGTATAGAAGTACTGACTCAACTTCTTTACTGTAGTAAAAGCCAAAAATGTACAGGCTCTGAAATGTACTCAAAGTATAAAAGTAAAAAAAAAAAAAGGAACTTGAAATAATCTACAAACCAAGCCTTTACCCTCCGTTATTGTTTTCATCATGTTATCATTTTCATTTCATTTCATTTGCATCTTGTTACATTGTGTTACAATGTTCCCATCTTTGAATAAAGTCATCATTACGTATTTTTTTGTTTCATCTTGTTGAATAGGAACTTAGTTTGCACTCATTTTCTTTATTTTGGCTTTTGCAACATTAAATCAAATTAAATAAAATGAACAAAACAGGCACTAAATCACCAACTACAGGTGTGCTTTCATCTTGCTACTTGTCTTATTTTTTGTCTTTTTATGTCAACCTGCAGTGATCACAGACACTCCAAGACCCTCCAGTCTGTAGCTCTTCAACAAATTACAAACCACAAAGACAAACAACAAACCCAGATAGGACATGCTAGATCGCCCTAGTGCTATAATCTGTCAAAATGATGGACGGCCTTCAGATTTGTCCATCCTTGTTAAAGAAAATCTGACAATGACAGAAAATATTCCATTAACCTGCTTCCACCACTCAACCTCCATGAGAGAGAGAGAAGTGAGGGGTTTGTAGAAAAGGTTACTATGCTCTGGATCCCTTTCAATTGTTGCTATTCCTTTTACATAATAATCAGGTGTAGCCATGAATTCTAACAAGATTAAGAAGAGTAGTACATATTACTAGGGCTGGGCCATAAAAAGATAATAATCATTATCACGATATAAATTTGTTATTATGATAATCATGATAATTTTTTCTTTAGGGTTTATTTTATTCACATTCTCACCTAAAATGGTTAGAAAATGTTTCAGTGTTTGGTTGTTTTACTCCGTCATATTGTATAGTTTATAGTTTCTATAATTTTGAATTTTGTACCTCTAGATTTCTGAAATATTCAGAAGTATTCTGACAATGTCCTGACAATAAAAAAAGAAAGGTTTGAAACCACAAATAACCATCTTTTATGTAATTTTTATCTTGTTGAATAAGAATTCAGATTGTACTCAGATTGCAATGAATAACCTCTAAATCATAAAATCAGAGACAACAGGTGTTGCTTTTTCTTGTCACGACATGTCTTTTATGTCTTTTACGTTGTTTTTGTCTTTTAAGTCATTTTTGTCTTATTACGTCTTTTACACCATTTGATTTTGTTTCATCAGTTTCATCATCTTGCGTCTTTTATGAATAATTTAAAACCACAAATGATGGTCTAGTTTCTTCAACTTTCACTCAGGACCAAAAATGAGCATTTAAACTTTAACAGTCTTAAAATAAATGATGATTGGCATTTATTGTGATAATTATCAATATTGACTGATATGAACATTTTTATTGTGATAATATTTTTGGTCATATCGCCCAGCTATACATTTTACTACACCCATTTAAATAGAAATAGCACTTGTTGTTTTCTTGTTTTAACATAATCTCTAAAAATGTGATGTTGGGTATTCATGTTCTGTTGGACACTGGCCCTGGCATTTTCATTGTATTCAACATAACAATGAAGAAGGAAATCAGCACAATCTTCATAACCCTATTTATCAAAAATACTATATATTCTCTTTGATATAGATTCATCAAAAATATGAGACATACTCCATGGTCATTTGAGACACCACATCAAAGCTGTTGAAGCCTTCATTGGTAAAGTTGTCCTTGTATTGGCCCATCTTAATGGCATCCAGCCACTCATCCACTGTACTGAAAGAGGAGAAGTCTGGAGTGCTGCGGTCAAGTAGAGGTAGGTGAACACTGGAGGACAAACGAGATAACAGAAAGAAGCAGTCAGGAACGTGCTCTGAGAGGAGGTCCATTGCAATTGTCCAAAAAAATTAACTCCTATCTACTGTTCCTATCCACTTTACCATGACCTTGAGGGAAAATGTCACAGGGTTAAGGAAAAATGAAAAGGAGAATTCAAGAAGGACTTAGGAAAAGACACGGATATTACGTGGGTTGGTGAAATTACAATATTCTGAAGATGGATTACAAAAAGCGCATCTTAGATACTTCTCCCTATGAGTTCATGTGTTATTTAATGTAGACTATAAACAATGACAACCCGGTGGAAAACAAGGATTCATTTCCATGGTTGTAGTAGAATAAATAAATGAATATAGACTACAGTCACTCAGCCTCAGCCCTGTTCACTGACATCTGTCAATATGAATCCTGAATTACTATTATTGTATGAAAATAGGCTACATCTATGCAAGATAAGCAGAAAGCTACGAATTAGGTCTAAAACTGTACTATTATACATGTATCCATTCTTAAGTTTACATATGGAATTAAAAGCAAAATCTGCCCAAATTTAGAATAAGATTGTAATCCACAAATATACTTATTCTCAGCCAGATTCAACAGCATTTATCTTCCTGCTGAAGTTTACAGTTCACTATTTACAGTTTCATTAAGGCATCTGTGTGTGTGCTTAATAAAACAAATGAAGCATAACTAATGTATCTAAAACTATGTACTATGTATCTGTAACTAAGCACAGGTTCTGATACAACATTAACTTAACATTTTTACCAACAGTCCATGTTCATGTTCACCTACTGTTAAACATACAACATATTAACAAGTTGTGGCATTAGATGAAAATGAGGGTCCTGTTTGTCAAGTTGCTCATTTGTTTTTGTAAACAGTCGGGTCGGCCGATGTTGCTGCAGTGAATGCAATGAATTGTGGGACATGTTTTCTCCTCTCCTTTTGTAAAGGATGGTCCAGTGTATCCTATGCTGAAGGAGATACTAAAGGAAGCATTGAAACTTTTCCTTTGCATTTAGAGAATTTGGACACCTCTTAACATGGCTGACACTCATATACTTCTGAGTCATTTCACTCAGTTAGGAACCTTCCTAAGCAAAAAGGACTATTCGGACACACAGTGTGATTCAAACAGAGTCCTTTCTCTTTCACCTTGATGACAGCGGTGTCATGGCCTTGAGGCTGTTAGGGTTGCGTATCATCTTGTCCAGGGTGCTCACAATCTGGCTAAATTTGGGCCTGTTGTTGCGGTCTTTCTGCCAGCAGTCCAGCATCAGCTGGTGCAGTGCACTGGGACAGTCCATGGGGGGTGGTAACCTGTAGTCCTGTTCAATGGCATTAATAACCTACAAGAATGGATATAAGAGACACACTGACATGCCAGCATTTTGGATTATTGTTTCATCAATATATCAGTTTAGTCACTTTGTCCAGTACAGAGCTGGATCTTCATGTGGATGTTTATGCTCTAAAATGAGGGAAATTGCCAGCATAGTTCTATGGAGCTAATTTCTTGCAAAACCTAACAAATAAGATGTATTCTACAAATACCTTGCCATTCACTAACAAACACAGTTTGGTTTACAAATTCAAACCACGATTAACCCTTACATTTAGTTCGGGTCAAAGTTGACCAGGTCTGACATCTGACAGCAGTAAAAACATCCTAAATTACATCGGTTTTTACCCTGAAATTTGATTTAATTCCTCCTAAAGTGACCCAAAATGTGCTAAAATGAAAATGTTACAAAAATTGTACCAAAAAGAAATTGGAACTTTGTACAGGTGTTACAATTTTTTCTACACTGACATTATTTCAAATTTATCCTGAATCTGTTTGAATGGATTTTAGATCCACCAGTGTGGGTTCACTTGAGGAAAATGGTGGTTTTAGGGACTGTACATGTACAACTTTATGTTGACTTTGTTGTCCCCATTAAATTAGGAACAGTCATTAACTATGTAGAAAAAAATCATGTCATTTATTTAGAAATGTAAATGGAGCCAAATCAACACCAAAAATAATAGGAATGTTACAACAGCAGAAAGAGTCAGTGTTTGATGGCTGTTGTTAAAAATGATTATATAATAAACCCCACAGTTCCAGTTCCATTGAAAGCCATCATGGTTGTTATGTTTTCATTTCTTAGGTAAAATAGAACATGATATTGTGTTATAGTAGATGTTTTTTCACCATAAGCAAGTGGTGTAAAACTACAAAAAGAAAAATACACTCTCACTACACTCTGAAATGTTAATTAATGATTAACCACCTATTTATTGATGGCAGATACGTTTTTTATACATTCTAAATAGATCTGTGGTTCAGATTTTGGTATAGACACTTCTTTGAGGGGATTCTTGGTCTGGGACCATACTGTGAAGGAGTAGAAAATGAACAGTATGTAAGGGTTAACATACAACGTTATGCACTACAAAAATGCATATCAAATAAATGTCCATCATATTTCTAATAAACGTATCCTCCAAAGACAAAAAAGATCACATGATGATGGCCATTTGCCTTCCACAACAGCAGGTGGTGCTGTGAGCCAGTTTAAAAGTGCTGGTGTTATGAATAGTTACTTTTATTATCAGACATTATAAGGATCAAATGATGTTAGCCACATTATATTCTGGACAAAACTTAAAGGTCCAGTATGTAACATTTAGGGGGATCTAACTGCAAAAATGGAATGTAACCGTCATAAAAGAAATGTTGTGTTTTCATTACCTTGAATGAAACGTTTACATCTACAGAGGGAGCAGGTCGCCTCCATCCAGCTGCCATGTTTCTACGATAGCCCAGAATGGACTTCCTCTTCTCCTTTTTCTGGTTTTACAGTTTTTTAAGGTACATTACTGTCATCTATTACCGTATGTCTGAATGTGGACCAGAGTTATGATCCCCTTTACTAAAAAGCCCAGAATGGACACTGACCCTAACAAGGGCCTCCAGTACTCAACATAGCACCAGTTAAGTGTTATGTTTAAATGTTGAGGGGAAATTGCAGCAGGATAATATACATATGCTTGATTGATATGTTTTGTATTTGCAAAATAAACAGTTTTAGGTTGTTGATGATGTTTTGTATTGGCAAATCACATTGTGTTTGTTAGTGAATGGTATGGTATTTGTAAAACGATGATCTCCACAGAGTGGGCAGGCTGTTGCCTCCCACTGGCAGCTTGTCAGTCTCTGTGTGTGGATGTAAATGGTTAAAGCAAATAAGGCAAAGTGCTTTGTCCACTAAGGTAGACAAGCACTTTATAAGTGCAGTCTATTTACCATTCTTTATACAATACATGTCCCCTGGAGACTGGCCTGGTATGTTAATAAAAAACAAATAACACCACTAATAATATAGATAGTAGTATAGTATAAAATAAAATAAATACATGAAGTGCACATGTCAGTAGAGACAATAACTATTCTGTATCACTTTCCTCCATCATTAACTTTAAAACTAATTATTCACAGCTGAATTCTTTGTCATTGTTGCTGGTATTAAAAGTTATACATAGACAGGCAGCAAACAGCGCACAAGAGGAGGCAAACTAGAAGTAACATAAAACAGGTTATCAGCACCACACTGCAGTATTATGCATTATGCTCAGTGTGTGAAGGCAGGGCTTCCCCACATTCATCATCTCTCTGTCTTGTACACAACATTAGAATTGCTGGTTGTTCTACAAGGTGTTACTCACATCTTGATTGCTCATATCCCAGTAGGGTCTCTCTCCATATGACATCACCTCCCACATGACTATGCCGTAGCTCCAGCAGTCACTGGAGGATGTAAACTTCCTGTACTGAATGGCCTCAGGTGCTGTCCACCGAATGGGAATCTTTCCTCCCTGGAAACAAGTGTGATACTCAACAGTGGACACTATACCTAAGATGCACAAAACTTCAAACTTCCACAAGCTTCCATAGTTTGGACCTCATTAGGTTTGGCTAACTGGACCCACAGCCAACATTAACAGATGTCATCACAGATGCTACAAGCATGTGTCACTTTATTTAACCAGACTGTGGTAAATAGGTTTATATTTTTAAGTTATGAAAGTACTTTGAGTGTATAAAAAAACAAGGAGCTAAATTATAAAACTAAAGATCTCTAGTGTAATGTCTATTGTAATTTCCTTTTTTTTCAAATGGAAAATTGGTATAGAAAAAGTACCATTCAGCAACTGGTAGTGAAAGCAAGGTATCAGTACTGGTATCAAAAAACGTGCATGTAGGGAAGCAAACACTGGTATTAAAATTACTGTGAAAGAAAACATCACATAAAAAGATTCTTTGTCAAAACTTAGCTCAGAGCAGAGGTGGCAAAAGTGCATACTTCACTCACTTTATTAAAATATAAGAGTAGAAAATACAAATATTTGTGTAAAATAAAGGGAATAAAAGATAAAAGCTAAAAAATAAATACTCAAGTAAAGTACAGATACCTGAAAATTTGACTGTAGTGGGAAGTAGCAAAGTACAAATACTTTGCTACTTCCCACCTTTGGCTCAGAGGTTGTTGTTCTTTCACAGGAACTATGAAACCAACTGGTAATGCGCAGTTATCAGAGGGGAGGAGAATGCCGAATGTAATATTGGCCCTGTGGCAGGATTATTCCAGCAGATGTAGTCTGCTGGAAAAAACCTGTGAGCCAGGCTGCAAAAACTCTGGGTGTGAAAATGCCCCAAGACTCACCAGAGCGCTGGTGTAGGTGGGGTCTGAAGTATCGTCCTCTAAGAAGCGTGACAAGCCAAAGTCAGACACTTTGCACACCAGGTTGCTGTTGACCAGGATATTCCTGGCAGCCAGGTCTCGATGGACATAGTTCATGTCACAAAGGTACTTCATTCCAGCTGCGATGCCACGTAACATTCCCACCAACTGGATCACTGTGAACTGCCCATCATTTTGCTTTAAGGAAAAAACACCACATTAGTGACTCTTACTGACTGGATTACAGAATTATATTATGAATAACAGCCCAAAATCGAAGCCAGTAGTTTGCATCTTGGCCATCGCCAAGGATCTTTGGAGGCAGAGGTGACCATATTTGGACAAAAGGGTTAGAGCTGCAGGAGTGCAAGGGGTCAAAGCCATCTACTTTACTTCCATGATAAAAAGGTAAACTTCATCAAGCATTTGCGTAACAAAATCATTCGAAGGTCTTCTCAGTGTAACTTATTAACCATAACAACAGTCGAGGTGTCTGTCAGGAAAAAATATATATAGTTTAATTCAATAAACAGAAGCTCTGAAAGTCTGATTCGACAGGTGAGCAAGCTGTCAACCACACCTCTCAATCAAAGCCCAGCATGGCAGACATCAATGGCATCTATTCACACTAAAATCTGATTAATGGAGCAATAATTTAAAGATGGACCACAACACTTATTATTTGTTTTATTTATTATTCCAAATAAAACAAAAGAGACCAGACTGAACTGAAAAAAAGATTTACTTTTTAGAGAGAAGTTCAATGTCTGTGGGAACTAGGGCTTTTTGAAGCCAGCATCTAGTGGCTGTAGGTGGTATTACACTTTAAGATGCTTCCACATAGGCTTCACGTGGAAGCATGTGAAGCCTATGTGAAGGACCTCCTTGCCCCTTGCTCAGGACACTTAAAGATTAAAACAAATGTATTAGCATGTTTGTTTGATCATATACCCCCATATTTAGCTGTGGTGTGTGTAAGTTTACCCTGAGAAAGGAGTCGAGGGATCCATTCTCCATGAACTCAGTGATTATCATCACAGGGCTGCTCTTGGTCACCACCCCCTCCAGATGAATGATGTTGGGGTGGTCAAACTGGCCCATGATGGATGCCTCACTCAGAAAATCCCGCCTCTGGCGTTCAGTGTAACCTGCCTTCAGTGTCTTTATAGCCACTAGGATCTCTCTCTTCCCAGGCTGCCGGAGGTTTCCACTGCACACCTCCCCGAACTCCCCTGACACCAAGGTGGGAACAGTCATTAGAGTAAATCACACCAACAACAAAAATCCTAAACATTGGGCCTCATTCACTAACTGTTCTTAGGAGGAAGTTTTTTCTTAAAACCCATTTTCTTCATGAAGATTCTGACATTCACTTATGTTTTCCTATTTGGATTTGTTTTTAGGCAGATGTTACTGTACTTAAGTAGACTTTCAGTAGTAGTAGGGTATAACTATTCCCTTCCTGGAGCTGTTTTCATTTATGCATTCTTGACTTCTTTGTGCACACGGCCCCGCAATTGCAAGCTCTTTTATGGGGATTGGCGAAACATCTACCAGCTAATTAGGAACAACTGGCACATGCTCTCAGTTTCTGAAGAAAATGGGATTCATTATTTTAAGAAAGCAGATTCTGCGGTTTAAGAACAGTCATGAATCTGATGTAACTTTTCTGAGAACCTTTCATAAGAACAAATTTAAGAAAAAAAGAAGACATTGATGAATGATGCCCATTGTCATTAGTGATTGTGTCTTACGGTGCACTGTAAGTTTTCAGTTTGTCTTTCTGCCCTGCTCACAACCTGCTGATATAATTTCTTCTTTGCACTGTCCCATACCTGCACCAATCACTTGTTCAATCTTGACGCATGAAATGTCAATCTCCTTGGCAAACTCTCGAACTGCTTCATTAGGATCTTCATATGTGAAGGGGTCAATGTAGATCTTCATTCCTGGTGACACTTCCACAAAGAGATAGAAGGGACAGCAACAGCTATACACACAAAAACAGCTGAAACATACAGCTGGATCATTTGATTTCAAATGGAATACTTATCGCCGTGTGATGTAAAAAGTCTTACTTACTGTGACCACTGGTGTAATGTTGGAGTTTGTCCGTGTACTCTGATTCTGGTCTATCTGAAGTCCTCCTGCTGAAGATAAATACACAAGTCTCCATGAACACTAATCAGCTACAGTAACTACATTCAAATGACAAATAAAAGACTCAGCAATTGCAATGTCTGCAGAATGAAAATCAAAGATGATGGATCCACCACATCTAATTTTATCTAGCACCTAAAAACACACCCAGATAGGCGAGTCACTTAATAATGTGAAAAGCATCAGCTATATCGAGCATAGCGTTTAGTTCAGGCAAGCCACGATGTCAAACTCAGCCCACATATCGCTATGTGACTGACAGCAGCTGATCTCAATGCCAGCCACATCAGCTGATAAGTTGGCTGATTCTCTTCTGCACATCCTATTGGTTAATCTTACTCAGGGTGTCATATTTAAAATACTTAGCTGACATTGCTGCTTTAGCCAGCTGCCATTGCTGCTCTTCTTCACAACCCACCTAAACCCCAGCTCCACCTTTTCATCCTGTGTCTGCCTTAGTCAATGTCATGTCTGTTCTGTTCCCTACTGAGGGTCTTGATGCTGCTCTCCCTGCCCAGGCTTCCATGTATGCTCATGGAAGAGCAGGAAGGTGTGCACTTCCTGCTTAGGCATTCCACGTACACATGTGGAAGGACAATAAGGTCCCAGAACAGCGCCATACCACCAAATATAAATATAACTTATGCGCATTAAATATAATAATACACAAAAGTGGTCCTGAACTGAAGTGGTGGACTGAACTTACGTTGGCTTGTTACTAGCTTTGTAGCAAAGGGAGGTTAATTTTTTTAGATTGCCTGAATATTTTCAAAAGATACAAGAGTGATTATTTGCTTGACATTTCTTCACATAGAGTGCTGGCTTTACCGCCCTGGAGGACTGGCTGAGAGAAATCCAATCAATTTTCACAATATGTCCTGTTTAATCCATGTTAAGCATGATTATGTTCATGTTAATACAGCTATTAACTTTATAAGGAAAGCTTTCATTGTGTGTTTTTTTCCATTTGGCATTGTAGTGATCATATACCAAACAACTAATCAGTGCTGCTGCTGCATGCTATGAGATAAAGGAGTGATAATGATACAGTACGTAATTTGAAATCCTTGCAATGCAGTGTTCTAAGCAGACTGGATGGCACAACCATTAGAGACTTGAGACTGGACTTGGACTTGACCTCAAAGACTTGAGACTTCCAAAAAATGACTTGTGAGCATCTCGGCCATCTAGTAATGAAGACGTGCAACGTGGTGGAAATAAACTACAAGGTGGACCTTTTATTAATTCCCATTGGGGAAACTCATTCACCAACAATTCACAGGGATGGTTTTCTCAAAACACAGCTGTAACTGATGTTTAGAAGGGCCCTGATGTACACAAATAAAGATATAATAATACATCCAGAGAAATAAGACACCCATGTTTTGCTATGTGGCTGTGATCAGTTCATTAGATCCTACCACATTGAAATAGTGTGTATTAGCACCACTAGTATGCTAATATAGTGACCACAATTCACATCTCACATTAACACTCTACATCTTGATGAAGCAATACAAAAATACATGCACAGAGGATTTTGCCATCTCGAGGCAATATGTCTATTTTAACATTCCAAATACTGTCGATATATATGGTTCTGTGGTGGTTGTTTTCCTACTGTTATCCTACTAAGCAAGCTATATCTTTGACACCAGAATTCCTTGACAAAAATATTTTACATCACAGAACACAAATGTTGCTAGTCTGCTGAATTCGTGTATCCTTTATTCTTTCTATATTCAATTAAGAATCAAAAATTTTAAAAACTTTTGTTATTTCATTATTTATTTAATTATCTGATACCAAAAAAAACAAATAACGGTTTGTTTTTCGTACTTTTGACTGAATGCTCAAATAAAAACTAGAAAATGAAAAAACAGATCATGGGCCAAACTTGATTCTGATATTTAATTTGTATTTCGACTTGTGTGGCCTGGAAGTTATTTATTGACTTCTTCATGTGTTGCTTTTCTGTGATTGAGGACTTAATCTAATCTAATCTGTTTTATTTTCTTGTTTGGATTAGACTCTACTTTAGCTGTTTTTTTTTCAAAATGGTGGTCACAGAGTTTAGATGGTCTTGTTGGTCATGACAGCCCCAGCTGTTTTTGCTTATAGTCCAGCAAAGTGTTGATGTCATTCTGGAACAATTTTTAGTGACCGAGAGCCAGTTCTTTGGTGGTTGAAACTGGTCAGAGAATAAGAAGCAGCTCTGAATGTGGCCCTGAAACTGTCTTGATGGAAAAGGGGTACAGCTCCTACAGACTGTGACGTTTCAGCAGTCTTAAAAGTTTATTCCCAGCCACACTGTGCGACATGGAGCTACTAAACTTGGGTACCACATGTATGCAGTCTGTGCAATGTAAGATCTACTGAATCTCAGACCACGACACAAGTCAGGGTACAAGAATTAAACATTGTCTATCTGTGCCGCCCGCTATAGTAGATGAGATTGTGAACCTAGTCATGAATCAGCAAAAAAAGCTTGAGGTTAGTATTTTTAGCTACATAAATTTACACGTCACATTGATCAATGTGCCATTTCATGTGGAACTATTGGTTGTTATGTAAACATAGGCCATACCAGTCACACTGTGACTCTGACTGTCTGGGACAGCCCAAAATTGCACAGTGTATACCCAGCTTAAGAGACAACTTCATGGCTTCAGTTCCCCATTTGCAAGGTGATAAAGTGAAAATAATTCTAAAACGTACACTTAAATCAACATTGACAGGCTCGCTTGGAAACCAACATCATAACTTTGAGGTAAAATGCTGCCCCCTTCTGTTGATAGAAGGAGTGAACCTTTAATGTGAGAGTGGTTGCTTATGGTCACGAACCAATAAAGAATTCTATATAATGCAGCAGTTGTATGTAGCTTCCTAGACTTTGATGATTCACTGTTTCAGCTCATGGCACAATTACTGCATGACTTATCTTCATACTGTATGGATGTCTGAACAGCTTAACAATTATATTTAGTCATCTTTTTCTTTTTTATAATTTCTTTTACAATTTCTGGCTCACCTGCGACAGACAATGATGAAGACAGTGATGGCAATGATGAAGACTACTCCAGCTGCAGCTGAACCAATGATTAGGGGGAGCTTCTCCTGAATACTGGAGTTGTATTCCTCTAAAAGGCAAAACAAACAAACTAAATTCATGGATGGGTTAACTATTCAATAGTTAGGCACCCTGCAAATTCCAGCTATGAATTCAATTGGCAGTAAAACCAGTTCATACCTTCAGTCATGGTTTGAAAGTACATTTTGCCACTAAAGCGTCCAAATCCAGCAACAGTCCGAGCCCGAACCTGAAAGACGTAGATGGTTCCAGGTTTCAGGCCTCGAATGACTGCAGTATTGGTCTGACTCCTTGTTAGAGATGAGTTCCACTCTGCCTGGTTCTGGAAACCATGCATCAGCATATTAGAAGACTCTGTTTATTTGACACTGTTAGAACAGCACTTTACTTACTTTTGGTGTAACAATAAACATGTTTTTGTCAAATCAGTAGTCCATTCTGGACAAATGTTTTTTTCTGATTAGTGACTGTACCTTCTCATAATACTGAAGTTCATAGTCCAGGATAACTCCATTGGGCTGGTCAGGCTGGGACCAGGACAAGGTGATGCTGGTTGGAGTTCTGCTGACCTGGTGGATGATGGACACAGTGGACGGTGCTGAGAAGGACACAATAGAAGCAAAGTTACACACTGTAATAGAATACTAAGACAGGGCAGGCCAATACAACTTTAAAGGGCAAACAAAATCTGACTGACTGTATTTACTTACTCATTATCAGAACAGGTTTGAGCGAGCATGAGGGTTTTTGCGGACAATCCAACCCGAGTCCTCTACATACATACAAATCAGTGTTTTGTGGCAGTTATCATAGATGTCAACAAGTGTCAACAAGTGAGTGGCTCCCAGCACAAAATCAACATAAATTTCATGTAAGTACACATAAACTTCCATAGTGCACCTTCAACATTGCTTTGTTACCATGTTGTCTGTTGTGCCTAATTGTCTCTGAACACTAAAAATAACGTTAATCATCAAATAACAACAATAACCTTGACCTACAGCAAGTGCAAAACAACAGTGACATAGTTTGTGTTTAACAAACACAAACTGTTTCTGTTGAATAGAAACTATATCATAGTGTGATGCTGTGATGGCATTAGTTTGTATACTGTTACAGATTTGGCTGTGTCATGTTGCATGTCTGCTGCCAGCAGAGTCTGTGTATCTCCACTCTTTTGAAAACAAGAGTGAATATAAATCATAAATGTCAACATAAATGTAATGGGGTGTAATCTATCATAGAAAATGTGTTACTGATGCAAAACAGCAAGTATAATTTGCTCTTTCTGATTCAAGTCATCCCACCTTACAAAATGAAGTGTCATGCCAACTGCTACACCTCCTAAAGGCCGTAGAATTGTAACTTCTGCCTATACTGGAATTATTTCAGTTGTTGCAACTCTTAGGATGTTTGTAGCATGTAAATGGTGTTCTTTTTTAAAGATTATTATTTGGCATTTCTGCTTTATTTGATAGAATCAAGTGAACACAGACAGGAAGGTGGGAAAATGCTACAGTAAGGCCTGGGCCATGTAGTACATGCTCTACCAGGTGAGCCACTGGGGTGTCTTGCAAATGCTGTTCTAAGTTTGAAATTATGCTCAAACACATGAAAATTTCATGTGTCTTAAATACAGTATTATTTTTCCCAAAACTTTTTTCCTTTTACTTCCTACATTTTAACACAAATATCTGTACTTTCTACTCTATTTTCAAAACAGATATGCTACTTTAGTTTTAAAGAATTTTGGGGGAATTATCCATTATTTTTATTTTGCATCATTGTGTGCCATCACAACATCAAGCCTGATTTCAACCTAAATAGATGGAACAATAACACATAGAAAAGATGATTTCGTGGTGAATCCACTGGTGAATGCCACACATGTTAAAGGCACCATAATGTTTTGAGTTCTATTGCTCACATTAAAAACTGATTTACACATTGGAGTGAAATCTATTGTTTTTGATTTGATTTGATATTAAAAACCTTATAATTGAAAGGTAGAAACAGCTGCTAGAAATGTCCTTCAAAATGTACTTCTGACTTTTTGACTTTGAGGACATTTCAGAGGATGGACGTTTTCACTTTTAATGTAGTAAAGTTGAAGTTGAATCAGTACATCTACTTTTCCCCAAGTCTGTTTTTCCACAAGTAGCTGTACTTCTGTTGGAGTAAAAAAATGTGGACTTTTGCCACCTCTACAAATGTCTACTAACCAGCCTGGTTGGTGGTGATGTTGACAGATGTGTACTGTGGTGAATAAGGACTCTGGTCAGACACTCCATTGACAGCTTGTATTTCAAAGGTGTACTGGGTATGAGCCAGGAGGTCACTGATGTGGACACGGGTGTCAGTTAGTCCCAGCTGACGTGGTACAAACTGGACATTGTCTCCACAGCGAGTACACCCACCACGCCCACTGCCACAGCTCTTACAAATGATGTTGTAGACGACGTCTTCGCGACCACCACCCTCCTGTGGTGGGCTCCATTCCAGCCTCAGAGAGGTCTCATTCACTATGGAGATAACATTCTGTGGAGCTGATGGAACAGCTGCAAGAGATGAAAAAAGGGCCATACAGAAATTTATGATTGACAGCATTTATGAAGACATTTCAAAACAAATGTTAGCGCAGGTGTCAGTGGGCCTGGCTTCAATGTCAAATGTCAGTAAAACATTTAAATGTGGCTTATCATAAAGTAAAACATCTAAAGGTGGTTTATCATTAGGTAAACATCTAAATGTGGCCCATCATAAAGTAAAACATCTAAATGTAGTTCATCATGAAGTAAAACATCTAAATGCAGCTCATCATAAATTAAAACATCTAAATGTGGCTCATCATAAAGTAAAACGTCTAAATGCGGCTCATCATAAAGTAAAACATCTTAATGTGGCTCATCATAAAGCTAAAGATAATAATATGAAAAGCAGGCAGTCAAGAATAACTTGCCCATTTTTTGATGATGAGTAATCCTGCTAACACTAACATTAAAAATAGCTTTTGTTATAACTAGATTATGTTGGCAATAACATCATATCATGACTTGCCACCACTTGTACATGCAGGTTTTGGTCTGGATGATAGAAATCCGATCTCAAAGAGGAGGAGGAGAACATATTAAAAATACCAGGTGTAAATGCAGGGGCAAGATCAGATTGTTAATTTTCCACATAACATGTCCGTGTAGGTGTAACCAAGTGTAAATGGGGTCAAACATACTTTTGTTCATACATATTTTGTTTGTTGGGATCTGGTCACTCAGGCAACACAAATGTCACATACAAGTACACAAGCACACAAAGATGTTCCATAGTGACCCTTATTAGAAGAGCTTGGTGTTTTTGTAATGTTTTGTGAAGGGGTGTTTATATAAATTGATCTTAGGTGGTCTTTGGAACAGGTAACACTGTACTCCACTAATGTGCTGATCTGAAACATGGTGTATACATACTGGTACAAGGCATTTGTGGAGGGTCTGAGTCAGTGCGGTAGTAGCCATTGCGACAGACACAGTTTGTCGCTCCTTCACTAATGGTTCTGCTGTTGATGGGGCACTGCTGACACTTGTGGTCTCCCTGTGCAGCCTTGAAGAACCCTGACAGACAGGCTGGAAAGGAGACAGACAGCAGGGGATACAATTGATATAGAAAGAAAGAAATGAAGAAACAAAAAGGGAAAAGAGAAGAAATGAAGACAGTAAGCTTAGGGAGGAAATACATGGCATATACATAAGAACATAAGAATAGCAAAAATAGCAAAATCAAACAAACGTTGCATGTTAGCTCTTTTGAAAGTTACAGAGTACTTTACACAAGGAAGAAAGTGGAAAGCCTGTCACGTACAAAATGAAAAAAATGAAATAGGGCTGGCCGATAAAATTATACTTATTATCTTGATATATTTTTAGATTGCAATAATTATATTTATCATGATATACCTTTTTTCTTTTGTCTTGGCTAAATCAGACAAAATATTTCAGTGTTTTCATCTTGTTTAATAAGAACTCAGATTGCACAAATTTTATGATACATTAAGTTTTGAAACATTAAATCAACATAAATAGAATCAAATTATCAAATAATATATAATCAAAGTATTAAATCATGAAATTGTAGACTGCTGGTGTGTTTTTGTCTTCTTACTTCTTCATATGTCTTTTATGTCATTTTCTTTTATATTTTCATCTTTTACGTCATTTTGTATTTTTCTTTTTCTTATTTTGCATAGTTTTGGTTTTGTTATGTCTTTTACAAATAATTTAAACACAAATAAATACAAATAATCATCTGGTTTCTTCAACTTTCACTCAGACCTAAAAGTCATCCTTTAAACTAGAAAGGAATAATGATTTGAAATTTATCGTGATAATTATCAACATCGACTAATGTGAAAATGTCTATTGAGATAATATTTTTGACCCAGACCTAGTTTAAAATCAAGAGAAAGCCAAATATTCTCTTATGTTTTTATGCATAAACAGGGCTTTTCTGGAACACTCTGGAAGTCATTTTCAGAGTTTAGTATTGAGCTTCAAACAGAGAGACTCTGAGCCTCCACCCAAAGGTCAGAGCCCAAAATAACAGAGGTGCCTGACTGTGGAATTACTTTTAACATTAACAATTTGAAATCAATTGTAAGACTGCATGGGCAGCCAAAGTAAGCATTGGCCTGCTTAACAGTCTAAACGTTAAGATCGTAATTGTGAGCATGTTAGCACACATGTAGTAGCATTTATCATAGTTGTGACTAACAGCATCACAGAGCTTCATAGAGACTTCCTGTATTTCCTGTCAAAACACAGCTTAATTGTTGTGGGCAAGATGGATGGAGAAAAGGATGATGTTTTAAAGGGTGAGCTAGGGATATCTATCGTGACATACCTGTATAACAAGTGAAGGGCTATACATTTGAAAGACTGGTAGAAGATGCAAGTGGATTCATCATTTTAGAGTGTAGTATTTAGTGGAATTTAGTGGTGATGTTGAAGCAGCAAACTGAATTTCCCTCACTCACCCTCCACTATGGTAGCCACAAAAAACAAAATTGCAAAAATGTCCCTCTCTAGAACTAGTATTTGGTTTGTCCTTTGGTGGGTTTTTTGATTAAAGGGGCCATATGGTTCACAAAGTTTTACCAAGTTAATATATGTTTTATATGTCCCCTATTTTAAGTTTCAGCCGAAAATACTCACACACTTCGTTCCACCCTTTTGTCTGTAAACTTTTTGAACTGTTTTCAGCCCTGTACAAAACAGCCTGATTCAGTTTCTGCTGCTTTGAATGCAAATAAACTTTTTGCCCAATGACGCCAAAAACAAGTGCAAATCAAGTGCTGCAACTTTAAGAGGAAAATTACTTAAACATAGTTGGTGGCTGTATGCTGGATACCACCTACCATAAAACATAACAAAGAAGTCCGTTCTGAGCTACTGTAGAAGCATGGTGGTGCAAAATAGTCCACCTACATCTCAATTTAAGGTAATGAAGACACAATGGTTCATATCAGGTGATTATATACTAATGAAAACATAATTAGACTCCAATTCTAAAATACTGCATCTGAGCTCTATTTGTCCATCACATGTAGTACATGTCTACATTTTTCCTGCAGAGCATATGTTTAGTCATAATAGCCTGGATATCTGTGCCTCAAAATAGGTCAGCTTATTGAAGTGACATATTCTGGGACTCCTTCAGATGCTGTCAGGTCTGCTGACTGCAGGGACGTGACACATGTCTGAACATGGAGCAGAGGAGACTCTCAAGGATTATACAAGAAAAGAATTAAAGAAAAAAAGAAAGAAAGCGCTGAAGTGCAGTCAGTTGCTCTTTAGGTTTTTTTTCTATCTGAATGCACAATGGAAGATGAAGTAGGCAAGTACAAAGAAGTCCAAGCACCTCAATTTGGACCCAGAGCACCTCCACCCCAAGACTACTGATATAGCTTCATTATATAGAGCTTTGACTGCAGGTTTGACATTCATTTCTATGCATCTCAATCTGCACCTCTCCAGGATTGTGATCCATGCCATATGGCTTAGTCCATAATCCTTGATCCTTGAAGTGTCAGAGTTTTGGTGACTTTTACACGTTTGTTAATCAGTACAGGTCATAGAGGCGATAATGTTGTTGCTTGTTTGGGACATTTATACTCTAAGATAAACATATTAAATACAAGAAATGGAACATCTTAGACAAAATAACCTCCATGGGGATTACGTTTCTATTAAAATGTCAGGAAATTACATGATTGGTTTGCAAGTGTTTCACCTTGGTAGCCACATTTTCCCATGGTCACAAAGTTGTGGCCCATTTATATAGAGCTCAAATGAAGCAAATAGACATATTTTCATCCCTGCATTCAGAGCACATTACTCAAATTAAAAATACTGGGTGAACATCACAACTGGGTCCTGCTAATTTTAATGAAAATTAATAAAACTAACTGCACAATTGTGTTTAGACACAAAATAAATTATATAAAATTTTTCACATTTACAGAAGCTGCTTCAATTGTAAATAATGTTTCAATTTTGATGGTTTCAGTCCCTTTTTATCGTCACTGTATGTAAAATACTCGGGCCTGTTTGTACTTTAACTTCTTGCCTACAAATGGCAAAACAACCTTAGACTGTCATGTCATCTTCCAGTCAAATGTTGGTGTTATCATGGTAACAGCCAACCTACTGTACATGTTCCACACACATCTGTGAAAATGACATGAGATAGCTTGCTTTTTTTTCTTTTTAAGTTTTTTTGTTTTTGACCACACACCTCTGCGACATAATCAGTCCATGACCCACTGTTGGGTTTCGACCCAACACTTGAGAAAGCTGCAAATGCACAAAGGATGGCCAAGTGTTCGGAAGTCAATCACAAAATAATTATTGGGTAACTAATGTAAAATCATTGTATCTTTCAGTTTGACCAACATCAAAACACTTTTTCAACATAAGTTTAAAATCTTAAGTAACAATTTTGTGTGTCAGTTTGAGGTTTGTTCACAGAGCTGTGAAAACTTTATTAATATATGAGAATATAGTCTGTACAAGTCTGTATTTTTTCTCTGTAAATGCCTTGGGGCCCTACTATTTGTAACATAGGGTGAAGTTTATAAATATAAATCAATACATAACATCAAGCCATCAGGGATGAGTGGTAGTCATTATTGTCATCAGTGAATGAGAGTCCACTGACAAGTTATTGAAATAAACAGAATAACAGAAAACAGCTTTAATGACAATACCAACTGACATGATGCTCAAGTCCAATCATCAGTGACGCATGTCAACATTGTTTCACTTACAACTGATATAATGATCAAACAATAGCCAGAGGGGTGTATGGGTCATGTCAGAGTAAACATGTAAATCAATAGAAATAAACCTTAAAAGCATTTCAGCAAAGTCACCAGGGTACAGAACATTTCTAAAGCTACCTTCATAGTAACAATTACATGCAATAGACTGACAAATTCCCCCTAGGGATTAATAAAGTGAATCTGAGAGAAAAGCAATGTAACTTCAGATACAACTTCAAAAGACACAACCAGCACTACTCTAAATTATCACATGAACTTATAGACCAAAGTATGTGCTTGTTTCAGCTAAAAACAACGACAATTTGGACAGACATGGTAAATGACAACCTTCTTTCATGTCTTTTACATAATTTTTGTCTTGTTTTGTATTTACCTTGTTTTGTTATGTTATGCCTTTGTATGACGTTTGAGTAATTGTATGTTTTACATTGTTTTTGTCTTTTTAAGTCTTTTACATTGTTTTCATGTTGTCTGTTATGTCGCTTGTTATGTGTGATATGCACCAATGGATACATTGTCAGAAAAATAATACACAAGTAAAGTACAGATACCTGAAAACAACTTAACTACAGTAACAAAGCATTTGTTCTGTGTTACTTTGAAGTTTTTCTCATTTTACACTTTAAACTGGGGACACACTACACAACTTTCACAGTCTTTACAGATTTTGAAAAGACTACAAGTACACACTAACAGACTGGTTTCATCAGATTTTTGTATGACAAGGATCACACACTTAACTACTATGCCTGATAAAGGATCACAGACTACATGATTTATCAAACCAACTAAAGCCAACTGAACACATCAAATTCTTGCACAAAGGTTAAAGGGTAAACAAACATACCAGTTGGTGGCAGTGTTCACCATTGTTGTTTTGATATTCCTGCTACTTCCTGTCATCTTCTGACACTATTTCCTGTGTCCCACCCTCTCTTTTTCATTGGCTGTGGGCAACACGTGTTTGCAGTTGGGTAGGTAATCAGTTCACACTACCTGATTGCGTCCAGATTCAGCTCAAAAAATGAAAACATTTTTGACTGCGAAGGAGGTCGGGTCGGGTCTGTTCCCCTCACATACTTGCAGATTTGCGTCATCACCCCTCACACACTAACAGATTTTTATGCCAACAAGCCATGCCGACTGTCCCCAACTAGTGCAGACTGGTGCAGACTTTGTCCAATTGGGAAACATGAGTAAAATCTTATCTTAGAATCGTAAACTGGGAAAACACTACACAACTTTCACAGTCTTTACAGATTTTGAAAAGACTAGGAGTGCACACTAACAGACTGGTTTCAGCAGATTTTTGTATGATGACTGAAAGACTGAGGATCACATTCTTAACAGCTGCGCCTGATGAGGGATCACAGACTACATGATTTGTCAATCCAACTAAAGCCAACTGAATGCATCAAACTCTAGTGCAAACTCTCACAAGGGTGACAGTTTAAAGGGTGAGCAAACTAGTGTACATATAAAACTGAACCAGCAAGGCACTGGTTGGTTATCAAGTTGCTGATCTAATTGGGTGATCATATGCAGACTGTCAGGACACATCAGAAACAGTGACATGCAGATAGAGTGAGCTGAGTGGAAAGCGCATGAGGATTCACATTTCCTACAGGAGACACTTCACTTTAGATACCAGTACAGTGACACTACAATGGGGCCTGTTACCAACAACAAGAGACATAGCATCCACACTGACTCCACACAGGTTGCCTTAAATACAGAGGTGGAAAGTTACAACGTACAAATACATACTCAATACTATACTGTACTGAATTGCGCTATTTACAGAGTGTTGCACTAACCTTTGGGTTTGTAGCATTAATGTGGCTAGCATAGGTTGTTACGCTAGTGAGTTTTTTCCATCCACTACGAGATACAAAAAAAGAGATGCTCAAAAGAAGACCCCCTAAAACAGGAGGACCACCACAAGAAAAGCTCAAAGACACTACAGAAATGGTGCTGGAACTATATGGAGGCCAGTCGCCACTGTTTTGAGGGATAAACAGCAGACAGGAACGCAGAGTATGTGGGGTCAGCAGCAGTGTGACAACTGGCGCCCCCACACGGTGCCAGTGCTGGTGCCAGTACTGACAGCAGCCCACCGCTTTCAAACGGAGACAAATGGACACCAGTGACTGCCAGGTGGAAAACACAGGTTTACATCAGCCAAAACAACAAAGTTTTAACATTGTTGCTAATGTTGTTATGGTTACAATGTTAAACTCTTTTGCTAATGTTGATGAGGCTACATAGAAGCTACCGGCAAGTGTTACATGTTATCAAATGCTATAAGGTGAAATTCAGCATAAAGTAGTGCTCTCTCACTCTGTGAACATACACAGAGTGAGAAAGCTTAGTTACCTGGAGCTTTAAGAAGTTGATGAACTTCCCAAACACTCTCAGTTGTTTGAGACCAGAAAGTACAACCAGTGACACAACTACATAACCAAGCAGACACAAATCTGCTGGAAGAATATACTAATGAGCTGCAAAGAACTGTGATGGGGATGATGTCATGGTTAGGGGACAGACGAGTAGCAAGTTCCTTACCTCTGCACACTGTACCATTGTCCACTGGTTCATATCCAGCTTTGCACATGCAGCGGCCAATGGGTACCATCCACTCCCCATCCCCATTACAGTACAGCTTGATGGGTACGTCCACCTCCTCCCCGTTGGGAACACACACCCCTCTGGCTGCCACCAGAGAGGTACTCTCTGCCCCAGACAGTGTCTCAGGAAAGACAGCACCATTCAGGACCACTTTAGGACATTTCCTGTAGAAGACGCGTACAGCAATGAGTGACATGCAAGCGCCATAATCCTGAAAAGCGAGGTAGAAACCATTGCGGGACACAGGTCCAAAACTTCGAATTTCACTGTTGATGTTCATAATGCGGCCACCCAGATCGACCTGAGAGAAGCTCTCATCAGCTGCTATCGTGTCCACTTTTACCCAGGGGTTCTCCATCCAGGCTGGGAACAACTTATTGGCCATGTCAGAGTCAGACTCATAGTAGTACAGGTTAAAGGTCTCTTTGCAGGAACCTGGAACGTTTGGTATAGAGCTGCAGTCACGCACTGAGAACTTCATTTGGACATGGATCCGCTGTGCACCCCGGCGGCGGATGTACTTGGTGCGCACCCAGTTGTTCTGGCTGCTGTCAAAGACGTTGCACACCTGATAAGTGCGGATGGTGTTCATGTTTTCATCGTAGCCACTAACCTCCTCCCACTAAAGGAAAGAGGAGAAACAAAACTGTTAATACTGAACAAATGGAACATAATGGAAGTTCATTCATGTCAACATGCCACAACCAAAAAAGAGAAGGGACATGAGGAACTTTTTCACCACCCAGAACTGAATTTATAGTAGTGAAGAAGTGTTTTGGACAAGCAAGTGGTTCTGGAAAATCATAACTGACATTTACACAAATGTTTTACAAAATGTACAGATACTTTATTACAATATGGGGTCCCTTAGCACAAATGGAATGAAGCCTGCGAGCTAGTTCAGCCAGATAACTCAAGATGCGCTGATAAATTCACCACTGAAATACCTCTCTCCACAATCTAACCACACATTCCACTTTTGGCAGTCTATTTAAACTGCAAGAATTTTCCCTGCCTCATGGCATTGCTGTTGCAACTCTTTAAGCACCCCCACCTGTAGGCTCAGGGGGCAGATATTTATTTATCACACCTCAATACCTATATGTAAAATACCTGCGGGGAGTGATGATTCCTAGACGCCAAATACTAAATGTATCTTGCTACGTTGATAAAATATTCTAATGTAAATTGTCTTGACTGAATTATCTTTAGCCATAATTCCTTATTGCATTATATAGTCAGTCAGCTAGTCTGCTAGTTAATCGAGCTAGCACTAATTTGTGTTGTTATGCATTATGCACCCTTGACAGGACTGTTATCAAACTCAGCTGTGCACCTTAAAATTTTCATCACATGTTCATTGCAGTGCTGACATATAGGGGACGAACAACCAATCATTCTCACATTCACATCTATGGGCAATTTAGAGTAACCAATGTTAACCTGTTAAGATTAAGGTGCATGTTTTTGGAGTGTGGGAGGAAGTTGGAGTATCTGGAGAAAACCCACACAGACAGGAAGAACATGCAAAGTCCACACAGAAGGGCCCCAGCCAGCTGGTGCTGAACCCAGGACCTCCTTGCTGTGAGGCAACAGTGCTAACCACTGCCCTTTTAACATTTAAGTAGCTGAAATTACTTGATGGCATTTATTTTTGACACTGTATTTGATGTGGTCGGTGTTTTCAGTATGTTCCGGTTTCATCCCTTGCTCTTCTCCAACTCCACCCTCTTGTGTCCATAAAACCAACATGGCGACGGCCATGTCACAAGGATCGTCCACTATTTATATACAGTCTATTATAAAAACAGATGGATGGAAATGCACCTATTGTCAGAAAAGAACACTTCTTCTTCATCATGTAATAACATACTATATGTAGTTTTGAAACACATGTGGCACACATGTTTGTTTTCCTGTGAAATAGTATTCATTATTATTTATTAAAAAGGAGCAATAGAATTTTTGATGATGAATTTGGCAATGAGAAAGTCAACCACTGAAGTATATCATTTTGTTGTTACAAATGAGACATGATTAAAATGAAGCTATAAGGAAGCTGTGAGTGTGGGCCTATATTTTCTTAACAACATTGAAATAGTTCTACTGTAAAGCAGAAATATATTTTTTAAAAATAAAAGTTGGATGTAAAATCTGTTTATCCCCATAGATTTTTCCACTTACCCCCTGTGATGGGTGGATGGTCCAGCCCAGTTCTGCTGTTGCTGTTGTTGAATCCATTAGTACTTCTGCAGGAGACAAAAATGAAAAGGTCACAGATTAGTATCCAATAAAATAGGATCAGGTGAGTCACATTTCTACAGTTAGTAAATATTAATGATTGGCTACAGCTGGCAACAGTCTGTCATCATAGAAGAGATGTAACAGAAAAGTTAAGTTATATGAAAAACAATGCAAATGCAAATTCATGACTGCTATGGAAACGTGGGCTTCATGGATATTAGACTATTATATCCTACAAGACGATATTAATGTTACTGTTAAATTGTCAGCTGTTATAGCAAATGATTGTTTGTGATTGAATGATTGAAGTGAAAAAGTTTCACAAGACTGGATGATATATTCACCCTCTACAGAAAATATGTTCTGCTTTGCCTGCATGCTCTTTTCATCAAAGAAAAATAATTTTGTTCATGTCTTTTATGACTGGAAACACCCCAAACGTGTGTGTGATCATGACAAATGCTGCATGTGAACACTGCTTCAGTGCACATTGGGCACTGGGTGCAGGAGTGGGAATGTGAAGCTGATGAAGTATAGTGCTCTCCATAATGAATTAGAATGATAAAATATATGACCTGTAAGTTCTGTCTAATTTACTAAAGAAAGAAACAAAGCCTGATCACCGAACCTAAGGGCTCATCAAACACTTGTGCCCATGGGGTCTGTGACATGGCCTTGTTACATGTTCTGTTCCCTCAGTCTCTCACAAAGCTAACACTGCATTAGCTACATCCCTCAATATGTGGAAAATGAAGTAGGTAGTTTGCACATCTAGCTAGGTGGCAAATACCTGTGTTCACAGGTGGCTCATCAGTCTCTTTCGTTGAGGAGTGAATAGAATTTTCGTGTAGAGGAATATTGCTGACATTAGCTAGTTAGCTTTGCTATGTCTCTCATTGCCTTTCTTTATGCAGATAAATGGTTGACACCATTGCAGAATGTACACAGCCTAGTATGTTTCTTTGTGGTTTAGTTTGACAAATTCTAACAATCAGTCAACATTGTGTGAAGTGGTCATAATGTTGATTATCTCGTTCCAATGTCACCTGTCAGTGGGTATATATATATGTATATATTAGGTAGCAAGTGAAGATTTACTCCTCGAAGCTGATGTGTTGGAAGCAGCAAAATGGACAGCATAAGGATCTGAGAGACTTTGACAAGTACTACATTGTGATGTAGACAAATGGGTCAGAGCATCTCCTGAAACTGCAGGTCTCATTGGGTGATCTGCAGTGGTTTGTACCTACCAAAAGTATTCTAAGAATGGGCAACCAGATCTTCAAGTGATACAATTGGTATTTTACACCCATAAGCTTCCGAGTGAGGCCTTTAATCTGTGTGCAATCCCCCACCACAGAAGGAAAATCATGTAAGGTGAAACCACACTGCTAGATCTGTGTATCCAACACATGCTCAAGTATTCACATCACCCTGACAGTGTGCCCCTGACTAAAACTCCTTTCTTCTGAGGTTTTGAGTGAAGAGATGAAACTGGACTGTTCGTGGCAACAAATCCTCGTCCACAGCTCATCACTACTTGTATCAGTTTCTCAGGCCAAGGCAAACCTCTTCAGAACGCTACTTTTACCTCATGTGATTCTAGTGACATTCCCTTGTGTATGAACAGTATATGAGCCACTCCTTATACACAAGTGCACACACTAACAAACATGCAATTTGCCCCCTTGAAAAAGTTTGTGCATAAAAGTAGTATTGGCCTACAAACATAAGCAGAAGCAATCTGCTGTGCTGCCTCAAACCTTGAGTCAGGCTATCAGCATGCAATATGTTAACTCACTCTCCTTTTTGTATTTGGTGATATAGGAATATTGGTAACATTATTTTAATTATTGAATGAACAACACATATTCTCAACACTGATTCTCCCACCTAAAGAAGCAGACATGTTTGCAAACCTTTATGATTTTTTATGACCTTTATGACTTTTAGTTTACACTGTAACAAAATACTGTAAATAAGCCAAATTCCAACAGTAAAATACTGTTTTCCAATAAAATGGCGATATACTGTAGAAAGCAATAGATCTGGGAGTGATTTTAGAATCAAGAGCAGAGAGGCAAATACAAAATACAGTATTTGTCAAGGAGACACGCAGAACAGATGTAGAGCCAACTCTAGATTTTTCAAGGGCATCCATGTGAATCCTGTATTTCAAGAATAAATAACACACACAGAAAAATCAGCAGTGTTAATTTTCCAGTGTTGAATTGATGGGTGTGATTTAAGTGTTGTTTTAACACCCCTGCAGTGTTAAAGAGCTCTGTTGGTGGAACTAATTCCACATCTGGTTTTAAATGCAGTCTTTTTATTTGAACTCATGGGGGCATGTCATGGAAGATGTCAGGTTGCAGTTGCAAACTTTATAAACATTAGCTAAAATCATTTGCATGTTCTCCATCCATCCATCTTCTACCGCTTATCCGGGTCCAGGTCACAGGGGTAGCAGCCTAAGTAGGGAAGCCCAGACTTCCCTCTCCCCAGCCACCTCCTCTAGCTCCTCTCGGGGGACACCGAGGCATTCCCAGGTCAGCCGAGAGATATAATCTCTCCATCGTGTCCTGGGTCTGCCCTGGAGCCTCCTCCCAGGGGGTCTCCTGCTGGTGGGACATGCACGGAATAAGGAGGTGTACAGGAGGCAACCTATCTAGGTGTCCAAGCCACCTCAACTGGCTCCTCTTGATGTGGAGGAGCAGCGGCTCTACTCCAAGCTCCCCCGGATGGCCAAGCTCCTCACCCTATCTCTAAGGGAGAGCCCAGCCACCCAGCAGAGGAAACTCATTTCTGCTGCTTTTATCCGCGATGTTGTTCTTTAGGTCACTGCCCAAAGCTTGTGACCATAGGTGAGGGTAGGAACGTAGACTGACCAGTAAATTGAGATCCATCTTCACCACAACGGACCGGTACAGTGCCCACATCACTGCAGATGCTGCCCCGATCCGTCTGTCAATCTCCCGCTCCATCCTCTCCTCACTCGTGAACAAGATCCTGAGATACTTAAATTCCTCCACTTGAGGCAGTGACTCATTCCCAAACCGAACAGGACACGCCACCCTTTTCCGACAGAAAACCATGGCCTCAGATTTGGAGGTGCTGATCCTCATCCCTGCTGCTTCAAACTTGGCTGCAAATCATCCCAGTGCAAGCTGGAGGTCACAGCTTGATGGAGCCAACAGGACCACATCATCTACGAAAAAGCAGAGATGCAATCCTGAGGTCACCAAACCGGACACCCTCCATACCCTGGCTGCGCCTAGAATTTACATAAAAATTATGAACAGAATCAGTGACAAAAGGCAGCCCTGGCGGAGTCCAACCCGCTCAGAGAACAAGTCTGACTTACTGCTGGCAATGCGAACCAAGCTCTGACTCCGGTCATACAGGGACCGAATGGCCCGTAGTAGTGGGCCATGGATCCCATACTCCCGAAGCACCCCCCACAGGACACCACGAGGGATGCCTTCTCCAGATCTACAAAGCACATGTGGACTGGATGGGCAAACTCCCATGCACCCTCTAGAACCCTGCAAAGGGTAAAGAGCTGGTCCAGTGTTCCACGACCAGGATGGAATCCACATTGTTCCTCCTGAATCTGAGGTTCGACTATCGGCCAGACTCTCCTCTCCAGTAACCTGGCATAGACCTTCCCCAGGAGGCTAAGGAGTGTAATTCCCCTGTAGTTGGAACACACCCTCTGGACCACCACCCCGGGGTGTCAAGCCAAAGGCATGTTGGGGACCCAACATCCACACGACATTGAGAAGACAGGTCAACTAAGACAGCCCCCCAGCATCCAGAGCCTTAAGGAACTCAGGGCGGATCTCATCCACCCCTGGGGCCCAGCCACCAAGGAGTTTCCTGAATACTTTGGAGTCCCCAGGCTCTGCTTCCTCTACAGAAGACGTGTCAGTGGGGTTGAGGAGATCCTCGAAGTATTCCTTCCACCGTCCAACAATGTCAACAGTTGAGGTCAACAGGGCCCCACCAGCTGTTTACAGTGTGGGGGGGCCCTTATAACTGCAACTCCTTTGACAAGATCAGCACATATACAGACAACACTGTGTTCATGACCATGTCCATACTAAACATGCAAAAAACAGTTTAGAAAGCTGGTCATCAAGCAGTAATCTAGTCCCCTACTCTAAAGATGACTAAATTCTTGTTTTGTGCCCCTTTAAAACCCAGACAAAACCAATCCTTCCTGTCCACCCTGTAGAGATTAAGAAATAAAGAAATATAGAAATAAGAGAAAAAATTTAAATGTAAATCCCTGTATATGTGGCATTTTTTCTTCCCATATTAAGGTAGGCCTAATTGAAAAATAAAATGAGGTGCAAATAATTTGGAATTGTTTACTGACCAAAAATATTCTTGTACAACAGGTCCTTAAGTACCTCTGTGATCATTTACAAGCTGTTTTACCACAGCAAAAATGAATGATGATTAAATGCTAAAATTATACACAATATACATACATTTTGGCCAGTAAAAAGTATACTGCTGGATATTAATTTTGGACACGAGGCTAATAGGCTTTTTTTTCTTTTTTTTTAAAGAAAAAAAAGATCCTTAAATGAAATAGTTGATGAGCCCTGATTTAGGCTTTATTCTGAACTGTAAAAGTAGTTCATCACTGGACTCAAACTGTTAACAAAGCAAATACAGAGTACTGTATTTTAATATATATTGGCTCTTACAGATCTCACTATCAGACTAAAACTTCTATTATTCTCCTAGTCATGTATTATCACAAACTACAAGACAGAATTTAGATTGTAATGTGGGACAAAACAGCAATGTACATTATATGCCCATTTATTTATAGAATGAATTATTTTTTGTGTTAATACAGTCAGTCTTGTGTTGCTATTCTAAATGAGGCTGCCACTGTTGCATCCAAATGGCCCATTTTTCCGGCTGCTCGCTTCCTGTTAGTATCAGCAGCGATTAATGAGGAGCTGGGAGGGAGCAGCGAGCCAGGTGTCAGAGCCGCCACGAAACAGGAATAAAGAGGCCATGAGCACTGACCCGAAATCATTTCCCACAGACTCAGCCAAGAAGGAGACAGGGGATCTGAGCATGTCTCTGTGGCACTGAAATAATACTGTCAGTGACATTTCAGTTTCAGCCATATTTCCAAGGAATTCATTATATGTTAAACACCAAATGAATTTAGCTGGGGTGTTAAATTGAGATCTTAGTGTTTATTTTTTTCTGTTTCTGCTTACTGCATTCATGTCTGTTGTCTGATTCTTAGACCCTTCAGAGTAAGACTCAGTAAAAAATCAATAGAGGGACATGATCAACATGATGTACATCATAATAATAATAATATTGATAATAATTATTATAATTATGGGGGATAGTGATGCACGGAGCACCTCTCCTCCTTACTCTCTCTCTCTCTCTCCATGTACTCCATCACCATTATATGTCATGAACTTTGTCTCTTCCCTTTCCCGTAGTTTGTGCTTTTTCCTCCTCCTTCTTGCAGGCATCTCTCGCTCTGGAACTGTACGTTCCTGATGTGCGGTTCTCGACTCCAATCTGCCCAGTGTTTC